>JASXTE010000014.1:24472149-25072149 GCA_030280995.1 Hemileia vastatrix | reverse complement strand
AAACTGCAATTAACTCATCAAAACTCAATAAAAAATCTCAGTATAAGTAAAACACAAAAAAATAATTTATGTGAAAATGTTATTCCGGACCTCCAGAAAGAGGGTAAACTGCGAAAATCTTATCAAAATCCGATAAAAAATCTCAGTATAATTAAAACACAACAAAATAATTTTTGTGAAAATTCAATTCCGGTCCTCCAGCAAGAGGTTAAACTGCCGACTTTCTTTACGGGTGATTTACTGTTGGATAAGGGAAGAAAAGGTGTTGGAAAATCTGTTTATAAATTAGACGAGGGAAAGGAGAAAAGGGTAAAATTTAAAAACGAAATAAAATATTTTTCTAATTTTTCTTATTCCGATTCTGACGATGAAGAAGATTCATTTGATGAAAGTTTTAATGGCGATGTTTTACCTCAAGTTTATTTAGATGTGGACGCAGCCAAATATAAGAAAGTAGCAAATAAAGTTCGACCTATTAATGAACCGCTACCTGCTGAATTAAATCCACCCTTGAGAAGACCAAGGTTATCAAGAGATCCTTATGAAAGTCCCTTGGTAAAGAATCCGCCTGAATTTTCTGAGACGTCAAGAATCACTTTTGAGAGACTGGGTGTTGTTAATTTTGGACCTGATGGTTGGTTGTCTGGAGAAGAGAAGAAGTTGTTGTTGGATCTGATGGTCAAGCGAGAGAAGGCCATTGCTTTTGAAGAAGAGGAGAGGGGTGTGTTGAAGCATTCCTATGGGGAGCCTTACAAGATTCCTGTGGTATGTCATGAACCGTGGCAGCAGAAACCAATTCCTATTCCGGCTGCATTAAAAGAAGCTTATATCGAAGTTGTCAGAGAACGGATACGCACTGGACTGTATGAGCAATCAACGTCAAGTTATTCAAGTCCGGTATTTTGTATCAAGAAACCGAATGGCAAGCTTAGAGTTGTTCATGATCTTAGGGAATTAAATAGGGTTACAATAAAGGATGCTGGGATACCACCTAGTGCTGAGGAGTTTGTTGAAGCGTTTGCAGGGAGAGTGTGCTATGGATTGGGAGATATTATGGGTGGATATGATGAGAGAGAGTTACATCCGGACTCAAGACCTCTCACTACATTCGATACACCACTTGGACGTTTACAGTTAACAAGATTACCTCAAGGAGCAACAAATTCAGTTGCAGTTTATCAAGCTCAGATGGCTTGGATCCTTCAAGACAAAATTCCACAATATGCTGGAATCTTTATAGATGATGGAGGAATTAAGGGACCAACAACCGACTATGATAACCAGGTGTTGGAAGAGAATCCCGGGATACGCAAATTCATTTGGGAGTTTGCAATTACTTTAGAAAGAATCTTGTTTCGAATTGAAGAGGCTGGCTTAACTATTTCAGGTTCAAAATTTTCATGTTGTGTGCCAGCCTTAGAAATATTAGGCCATGTGGTATGTAGAGAGGGTAGGATTATGTCCAAGAAGAAAGTTAACAAAATTCAGTCCTGGCCAAGACCCAAGAATACGACCGAAGTTAGAGGGTTTTTAGGCGTTTGGGTATATGTTAGAATGTTTATCAAGGACTTTTCTTCATTGGCAGCTCCATTGAGACGGTTAACGAGAAAGGATGCAGACTGGGAGTGGGATGAAGAGTGTGAGAAGGCGTTTGTGAAGTTGAAGGAGGTTGTAGGGAAGGATTTAGTCCTGCACAAGTTAGATTATGGAAAAGATGCTGGTAGAATTTATTTAGCAGTTGATTCAAGTCAGGTTGCAGCTGGGGCGGTTCTGTCTCAGATGGATAAAGCTGGTTACATCAGGCCAGTTAGGTATGAATCTGTAGTATTTACTGAGGTCGAATCAAGATATTCTCAACCAAAATTGGAATTATGTGGTGTGGCGAAAATACTGAAGAAACTTCAGCATATTTTGTGGGGGCAACATTTTGAGTTGCAAGTGGATGCGAAATCGTTAATCCAGATGATTAATTCCCCAAGTTTACCAAACGCACCCATGACGAGATGGGTAGCTTTTATTCAACATTTTTCATTTGATTTAGTTCATAAGCCTGGCAAGACTTTTACTATGCCAGATGGTTTATCAAGGAGACCACCCACTGAAGAAGATTCAGACTCAGAAGAGTTCGATGAAGATATACCTATTATCAAAGCCAGCACTAAAGGAGCTGAAGACTTTCCATACCTCCCCCATGAGGTTAAACTGGCAGGACTATTGTGTTTAGATTATGATGATGATGACCTCCACCAAGAGGATAAACTGGAAAATAGTTTTTATGTTAAAAAAGGTGTTGAAAAAGGTGTAGATAAATTCGGCAGAGAGGAGGTAGAAGAAGATGTGGTGTATGTAGAGGAAGATGGATTGGTAGTGTGGGATAGTAGTAAATTAAGGAATGGTGTATATGTTGGAGAATTAGAGAATTTAAATAAAAAGGTGGATAAAGAGAAAGAGGTATTTTTGAATATGGTTTTCGAAGGATCCAAAGGTTCAGAAGAAAAACGTCGACATAGCTCGTTTAAAGATTTATTTAGGGGTCAACGATTATTGGCTCATTCATGTGCAGGTGATATTGGTGATAGAGAAGTCCCTATTGATGTTATATTAATCGATTTTCAAGATGAAGTCTGGGGTCAGACTGGTTTTTATTTTTTGTTAGTCAAATATTTGTTGACTTTAGAGAGGCCAGAAGATTGTGAAGACGATGAATGGGTGGCTATCAAGAGGAAGTCATCTACGTTTTACCTATCTGGTCGACGTTTAATGAGGAGGAGGTATCCAAATCCTCAAGTAGTTATAACTCAACAGAAGGGGCAAGAATTAGTTTTGAAATCACTGCATGAAGATCTTGGGCATAGAGGCGTTGGAGAAACATTTAGAAGAATTTCTGATCGATTTTGGTGGCCTGGCATGAAGATGGCTGTTAAACAGTGGGTTCAGTCATGCGAAGAATGTCAAAGACGAAGTTATTTAAGGCCAAAAGAACCTGGACGCGCGACCGGTGAATATACACTCTTTGGAAGAGTTAGTTTAGATGCCGTTCATATAAAAGAGGGACGGTATAAATATTTAATTGTGGCCAGAGATGATTTATCTGGTTGGGTAGAGGCAGTGCCTCTTATTAATTTAACTGCCAAAAATGTGGCAGAATTTTTTTTGAATAATTGGGTATATAGGTATGGGGTGATGAAGTTGGTAACGGTAGATGGAGGTCCTGAATTTGGGACAGAATTTAAAGAGGCCGTATTGAAAGTTGGATCAAAGGTTAGGGTAGCAACCCCATATTATCCTGAAGCTGAAGGCATGGTTGAAAGAGGGCATCAAGTTATCAAGGATGCTTTAGTTAAAATGTGTGGGACAAGTGCCGAAAAATGGAGGCACTATTTACCTTTAGTTTTATTTGCTGATCGAATCACTGCCAAAAGGACGACCGGATTTTCACCTTATGAACTTGTTTTTGGACAGAAAGCAGTTTTACCGGTTGATTTAGAAGCTGAATCATATCTTGGAGTTGACTGGGACATGGTCAAAACTACTGAAGAATTATTGTGTGCAAGAATGATGCAGCTAGAAAAGAAAGAAGAATATTTAGAAAAGGCATATTCGCGGATGATGAAGATCCAAAATCAATCAGTTAGATATTGGGATGAGCGGTTGGCACATCGATTAAGGAAACCTTTGAACCCAGGAGATATGGTCCTGGTGTATAATAGGAGTTTGGAAAGTCAGTGGGGAAAAATGTTTGCAGATAGGTGGAATGGACCATATAAAATCAAGGAGCAAGTTTCCGGCGGTTCATATGTGCTAGAAGAGTTGGATGGAGTAGTATTGAAGAAGAGGGTAGCGGCTGATCAAGTGAAACGGTTCTATCCTAGAGGCACCAGGAGTGCCGAAGTCTAACTCCGAAATGAGGATAAACTATGATATAAATGAAACTTTATGGATTCCTCCGCGATGAGGATAATCTATGATATCTACGAAATTTTATGGATTCCTCCGCAACGAGGATAAACTATCTTTTTTTTATCAAATAATTTACTATCGTTACACTGCATATGGGCAACGAAACTGTGATGAAACTTAACGAAATGCAAGAAGACCTTCTTTGAAATTTTTGAAAACTTAAAATTCTTAAAATATGGGTGAAGATAGTGTTGGAAAATTTTTAAAATTTATTGGAAGAAGTGTTCACAGGGGAACCTTCTTAATTTAATATTGGCAAGTGTGGGGGTAATTGATGGGCTGGCTGCTCTATACACAATTACCCCATAATGTTCGTTTCCAAAATTTTCCCTGTTTCTAGTTGAATCCTGGCTTTGTCTTTTAATTTTAGGAAGTCCACTAAGACTATAAACTGGAACGAATCAAGAGACACCGCTCTCAACGCCGGATTCAAGATTTTCTTATTTTGTTTTTGATTTTTTTTATGTTAGATTGTGATTTCTTTTCTTTAATATATATTATGAATTATTGTAAAGGTGATGCTCACTGGTGGTCTCTAATCATTTTTTATAAATTGGAGGGAGCCCACCCAGTGATCATCATTATAAAAATTATCTTCTAAAAAACTTTCATTTATTTTCTTTTCTTTTCAATTTCTCAAAATTTGTGTAACCACATCAAGTTGCACTTGGATGTGGGTATGATGTCGAGGGTACGGCTCATCAAATGGCCGGGGGGCATCTTTTTAAAATTTTATTTTAAAATTTTTTTTTATTACTTTTTTTTATCTTTCTTTTCACATTCGGTTATCTTTCTTTAAAAATTAAATTTTAACTTTTATTTCAAAACTATCTTTTCTAAAATCTTTTATTTTAAATTCAAAAAATAAAAAAAAATAAATAAATAAAAAAAAAAAAAAAAATAAAAATAAAAAAAAAAAAATAAAATAAAATAAAAATTAAAAATAAAAAAATAAAAAATAAAAAAAAAAAAATAAAAATAAAAAATAAAAATAAAAATATAAAAAAAAAAAAAAAAAGAAGAAACTAAAAAATAAAAAAAAAAAAAAAAAAAAAAAAATATAAAAAAAAAAAAAAAATAATAATAATAAAAGGTATTTTAGTTTTAGGTAGTTTAAATGTTTATATTTTATTTTTCAAACATTATTCAAGAAAGCTACATACCAGGAAGAGCGCCATCAAGGGTTGTTATCTTTTGAAGAATCGAAATTAGAAAATTTAGAAGGACCTTGATCAATTTCCTGGGATTCGAATCTTATTTCACGGTCACGATAGTGTTGAAGCCAGTTGGCTATTTTGAAAAGGTCTCTTAACAGTTGCTCTCTCATCCAAGATTCTGATCTATCAGAGGGCGGGTATTGTTGGAAATAAGCGATAAGGTTATTAAAATTGGCAAAAAGCTTTTCAGACACTAGGTGAATTGGAACTCTAGGAAAGCTTGGATTAGGTTCTGGTAGTTCATAAGCAGAATATGAAATTGGAGAACCGGTGGACGCTTATCAAATTAAAATATCAGCAAATTAAAACCTGAAGATTAAGAAAATAAAAAAGAGACAACTAACCTGTGTCAACACTATCATGATCATAGATAAATGGCTTACTTGGTAATGGAGTGGGATTTTTTATGTTTAGAAAAGGATTTTTTATTTTTGATAGATGAGGAGGACTGGTGTTGGATTTGGTGTTTGAAGTAGATGTTCTGGGCCTTTTGGATGATACAAGAGAAGATGAAGACTGCTGGCTATTATAGGACCTTTTGTGCTTCAAGATGTTGGAAGAAGGAGAAGAATTGTTAGAAGGTTGAAGCATGGCCCTGGGAGCAGCAATAGTTCTTGGGGGAGTAGCAGCAAGTCTAGATTGGAGAGAAGGACCCAGAGGATTAGGTGATGGAGAAAGATTTAAATAGGCTGATGGAGAAAAAGGTATGGGATCTTTAGAGGTTGATGGAATAGGGGGTGGAGTAGAAGGTGAAGAAGAAGGAGGAGGATTGCAGAAGGCGGCGAAGCTAGTAGCAGTGATGGGGAAAGAACCACAGTTCAAGCCAGAACATTTTCTTTTCTTCTCATAGCAGGATAAACAGGCCCTGTTATAAGTGTGCTTTTGCCAGTTAAAAGAGAAGATACATTCCCTATGGGTGAAGGCACAATATTTGCAAGATTGATCAGCTGAAGCAATGAAGTCAGAAGGTTTCATCTTGTTAGGAGATATTTTTTTTGAAGAAGAAAACTTGAAACTAGGATGAAGAAAGCTGGTGGCAAAATCTGGGTTCAAGGATAGAGAAGTTGTTAGGTCCACCAAGACCTTAAACTGGATTGTTATCAAGTGTTGGGTCCACCATGACCTTAAACTGGATTTCTTATCAATTAAATGTTTGGTCCACCATGACTTTAAACTGGTAGTTCATTCATTGTTTAGTCCACTATGACTTTAAACTGGAAAATTAATATCTGCAGGATAATTCAACATTCATTGGACCACTATGGCCTTATACTGGATTACTTGTCGATCAAATGTTTGGTCCACTATGACATTAAACTGGATTAACAAATTTATTCAATCTTTGGTCAAGCCTAGGCCTTACTTAGGAATATATCAAGTTATTTATGCACCTAAACGATCTTTGGTCCACCAAGACAATAAACTGGCAATCGATTATATGTTTGGTCCACCAAGACTTTAAACTGGAATGTCAATCTTGTTTGAATAACTCAATTCAATCTTTTAATTTATCACTGTCCACTAAGACTCTAAACTGGTTATTCAAATATTTCTGGAATTGGGTGCTGATAAGCTTTAGGAGGCTAAAATTTTAGGTGGTGATGATGCTAAAGAAAGCATAATGGTTAATTAGGTGAAATTTGTGGCGCTTTAACATGGTCTAAAGTTAAAATTATTATTGGAAGCCTGGCAAAAGTATTTTATGGGTTTGCTGTATAGCAAAGTTTGAAAATTGTGATGAAGGAATCAGAAGTTAGGATGGTAGTTGGATTTTAGGGAATGATTTTTTTTAGTGCCTCATAGTTAGGCCATTTTTTTTGGTGTGAAGCTTGGAGGACCTTATGGCGAGATTGGAATCATAGAATTCGGCTCAGTGGGGGGCCCTATGAGGTTGGAATCAGGAGTATTCGGCTCATAGGAAGATCCACTCTCTCAATGCTGTGACAAGAAGGAAGACTGGTATATGGGAGTCTGAAGGGATTCAAACCTTGCTCTCAGTAGTGGAATCATCACAAGATTTATATTATTTTATTTTATGTTATATCAAGCCAGAGAAGAAGAAAACATCATTTATGTTGAAAGTTTAAGAAGACCAAGCAAAAACAAAATTTTATCAAGTTATACTGTTAGAAAAGATAATTTCTTTGAAACTGTTCAACATCATTATCAAAGCTTTGCATTAAAATTCTTCTTTTCATGAGGTCTTCATGGTTATTAGCTGGAGTTTCTTGAAAATAAGCCAGCATTTTTCGTTTCAACTCATTAGTAAAGTCAAGAAAAAGATAGCGATGAAAGTTTGGGTAATGATTGATATAGTCCGTCTTCACTCTACCAACATCATCAGTGTTGGTTATTTCGACAGCTAGAAGTTCAAATATGTTATTAAGTCATAGGTTTAGTCAATTTTGATTAAAAGTTTTTTTTTAGTAAGATAAATAGGGTCTTACATTTAGAGCCAGGAAACATAGTCTCAGCAAAGTTAGTTGGGGGTACTGGCGTTATAGGATTAGGATCTTGTGAAGGCAAAATTAGGCCGGGATCCGTTGATGAAGATTGAACTTTTGAAGCTGTTTTTGTTCTTATTCGTTTTAAGAAGACAGGAATTTTGGATCGCTTTTTAGAAGTTGAGGGATCAGGGAGAGCTGCTGGTCCTAAATATACATTTGTTTTAGAAGGAACTATTGGCCGGTTGCATTTGACTTTTTTCACACGGCATAAGTCGCAAGCTGTTCTGCCAGGGAGATTAGGGTTGGACATTAAACAAGGTACCTGGTATCGAGCGCAGAGTTCACATGGAGCGACAAGTTCTTTGGAAGACATATTGATGAAGATGAATTTTATAGTTGATTAAAGAATATGGTGGTTGAAGGTTAAAGATGAATAATGTGTTCGACCACTTATGCAAAGTTTTAAGAATGGGGACATTCTCGATTGGAGGGAGGATGTGGTAGCCTAAAGTTTAGTACGGCACCTAAGTATGTAAATGGAGTTATTACAGCATGCAAGATTGGCGTTATTATTTTTTTATATATAAAAGGGTTTATTTAATTTATTTGAGTTTTAAATATGAAGAAATTGGTCACAAGTGATTGCCTACACAAATACAATTTATTTTACGGAGAAAACTTATTTTTACGGTCTGAAAATTTATAAGTATCAAGTCGAGTAACTCAAGAACCTTGGGAAATTTTCCCAGAATTTTTACTATTTTTCTTATATTTTTAAATGAATTTTAAAGTTTTATAGAAATATTTACGTTTTCAAAAATTACTTAACTTTGATGAATTTTCACGGGGTAATTAGAGCTGCGCAGACTACGAAAATTAGTTTGGTAGGTAAAGGGGAAGTAGCTCTGTTATGTGTAATTTTTCTAGATTTTTTATTATGGTTTTAAGGTTCTAAATTGAGTCCGGAAGTCTGGACGGACTCCGTTTCGACTCCGTACGGACTCCGCTTTGACTCCGTACGGACTCCGTTCCGGCTCCGTACGGACTCCGTACCGGCTCCGGATTGACTCTGGAAGAGCTCTGGAAGGGAAAACTTAGGCACGTGACTAGGAATACTTAAGCGACTCTCAAATTCGAAATTGAGAAAGGGGACACATCATACAGCTTAATCATTAACTACCACAGTCTCATTTTTTATTACTCAACAAATTAAAATAACTTGTAATACCCTTATAACATTATTATTTTTACATAACATTTTAGAAATACAATTCAACAGTTTAAATAACACTTCATACAGGGTATCTTTAGAAAGGTCTTCATCGCTGGGACTTGATTATTGCTGTCTCATAAAAATTCAAAATATTATAAAAACATAAAAGTCAATCTTTTCAGATCTTTCACTGGTACACCTTAATTGTTGTTATCAGTATTTCTTTATCAACAGTCACGATCATTTAATCTCAATAAGCGTTAATTATTTTAGAGTTTCATTATTTTTATCAATCAGATCTAAGTAGATTGGTTAGCTTAGTGATTTAGAACACCTACTTTGTTATTTTTATTGGAAGGACGGGGTTTTGGGCTAAATCCACATATCTCCTCCGGATTCTGCTTACAGCAAGGCGACTGTAAGAGTTTACCTTACCATACCACTTGATTTGATAATAATAAAATCACAAATTGGTATAAATGCAACAAATATCAAACAATATGTCAGAGAAAGCATGGAACATAAATGTATCAATTTACAGAAGGTGTTATACTTTTTCAATTTAAAAGTAACTAAAAGTATTTATAATAAATTTCCAATTTTTCTTATTATATGCCTAAGTTTCTTTGTGAGATATCTTAATCCCTTGAATTACACACTTTAATCCACCACTCCTTAACACGTTTTTCTACCTCCTCTGCAACCACAACCTGTTTCTTAGGAACAATGTTGTTTGTTCCAAACTTCTGAGCAGCTTCTTTTTTATTGTCAGCTGGATTTTCATGTGGATTTCCCATCTCAGCTTTTTGGAACTGTTGAGGCTTGAACCCAGGTCCTTCAGTCTTTTTAGTAGGTTCCATTGTGTGGCACTATCAACTATGCCACTTGATTTGATAATAATCAAATCACAAATTAGTATTAATGCATCAAATTTTAAACAATATGTCAGAGATAACATGGAACAAAATGTATCAATTTACAGAAGGAGTTATACTTTTTAAATTAAAAGTAACTAAAAGTATTTATAATAAATTTCCAATTTTTCTTATTATATGCCTAAGTTTCTTTGTGAGATATCTTAATCCCTTAAATTACACACTTTAATCCACCACTCCTTAACACATTTTTCTACCTCCTCTGCAACCACAACCTGTTTCTTAGGAACAATGCTGTTTGTTCCAAACTTCTGAGCAGCTTCTTTTTTATTGTCAGCTGGATTTTCATGTGGATTTCCCATCTCAGCTTTTTGGAACTGTTGAGGCTTGAACCCAGGTCCTTCAGTCTTTTTAGTAGGTTCCATTGTGTGGCACTATCAACTATGCCACTTGATTTGATAATAATCAAATCACAAATTGGTATTAATGCATCAAATTTTAAACAATATGTCAGAGATAGCATGGAACATAAATGTATCAATTTACAGAAGGTGTTATACTTTTTCAATTTAAAAGTAACTAAAAGTATTTATAATAAATTTCCAATTTTTCTTATTATATGTCTAAGTTTCCATGTGAAATATCTTAATCCCTTGAATTACACACTTTAATCCACCACTCCTTAACACGTTTTTCTACCTCCTCTGCAACCACAACCTGTTTCTTAGGAACAATGCTGTTTGTTCCAAACTTCTGAGCAGCTTCTTTTTTATTGTCAGCTGGATTTTCATGTGGTTTTTTCATCTCAGCTTTTTGGTACTTTTGAGGCTTGAACCCAGGTCCTTCAGTCTTTTTAGTAGCTTCCATTGTGTGGCACTATCAACTATGCCACTTGATTTGATAATAATCAAATCACAAATTGGTATTAATGCATCAAATTTTAAACAATATGTCAGAGATAGCATGGAACATAAATGTATCAATTTACAGAAGGTGTTATACTTTTTCAATTTAAAAGTAACTAAAAGTATTTATAATAAATTTCCAATTTTTCTTATTATATGCCTAAGTTTCTTTGTGAGATATCTTAATCCCTTGAATTACACACTTTAATCCACCACTCCTTAACACGTTTTTCTACCTCCTCTGCAACCACAACCTGTTTCTTAGGAACAATGTTGTTTGTTCCCAACTTTTGAGCAGCTTTGTTTTTATTGTCAGCTGGATTTACATGTGGATTTCCCATCTCAGCTTTTTGGTACTGTTGAGGCTTGAACCCAGGTCCTTCAGTCTTTTTAGTAGGTTCCATTGTGTGGCACTATCAACTATGCCACTTGATTTGATAATAATCAAATCACAAATTAGTATTAATGCATCAAATTTTAAACAATATGTCAGAGATAACATGGAACAAAATGTATCAATTTACAGAAGGAGTTATACTTTTTAAATTAAAAGTAACTAATAGTATTTATAATAAATTTCCAATTTTTCTTATTATATGCTTAAGTTTCTTTGTGAGATATCTTAATCCCTTGAATTACACACTTTAATCCACCACTCCTTAACACATTTTTCTACCTCCTCTGCAACCACAACCTTTTTCTTAGGAACAATGTTGTTTGTTCCAAACTTCTGAGCAGCTTCTTTTTTATTGTCAGCTGGATTTTCATGTGGATTTCCCATCTCAGCTTTTTGGTACTTTTGAGGCTTGAACCCAGGTCCTTCAGTCTTTTTAGTAGCTTCTATTGTGTGGCACTATCAACTATGACACTTGATTTGATAATAATAAAATCACAAATTGGTATAAATGCAACAAATATCAAACATTATGTCAGAGATAGCATGGAACATAAATGTATCAATTTACAGAAGGTTTTATACTTTTTCAATTTAAGGGTAACTAAAAGTATTTATAATAAATTTCCAATTTTTCTTATTATATGTCTAAGTTTCCATGTGAAATATCTTAATCCCTTGAATTACACACTTTAATCCACCACTCCTTAACACGTATTTCTACCTCCTCTGCAACCACAACCTGTTTCTTAGGAACAATGTTGTTTGTTCCAAACTTTTGAGCAGCTTCTTTTTTATTTTCAGCTGGATTTTCATGTGGATTTCCCATCTCAGCTTTTTGGTACTGTTGAGGCTTGAACCCAGGTCCTTCAGTCTTTTTTGTAGCTTCCATTGTGTGGCAATATCAACTATGCCACTTGATTTGATAATAATAAAATCACAAATTGGTATAAATGCAACAAATATCAAACAATATGTCAGAGATAGCATGGAACATAAATGTATCAATTTACAGAAGGTGTTATACTTTTTCAATTTAAAAGTAACTAAAAGTATTTATAATAAATTTCCAATTTTTCTTATTATATGCCTAAGTTACTTTGTGAGATATCTTAATCCCTTGAATTACACACTTTAATCCACCACTCCTTAACACGTTTTTCTACCTCCTCTGCAACCAAAACCTTTTTCTTAGGAACAATGTTGTTTTTTCCAAACTTCTGAGCAGCTTCTTTTTTATTGTCAGCTGGATTTTCATGTGGATTTCCCATCTCAGCTTTTTGGTACTTTTGAGGCTTGAACCCAGGTCCTTCAGTCTTTTTAGTAGCTTCCATTGTGTGGCACTATCAACTATGCCACTTGATTTGATAATAATAAAATCACAAATTGGTATAAATGCAACAAATATCAAACATTATGTCAGAGATAGCATGGAACATAAATGTATCAATTTACAGAAGGTTTTATACTTTTTCAATTTAAGGGTAACTAAAAGTATTTATAATAAATTTCCAATTTTTCTTATTATATGCCTAAGTTTCTTTGTGAGATATCTTAATCCCTTGAATTACACACTTTAATCCACCACTACTTAACACGTTTTTCTACCTCCTCTGCAACCACAACCTGTTTCTTAGGAACAATGTTGTTTGTTCCAAACTTTTGAGCAGCTTTGTTTTTATTGTCAGCTGGATTTACATGTGGATTTCCCATCTCAGCTTTTTGGTACTGTTGAGGCTTGAACCCAGGTCCTTCAGTCTTTTTAGTAGGTTCCATTGTGTGGCACTATCAACTATGCCACTTGATTTGATAATAATCAAATCACAAATTAGTATTAATGCATCAAATTTTAAACAATATGTCAGAGATAACATGGAACAAAATGTATCAATTTACAGAAGGAGTTATACTTTTTAAATTAAAAGTAACTAATAGTATTTATAATAAATTTCCAATTTTTCTTATTATATGCTTAAGTTTCTTTGTGAGATATCTTAATCCCTTGAATTACACACTTTAATCCACCACTCCTTAACACGTTTTTCTACCTCCTCTGCAACCACAACCTTTTTCTTAGGAACAATGTTGTTTGTTCCAAACTTCTGAGCAGCTTCTTTTTTATTGTCAGCTGGATTTTCATGTGGATTTCCCATCTCAGCTTTTTGGTACTTTTGAGGCTTGAACCCAGGTCCTTCAGTCTTTTTAGTAGCTTCCATTGTGTGGCACTATCAACTATGCCACTTGATTTGATAATAATAAAATCACAAATTGGTATAAATGCAACAAATATCAAACATTATGTCAGAGATAGCATGGAACATAAATGTATCAATTTACAGAAGGTTTTATACTTTTTCAATTTAAGGGTAACTAAAAGTATTTATAATAAATTTCCAATTTTTTTTATTATATGTCTAAGTTTCCATGTGAAATATCTTAATCCCTTGAATTACACACTTTAATCCACCACTCCTTAACACGTTTTTCTACCTCCTCTGCAACCACAACCTGTTTCTTAGGAACAATGTTGTATGTTCCAAACTTTTGAGCAGCTTCTTTTTTATTTTCAGCTGGATTTTCATGGGATTTCCCATCTCAGCTTTTTGGTACTTTTGAGGCTTGAACCCAGGTCCTTCAGTCTTTTTAGTAGCTTCCATTGTGTGGCACTATCAACTATGCCACTTGATTTGATAATAATAAAATCACAAATTGGTATAAATGCAACAAATATCAAACAATATGTCAGAGAAAGCATGGAACATAAATGTATCAATTTACAGAAGGTGTTATACTTTTTCAATTTAAAAGTAACTAAAAGTATCTATAATAAATTTCCAATTTTTCTTGTTATATGCCTAAGCTTCTTTGTGAGATATCTTAATCCCTTGAATTACACACTTTAATCCACCACTCCTTAACACGTTTTTCTACCTCCTCTGCAACCACAACCTGTTTCTTAGGAACAATGTTGTTTGTTCCAAACTTCTGAGCAGCTTCTTTTTTATTGTCAGCTGGATTTTCATGTGGATTTCCCATCTCAGCTTTTTGGAACTGTTGAGGCTTGAACCCAGGTCCTTCAGTCTTTTTAGTAGGTTCCATTGTGTGGCACTATCAACTATGCCACTTGATTTGATAATAATCAAATCACAAATTGGTATTAATGCATCAAATTTTAAACAATATGTCAGAGATAGCATGGAACATAAATGTATCAATTTACAGAAGGTGTTATACTTTTTCAATTTAAAAGTAACTAAAAGTATTTATAATAAATTTCCAATTTTTCTTATTATATGCCTAAGTTTCTTTGTGAGATATCTTAATCCCTTGAATTACACACTTTAATCCACCACTCCTTAACACGTTTTTCTACCTCCTCTGCAACCACAACCTGTTTCTTAGGAACAATGTTGTTTGTTCCAAACTTTTGAGCAGCTTCTTTTTTATTGTCAGCTGGATTTTCATGTGGATTTCCCATCTCAGCTTTTTGGTACTTTTGAGGCTTGAACCCAGGTCCTTCAGTTTTTTAGTAGCTTCCATTGTGTGGCAATATCAACTATGCCACTTGATTTGATAATAATAAAATCCCGAATAGGTATAATTGCAACAAATATCAAACAATATGTCAGAGATAGCATGGAACATAAATGTATCAATTTACAGAAGGTGTTATACTTTTTCAATTTAAAAGTAACTAAAAGTATTTATAATAAATTTCCAATTTTTCTTATTATATGCCTAAGTTTCTTTGTGAGATATCTTAATCCCTTAAATTACACACTTTAATCCACCACTCCTTAACACATTTTTCTACCTCCTCTGCAACCACAACCTGTTTCTTAGGAACAATGTTGTTTGTTCCAAACTTCTGAGCAGCTTCTTTTTTATTGTCAGCTGGATTTTCATGTGGTTTTTTCATCTCAGCTTTTTGGTACTTTTGAGGCTTGAACCCAGGTCCTTCAGTCTTTTTAGTAGCTTCCATTGTGTGGCACTATCAACTATGCCACTTGATTTGATAATAATAAAATCACAAATTGGTATAAATGCAACAAATATCAAACAATATGTCAGGGAAAGCATGGAACATAAATGTATCAATTTACAGAAGGTGTTATACTTTTTCAATTTAAAAGTAACTAAAAGTATCTATAATAAATTTCCAATTTTTCTTGTTATATGCCTAAGCTTCTTTGTGAGATATCTTAATCCCTTGAATTACACACTTTAATCCACCACTCCTTAACACGTTTTTCTACCTCCTCTGCAACCACAACCTGTTTCTTAGGAACAATGTTGTTTGTTCCAAACTTCTGAGCAGCTTCTTTTTTATTGTCAGCTGGATTTTCATGTGGATTTCCCATCTCAGCTTTTTGGTACTGTTGAGGCTTGAACCCAGGTCCTTCAGTCTTTTTAGTAGGTTCCATTGTGTGGCACTATCAACTATGCCACTTGATTTGATAATAATCAAATCACAAATTAGTATTAATGCATCAAATTTTAAACAATATGTCAGAGATAACATGGAACAAAATGTATCAATTTACAGAAGGAGTTATACTTTTTAAATTAAAAGTAACTAATAGTATTTATAATAAATTTCCAATTTTTCTTATTATATGCTTAAGTTTCTTTGTGAGATATCTTAATCCCTTGAATTACACACTTTAATCCACCACTCCTTAACACGTTTTTCTACCTCCTCTGCAACCACAACCTTTTTCTTAGGAACAATGTTGTTTGTTCCAAACTTCTGAGCAGCTTCTTTTTTATTGTCAGCTGGATTTTCATGTGGATTTCCCATCTCAGCTTTTTGGTACTTTTGAGGCTTGAACCCAGGTCCTTCAGTCTTTTTAGTAGCTTCCATTGTGTGGCACTATCAACTATGCCACTTGATTTGATAATAATAAAATCACAAATTGGTATAAATGCAACAAATATCAAACATTATGTCAGAGATAGCATGGAACATAAATGTATCAATTTACAGAAGGTTTTATACTTTTTCAATTTAAGGGTAACTAAAAGTATTTATAATAAATTTCCAATTTTTTTTATTATATGTCTAAGTTTCCATGTGAAATATCTTAATCCCTTGAATTACACACTTTAATCCACCACTCCTTAACACGTTTTTCTACCTCCTCTGCAACCACAACCTGTTTCTTAGGAACAATGTTGAATGTTCCAAACTTTTGAGCAGCTTCTTTTTTATTTTCAGCTGGATTTTCATGGGATTTCCCATCTCAGCTTTTTGGTACTTTTGAGGCTTGAACCCAGGTCCTTCAGTCTTTTTAGTAGCTTCCATTGTGTGGCACTATCAACTATGCCACTTGATTTGATAATAATAAAATCACAAATTGGTATAAATGCAACAAATATCAAACAATATGTCAGAGAAAGCATGAACATAAATGTATCAATTTACAGAAGGTGTTATACTTTTTCAATTTAAAAGTAACTAAAAGTATCTATAATAAATTTCCAATTTTTCTTGTTATATGCCTAAGCTTCTTTGTGAGATATCTTAATCCCTTGAATTACACACTTTAATCCACCACTCCTTAACACGTTTTTCTACCTCCTCTGCAACCACAACCTGTTTCTTAGGAACAATGTTGTTTGTTCCAAACTTCTGAGCAGCTTCTTTTTTATTGTCAGCTGGATTTTCATGTGGATTTCCCATCTCAGCTTTTTGGAACTGTTGAGGCTTGAACCCAGGTCCTTCAGTCTTTTTAGTAGCTTCCATTGTGTGGCACTATCAACTATGCCACTTGATTTGATAATAATCAAATCACAAATTGGTATTAATGCATCAAATTTTAAACAATATGTCAGAGATAGCATGGAACATAAATGTATCAATTTACAGAAGGTGTTATACTTTTTCAATTTAAAAGTAACTAAAAGTATTTATAATAAATTTCCAATTTTTCTTATTATATGCCTAAGTTTCTTTGTGAGATATCTTAATCCCTTGAATTACACACTTTAATCCACCACTCCTTAACACGTTTTTCTACCTCCTCTGCAACCACAACCTGTTTCTTAGGAACAATGTTGTTTGTTCCAAACTTTTGAGCAGCTTCGTTTTTATTGTCAGCTGGATTTACATGTGGATTTCCCATCTCAGCATTTTGGTACTGTTGAGGCTTGAACCCAGGTCCTTCAGTCTTTTTAGTAGGTTCCATTGTGTGGCACTATCAACTATGCCACTTGATTTGATAATAATCAAATCACAAATTAGTATTAATGCATCAAATTTTAAACAATATGTCAGAGATAACATGGAACAAAATGTATCAATTTACAGAAGGAGTTATACTTTTTAAATTAAAAGTAACTAATAGTATTTATAATAAATTTCCAATTTTTCTTATTATATGCTTAAGTTTCTTTGTGAGATATCTTAATCCCTTGAATTACACACTTTAATCCACCACTCCTTAACACGTTTTTCTACCTCCTCTGCAACCACAACCTGTTTCTTAGGAACAATGTTGTTTGTTCCAAGCTTCTGAGCAGCTTCTTTTTTATTGTCAGCTGGATTTTCATGTGGATTTCCCATCTCAGCTTTTTGGTACTGTTGAGGCTTGAACCCAGGTCCTTCAGTCTTTTTAGTAGCTTCCATTGTGTGGCAATATCAACTATGCCACTTGATTTGATAATAATAAAATCACAAATTGGTATAAATGCAACAAATATCAAACAATATGTCAGAGATAGCATGGAACATAAATGTATCAATTTACAGAAGGTGTTATACTTTTTCAATTTAAAAGTAACTAAAAGTATTTATAATAAATTTCCAATTTTTCTTATTATATGCCTAAGTTTCTTTGTGAGATATCTTAATCCCTTGAATTACACACTTTAATCCACCACTCCTTAACACATTTTTCTACCTCCTCTGCAACCACAACCTGTTTCTTAGGAACAATGTTGTTTTTTCCAAACTTCTGAGCAGCTTCTTTTTTATTGTCAGCTGGATTTTCATGTGGATTTCCCATCTCAGCTTTTTGGTACTTTTGAGGCTTGAACCCAGGTCCTTCAGTCTTTTTAGTAGCTTCCATTGTCTGGCACTATCAACTATGCCACTTGATTTGATAATAATAAAATCACAAATTGGTATAAATGCAACAAATATCAAACATTATGTCAGAGATAGCATGGAACATAAATGTATCAATTTACAGAAGGTTTTATACTTTTTCAATTTAAGGGTAACTAAAAGTATTTATAATAAATTTCCAATTTTTCTTATTATATGTCTAAGTTTCCATGTGAAATATCTTAATCCCTTGAATTACACACTTTAATCCACCACTCCTTAACACGTTTTTCTACCTCCTCTGCAACCACAACCTGTTTCTTAGGAACAATGTTGTTTGTTCCAAACTTTTGAGCAGCTTCTTTTTTATTGTCAGCTGGATTTACATGTGGATTTCCCATCTCAGCTTTTTGGTACTTTTGAGGCTTGAACCCAGGTCCTTCAGTCTTTTTAGTAGCTTCCATTGTGTGGCAATATCAACTATGCCACTTGATTTGATAATAATAAAATCCCGAATAGGTATAAATGCAACAAATATCAAACAATATGTCAGAGATAGCATGGAACATAAATGTATCAATTTACAGAAGGTGTTATACTTTTTCAATTTAAAAGTAACTAAAAGTATTTATAATAAATTTCCAATTTTTCTTATTATATGCCTAAGTTTCTTTGTGAGATATCTTAATCCCTTAAATTACACACTTTAATCCACCACTCCTTAACACATTTTTCTACCTCCTCTGCAACCACAACCTGTTTCTTAGGAACAATGTTGTTTGTTCCAAACTTCTGAGCAGCTTCTTTTTTATTGTCAGCTGGATTTTCATGTGGTTTTTTCATCTCAGCTTTTTGGTACTTTTGAGGCTTGAACCCAGGTCCTTCAGTCTTTTTAGTAGCTTCCATTGTGTGGCACTATCAACTATGCCACTTGATTTGATAATAATAAAATCACAAATTGGTATAAATGCAACAAATATCAAACAATATGTCAGAGAAAGCATGGAACATTAATGTATCAATTTACAGAAGGTGTTATACTTTTTAAATTTAAAAGTAACTAAAAGTATTTATAATAAATTTCCAATTTTTCTTATTATATGCCTAAGTTTCTTTGTGAGATATCTTAATCCCTTGAATTACACACTTTAATCCACCACTCCTTAACACGTTTTTCTACCTCCTCTGCAACCACAACCTGTTTCTTAGGAACAATGTTGTTTGTTCCAAGCTTCTGAGCAGCTTCTTTTTTATTGTCAGCTGGATTTTCATGTGGATTTCCCATCTCAGCTTTTTGGAACTGTTGAGGCTTGAACCCAGGTCCTTCAGTCTTTTTAGTAGGTTCCATTGTGTGGCACTATCAACTATGCCACTTGATTTGATAATAATCAAATCACAAATTGGTATTAATGCATCAAATTTTAAACAATATGTCAGAGATAGCATGGAACATAAATGTATCAATTTACAGAAGGTGTTATACTTTTTCAATTTAAAAGTAACTAAAAGTATTTATAATAAATTTCCAATTTTTCTTATTATATGCCTAAGTTTCTTTGTGAGATATCTTAATCCCTTGAATTACACACTTTAATCCACCACTCCTTAACATGTTTTTCTACCTCCTCTGCAACCACAACCTGTTTCTTAGGAACAATGTTGTTTGTTCCAAACTTTTGAGCAGCTTCGTTTTTATTGTCAGCTGGATTTACATGTGGATTTCCCATCTCAGCTTTTTGGTACTGTTGAGGCTTGAACCCAGGTCCTTCAGTCTTTTTAGTAGGTTCCATTGTGTGGCACTATCAACTATGCCACTTGATTTGATAATAATCAAATCACAAATTAGTATTAATGCATCAAATTTTAAACAATATGTCAGAGATAACATGGAACAAAATGTATCAATTTACAGAAGGAGTTATACTTTTTAAATTAAAAGTAACTAATAGTATTTATAATAAATTTCCAATTTTTCTTATTATATGCTTAAGTTTCTTTGTGAGATATCTTAATCCCTTGAATTACACACTATAATCCACCACTCCTTTACACGTTTTTCTACCTCCTCTGCAACCACAACCTTTTTCTTAGGAACAATGTTGTTTGTTCCAAACTTCTGAGCAGCTTCTTTTTTATTGTCAGCTGGATTTTCATGTGGATTTCCCATCTCAGCTTTTTGGTACTTTTGAGGCTTGAACCCAGGTCCTTCAGTCTTTTTAGTAGCTTCCATTGTGTGGCACTATCAACTATGCCACTTGATTTGATAATAATAAAATCACAAATTGGTATAAATGCAACAAATATCAAACATTATGTCAGAGATAGCATAGAACATAAATGTATCAATTTACAGAAGGTTTTATACTTTTTCAATTTAAGGGTAACTAAAAGTATTTATAATAAATTTCCAATTTTTCTTATTATATGTCTAAGTTTCCATGTGAAATATCTTAATCCCTTGAATTACACACTTTAATCCACCACTCCTTAACACGTTTTTCTACCTCCTCTGCAACCACAACCTGTTTCTTAGGAACAATGTTGTATGTTCCAAACTTTTGAGCAGCTTCTTTTTTATTTTCAGCTGGATTTTCATGGGATTTCCCATCTCAGCTTTTTGGTACTTTTGAGGCTTGAACCCAGGTCCTTCAGTCTTTTTAGTAGCTTCCATTGTGTGGCACTATCAACTATGCCACTTGATTTGATAATAATAAAATCACAAATTGGTATAAATGCAACAAATATCAAACAATATGTCAGAGAAAGCATGGAACATAAATGTATCAATTTACAGAAGGTGTTATACTTTTTCAATTTAAAAGTAACTAAAAGTATCTATAATAAATTTCCAATTTTTCTTATTATATGCCTAAGTTTCTTTGTGAGATATCTTAATCCCTTGAATTACACACTTTAATCCACCACTCCTTAACACGTTTTTCTACCTCCTCTGCAACCACAACCTGTTTCTTAGGAACAATGTTGTTTGTTCCAAACTTCTGAGCAGCTTCTTTTTTATTGTCAGCTGGATTTTCATGTGGTTTTTTCATTTCAGCTTTTTGGTACTTTTGAGGCTTGAACCCAGGTCCTTCAGTCTTTTTAGTAGGTTCCATTGTGTGGCACTATCAACTATGCCACTTGATTTGATAATAATCAAATCACAAATTGGTATTAATGCATCAAATTTTAAACAATATGTCAGAGATAGCATGGAACATAAATGTATCAATTTACAGAAGGTGTTATACTTTTTCAATTTAAAAGTAACTAAAAGTATTTATAATAAATTTCCAATTTTTCTTATTATATGCCTAAGTTTCTTTGTGAGATATCTTAATCCCTTGAATTACACACTTTAATCCACCACTCCTTAACACGTTTTTCTACCTCCTCTGCAACCACAACCTGTTTCTTAGGAACAATGTTGTTTGTTCCAAACTTTTGAGCAGCTTCGTTTTTATTGTCAGCTGGATTTACATGTGGATTTCCCATCTCAGCTTTTTGGTACTGTTGAGGCTTGAACCCAGGTCCTTCAGTCTTTTTAGTAGGTTCCATTGTGTGGCACTATCAACTATGCCACTTGATTTGATAATAATCAAATCACAAATTAGTATTAATGCATCAAATTTTAAACAATATGTCAGAGATAACATGGAACAAAATGTATCAATTTACAGAAGGAGTTATACTTTTTAAATTAAAAGTAACTAATAGTATTTATAATAAATTTCCAATTTTTCTTATTATATGCTTAAGTTTCTTTGTGAGATATCTTAATCCCTTGAATTACACACTTTAATCCACCACTCCTTAACACGTTTTTCTACCTCCTCTGCAACCACAACCTTTTTCTTAGGAACAATGTTGTTTGTTCCAAACTTCTGAGCAGCTTCTTTTTTATTGTCAGCTGGATTTTCATGTGGATTTCCCATCTCAGCTTTTTGGTACTTTTGAGGCTTGAACCCAGGTCCTTCAGTCTTTTTAGTAGCTTCCATTGTGTGGCACTATCAACTATGCCACTTGATTTGATAATAATAAAATCACAAATTGGTATAAATGCAACAAATATCAAACATTATGTCAGAGATAGCATGGAACATAAATGTATCAATTTACAGAAGGTTTTATACTTTTTCAATTTAAGGGTAACTAAAAGTATTTATAATAAATTTCCAATTTTTCTTATTATATGTCTAAGTTTCCATGTGAAATATCTTAATCCCTTGAATTACACACTTTAATCCACCACTCCTTAACACGTTTTTCTACCTCCTCTGCAACCACAACCTGTTTCTTAGGAACAATGTTGTTTGTTCCAAACTTTTGAGCAGCTTCTTTTTTATTTTCAGCTGGATTTTCATGTGGATTTCCCATCTCAGCTTTTTGGTACTGTTGAGGCTTGAACCCAGGTCCTTCAGTCTTTTTTGTAGCTTCCATTGTGTGGCAATATCAACTATGCCACTTGATTTGATAATAATAAAATCACAAATTGGTATAAATGCAACAAATATCAAACAATATGTCAGAGATAGCATGGAACATAAATGTATCAATTTACAGAAGGTGTTATACTTTTTCAATTTAAAAGTAACTAAAAGTATTTATAATAAATTTCCAATTTTTCTTATTATATGCCTAAGTTTCTTTGTGAGATATCTTAATCCCTTGAATTACACACTTTAATCCACCACTCCTTAACACGTTTTTCTACCTCCTCTGCAACCAAAACCTTTTTCTTAGGAACAATGTTGTTTTTTCCAAACTTCTGAGCAGCTTCTTTTTTATTGTCAGCTGGATTTTCATGTGGATTTCCCATCTCAGCTTTTTGGTACTTTTGAGGCTTGAACCCAGGTCCTTCAGTCTTTTTAGTAGCTTCCATTGTGTGGCACTATCAACTATGCCACTTGATTTGATAATAATAAAATCACAAATTGGTATAAATGCAACAAATATCAAACATTATGTCAGAGATAGCATGGAACATAAATGTATCAATTTACAGAAGGTTTTATACTTTTTCAATTTAAGGGTAACTAAAAGTATTTATAATAAATTTCCAATTTTTCTTATTATATGTCTAAGTTTCCATGTGAAATATCTTAATCCCTTGAATTACACACTTTAATCCACCACTCCTTAACACGTTTTTCTACCTCCTCTGCAACCACAACCTGTTTCTTAGGAACAATGTTGTTTGTTCCAAACTTTTGAGCAGCTTCTTTTTTATTGTCAGCTGGATTTTCATGTGGATTTCCCATCTCAGCTTTTTGGTACTTTTGAGGCTTGAACCCAGGTCCTTCAGTCTTTTTAGTAGCTTCCATTGTGTGGCAATATCAACTATGCCACTTGATTTGATAAAAATAAAATCCCGAATAGGTATAAATGCAACAAATATCAAACAATATGTCAGAGATAGCATGGAACATAAATGTATCAATTTACAGAAGGTGTTATACTTTTTCAATTTAAAAGTAACTAAAAGTATTTATAATAAATTTCCAATTTTTCTTATTATATGCCTAAGTTTCTTTGTGAGATATCTTAATCCCTTAAATTACACACTTTAATCCACCACTCCTTAACACATTTTTCTACCTCCTCTGCAACCACAACCTGTTTCTTAGGAACAATGTTGTTTGTTCCAAACTTCTGAGCAGCTTCTTTTTTATTGTCAGCTGGATTTTCATGTGGTTTTTTCATCTCAGCTTTTTGGTACTTTTGAGGCTTGAACCCAGATCCTTCAGTCTTTTTAGTAGCTTCCATTGTGTGGCACTATCAACTATGCCACTTGATTTGATAATAATAAAATCACAAATTGGTATAAATGCAACAAATATCAAACAATATGTCAGAGAAAGCATGGAACATAAATGTATCAATTTACAGAAGGTGTTATACTTTTTCAATTTAAAAGTAACTAAAAGTATTTATAATAAATTTCCAATTTTTCTTATTATATGCCTAAGTTTCTTTGTGAGATATCTTAATCCCTTGAATTACACACTTTAATCCACCACTCCTTAACACGTTTTTCTACCTCCTCTGCAACCACAACCTGTTTCTTAGGAACAATGTTGTTTGTTCCAAGCTTCTGAGCAGCTTCTTTTTTATTGTCAGCTGGATTTTCTTGTGGATTTCCCATCTCAGCTTTTTGGAACTGTTGAGGCTTGAACCCAGGTCCTTCAGTCTTTTTAGTAGGTTCCATTGTGTGGCACTATCAACTATGCCACTTGATTTGATAATAATCAAATCACAAATTGGTATTAATGCATCAAATTTTAAACAATATGTCAGAGATAGCATGGAACATAAATGTATCAATTTACAGAAGGTGTTATACTTTTTCAATTTAAAAGTAACTAAAAATATTTATAATAAATTTCCAATTTTTCTTATTATATGCCTAAGTTTCTTTGTGAGATATCTTAATCCCTTGAATTACACACTTTAATCCACCACTCCTTAACACGTTTTTCTACCTCCTCTGCAACCACAACCTGTTTCTTAGGAACAATGTTCTTTGTTCCAAACTTTTGAGCAGCTTCGTTTTTATTTTCAGCTGGATTTACATGTGGATTTCCCATCTCAGCTTTTTGGTACTGTTGAGGCTTGAACCCAGGTCCTTCAGTCTTTTTAGTAGGTTCCATTGTGTGGCACTATCAACTATGCCACTTGATTTGATAATAATCAAATCACAAATTAGTATTAATGCATCAAATTTTAAACAATGTGTCAGAGATAACATGGAACAAAATGTATCAATTTACAGAAGGAGTTATACTTTTTAAATTAAAAGTAACTAATAGTATTTATAATAAATTTCCAATTTTTCTTATTATATGCTTAAGTTTCTTTGTGAGATATCTTAATCCCTTGAATTACTAACTTTAATCCACCACTCCTTAACACGTTTTTCTACCTCCTCTGCAACCACAACCTTTTTCTTAGGAACAATGTTGTTTGTTCCAAACTTCTGAGCAGCTTCTTTTTTATTGTCAGCTGGATTTTCATGTGGATTTCCCATCTCAGCTTTTTGGTACTTTTGAGGCTTGAACCCAGGTCCTTCAGTCTTTTTAGTAGCTTCCATTGTGTGGCACTATCAACTATGCCACTTGATTTGATAATAATAAAATCACAAATTGGTATAAATGCAACAAATATCAAACATTATGTCAGAGATAGCATGGAACATAAATGTATCAATTTACAGAAGGTTTTATACTTTTTCAATTTAAGGGTAACTAAAAGTATTTATATTAAATTTCCAATTTTTTTTATTATATGTCTAAGTTTCCATGTGAAATATCTTAATCCCTTGAATTACACACTTTAATCCACCACTCCTTAACACGTTTTTCTACCTCCTCTGCAACCACAACCTGTTTCTTAGGAACAATGTTGTATGTTCCAAACTTTTGAGCAGCTTCTTTTTTATTTTCAGCTGGATTTTCATGGGATTTCCCATCTCAGCTTTTTGGTACTTTTGAGGCTTGAACCCAGGTCCTTCAGTCTTTTTAGTAGCTTCCATTGTGTGGCACTATCAACTATGCCACTTGATTTGATAATAATAAAATCACAAATTGGTATAAATGCAACAAATATCAAACAATATGTCAGAGAAAGCATGGAACATAAATGTATCAATTTACAGAAGGTGTTATACTTTTTCAATTTAAAAGTAACTAAAAGTATCTATAATAAATTTCCAATTTTTCTTGTTATATGCCTAAGCTTCTTTGTGAGATATCTTAATCCCTTGAATTACACACTTTAATCCACCACTCCTTAACACGTTTTTCTACCTCCTCTGCAACCACAACCTGTTTCTTAGGAACAATGTTGTTTGTTCCAAACTTCTGAGCAGCTTCTTTTTTATTGTCAGCTGGATTTTCATGTGGATTTCCCATCTCAGCTTTTTGGAACTGTTGAGGCTTGAACCCAGGTCCTTCAGTCTTTTTAGTAGCTTCCATTGTGTGGCACTATCAACTATGCCACTTGATTTGATAATAATAAAATCACAAATTGGTATAAATGCAACAAATATCAAACAATATGTCAGAGAAAGCATGGAACATTAATGTATCAATTTACAGAAGGTGTTATACTTTTTAAATTTAAAAGTAACTAAAAGTATTTATAATAAATTTCCAATTTTTCTTATTATATGCCTAAGTTTCTTTGTGAGATATCTTAATCCCTTGAATTACACACTTTAATCCACCACTCCTTAACACGTTTTTCTACCTCCTCTGCAACCACAACCTGTTTCTTAGGAACAATGTTGTTTGTTCCAAGCTTCTGAGCAGCTTCTTTTTTATTGTCAGCTGGATTTTCTTGTGGATTTCCCATCTCAGCTTTTTGGAACTGTTGAGGCTTGAACCCAGGTCCTTCAGTCTTTTTAGTAGCTTCCATTGTGTGGCACTATCAACTATGCCACTTGATTTGATAATAATCAAATCACAAATTGGTATTAATGCATCAAATTTTAAACAATATGTCAGAGATAGCATGGAACATAAATGTATCAATTTACAGAAGGTGTTATACTTTTTCAATTTAAAAGTAACTAAAAGTATTTATAATAAATTTCCAATTTTTCTTATTATATGCCTAAGTTTCTTTGTGAGATATCTTAATCCCTTGAATTACACACTTTAATCCACCACTCCTTAACACGTTTTTCTACCTCCTCTGCAACCACAACCTGTTTCTTAGGAACAATGTTGTTTGTTCCAAACTTTTGAGCAGCTTCGTTTTTATTGTCAGCTGGATTTACATGTGGATTTCCCATCTCAGCTTTTTGGTACTGTTGAGGCTTGAACCCAGGTCCTTCAGTCTTTTTAGTAGGTTCCATTGTGTGGCACTATCAACTATGCCACTTGATTTGATAATAATCAAATCACAAATTAGTATTAATGCATCAAATTTTAAACAATATGTCAGAGATAACATGGAACAAAATGTATCAATTTACAGAAGGAGTTATACTTTTTAAATTAAAAGTAACTAATAGTATTTATAATAAATTTCCAATTTTTCTTATTATATGCTTAAGTTTCTTTGTGAGATATCTTAATCCCTTGAATTACACACTTTAATCCACCACTCCTTAACACGTTTTTCTACCTCCTCTGCAACCACAACCTTTTTCTTAGGAACAATGTTGTTTGTTCCAAACTTCTGAGCAGCTTCTTTTTTATTGTCAGCTGGATTTTCATGTGGATTTCCCATCTCAGCTTTTTGGTACTTTTGAGGCTTGAACCCAGGTCCTTCAGTCTTTTTAGTAGCTTCCATTGTGTGGCACTATCAACTATGCCACTTGATTTGATAATAATAAAATCACAAATTGGTATAAATGCAACAAATATCAAACATTATGTCAGAGATAGCATGGAACATAAATGTATCAATTTACAGAAGGTTTTATACTTTTTCAATTTAAGGGTAACTAAAAGTATTTATAATAAATTTCCAATTTTTCTTATTATATGTCTAAGTTTCCATGTGAAATATCTTAATCCCTTGAATTACACACTTTAATCCACCACTCCTTAACACGTTTTTCTACCTCCTCTGCAACCACAACCTGTTTCTTAGGAACAATGTTGTTTGTTCCAAACTTTTGAGCAGCTTCTTTTTTATTTTCAGCTGGATTTTCATGTGGATTTCCCATCTCAGCTTTTTGGTACTGTTGAGGCTTGAACCCAGGTCCTTCAGTCTTTTTTGTAGCTTCCATTGTGTGGCAATATCAACTATGCCACTTGATTTGATAATAATAAAATCACAAATTGGTATAAATGCAACAAATATCAAACAATATGTCAGAGATAGCATGGAACATAAATGTATCAATTTACAGAAGGTGTTATACTTTTTCAATTTAAAAGTAACTAAAAGTATTTATAATAAATTTCCAATTTTTCTTATTATATGCCTAAGTTTCTTTGTGAGATATCTTAATCCCTTGAATTACACATTTTAATCCACCACTCCTTAACACATTTTTCTACCTCCTCTGCAACCAAAACCTTTTTCTTAGGAACAATGTTGTTTGTTCCAAACTTCTGAGCAGCTTCTTTTTTATTGTCAGCTGGATTTTCATGTGGTTTTTTCATCTCAGCTTTTTGGTACTTTTGAGGCTTGAACCCAGATCCTTCAGTCTTTTTAGTAGCTTCCATTGTGTGGCACTATCAACTATGCCACTTGATTTGATAATAATAAAATCACAAATTGGTATAAATGCAACAAATATCAAACAATATGTCAGAGAAAGCATGGAACATAAATGTATCAATTTACAGAAGGTGTTATACTTTTTCAATTTAAAAGTAACTAAAAGTATTTATAATAAATTTCCAATTTTTCCTATTATATGCCTAAGTTTCTTTGTGAGATATCTTAATCCCTTGAATTACACACTTTAATCCACCACTCCTTAACACGTTTTTCTACCTCCTCTGCAACCACAACCTGTTTCTTAGGAACAATGTTGTTTGTTCCAAGCTTCTGAGCAGCTTCTTTTTTATTGTCAGCTGGATTTTCATGTGGATTTCCCATCTCAGCTTTTTGGAACTGTTGAGGCTTGAACCCAGGTCCTTCAGTCTTTTTAGTAGGTTCCATTGTGTGGCACTATCAAATATGCCACTTGATTTGATAATAATCAAATCACAAATTGGTATTAATGCATCAAATTTTAAACAATATGTCAGAGATAGCATGGAACATAAATGTATCAATTTACAGAAGGTGTTATACTTTTTCAATTTAAAAGTAACTAAAAGTATTTATAATAAATTTCCAATTTTTCTTATTATATGCCTAAGTTTCTTTGTGAGATATCTTAATCCCTTGAATTACACACTTTAATCCACCACTCCTTAACACGTTTTTCTACCTCCTCTGCAACCACAACCTGTTTCTTAGGAACAATGTTGTTTGTTCCAAACTTTTGAGCAGCTTTGTTTTTATTGTCAGCTGGATTTACATGTGGATTTCCCATCTCAGCTTTTTGGTACTGTTGAGGCTTGAACCCAGGTCCTTCATTCTTTTTAGTAGGTTCCATTGTGTGGCACTATCAACTATGCCACTTGATTTGATAATAATCAAATCACAAATTAGTATTAATGCATCAAATTTTTAACAATATGTCAGAGATAACATGGAACAAAATGTATCAATTTACAGAAGGAGTTATACTTTTTAAATTAAAAGTAACTAATAGTATTTATAATAAATTTCCAATTTTTCTTATTATATGCTTAAGTTTCTTTGTGAGATATCTTAATCCCTTGAATTACTAACTTTAATCCACCACTCCTTAACACGTTTTTCTACCTCCTCTGCAACCACAACCTTTTTCTTAGGAACAATGTTGTTTGTTCCAAACTTCTGAGCAGCTTCTTTTTTATTGTCAGCTGGATTTTCATGTGGATTTCCCATCTCAGCTTTTTGGTACTTTTGAGGCTTGAACCCAGGTCCTTCAGTCTTTTTAGTAGCTTCCATTGTGTGGCACTATCAACTATGCCACTTGATTTGATAATAATAAAATCACAAATTGGTATAAATGCAACAAATATCAAACATTATGTCAGAGATAGCATGGAACATAAATGTATCAATTTACAGAAGGTTTTATACTTTTTCAATTTAAGGGTAACTAAAAGTATTTATATTAAATTTCCAATTTTTTTTATTATATGTCTAAGTTTCCATGTGAAATATCTTAATCCCTTGAATTACACACTTTAATCCACCACTCCTTAACACGTTTTTCTACCTCCTCTGCAACCACAACCTGTTTCTTAGGAACAATGTTGTATGTTCCAAACTTTTGAGCAGCTTCTTTTTTATTTTCAGCTGGATTTTCATGGGATTTCCCATCTCAGCTTTTTGGTACTTTTGAGGCTTGAACCCAGGTCCTTCAGTCTTTTTAGTAGCTTCCATTGTGTGGCACTATCAACTATGCCACTTGATTTGATAATAATAAAATCACAAATTGGTATAAATGCAACAAATATCAAACAATATGTCAGAGAAAGCATGGAACATAAATGTATCAATTTACAGAAGGTGTTATACTTTTTCAATTTAAAAGTAACTAAAAGTATCTATAATAAATTTCCAATTTTTCTTGTTATATGCCTAAGCTTCTTTGTGAGATATCTTAATCCCTTGAATTACACACTTTAATCCACCACTCCTTAACACGTTTTTCTACCTCCTCTGCAACCACAACCTGTTTCTTAGGAACAATGTTGTTTGTTCCAAACTTCTGAGCAGCTTCTTTTTTATTGTCAGCTGGATTTTCATGTGGATTTCCCATCTCAGCTTTTTGGAACTGTTGAGGCTTGAACCCAGGTCCTTCAGTCTTTTTAGTAGCTTCCATTGTGTGGCACTATCAACTATGCCACTTGATTTGATAATAATCAAATCACAAATTGGTATTAATGCATCAAATTTTAAACAATATGTCAGAGTTAGCATGGAACATAAATGTATCAATTTACAGAAGGTGTTATACTTTTTCAATTTAAAAGTAACTAAAAGTATTTATAATAAATTTCCAATTTTTCTTATTATATGCCTAAGTTTCTTTGTGAGATATCTTAATCCCTTGAATTACACACTTTAATCCACCACTCCTTAACACGTTTTTCTACCTCCTCTGCAACCACAACCTGTTTCTTAGGAACAATGTTGTTTGTTCCAAACTTTTGAGCAGCTTCGTTTTTATTGTCAGCTGGATTTACATGTGGATTTCCCATCTCAGCTTTTTGGTACTGTTGAGGCTTGAACCCAGGTCCTTCAGTCTTTTTAGTAGGTTCCATTGTGTGGCACTATCAACTATGCCACTTGATTTGATAATAATCAAATCACAAATTAGTATTAATGCATCAAATTTTAAACAATATGTCAGAGATAACATGGAACAAAATGTATCAATTTACAGAAGGAGTTATACTTTTTAAATTAAAAGTAACTAATAGTATTTATAATAAATTTCCAATTTTTCTTATTATATGCTTAAGTTTCTTTGTGAGATATCTTAATCCCTTGAATTACACACTTTAATCCACCACTCCTTAACACGTTTTTCTACCTCCTCTGCAACCACAACCTGTTTCTTAGGAACAATGTTGTTTGTTCCAAGCTTCTGAGCAGCTTCTTTTTTATTGTCAGCTGGATTTTCATGTGGATTTCCCATCTCAGCTTTTTGGTACTGTTGAGGCTTGAACCCAGGTCCTTCAGTCTTTTTAGTAGCTTCCATTGTGTGGCAATATCAACTATGCCACTTGATTTGATAATAATAAAATCACAAATTGGTATAAATGCAACAAATATCAAACAATATGTCAGAGATAGCATGGAACATAAATTTATCAATTTACAGAAGGTGTTATACTTTTTCAATTTAAAAGTAACTAAAAGTATTTATAATAAATTTCCAATTTTTCTTATTATATGCCTAAGTTTCTTTGTGAGATATCTTAATCCCTTGAATTACACACTTTAATCCACCACTCCTTAACACGTTTTTCTACCTCCTCTGCAACCAAAACCTTTTTCTTAGGAACAATGTTGTTTTTTCCAAACTTCTGAGCAGCTTCTTTTTTATTGTCAGCTGGATTTTCATGTGGATTTCCCATCTCAGCTTTTTGGTACTTTTGAGGCTTGAACCCAGGTCCTTCAGTCTTTTTAGTAGCTTCCATTGTCTGGCACTATCAACTATGCCACTTGATTTGATAATAATAAAATCACAAATTGGTATAAATGCAACAAATATCAAACATTATGTCAGAGATAGCATGGAACATAAATGTATCAATTTACAGAAGGTTTTATACTTTTTCAATTTAAGGGTAACTAAAAGTATTTATAATAAATTTCCAATTTTTCTTATTATATGTCTAAGTTTCCATGTGAAATATCTTAATCCCTTGAATTACACACTTTAATCCACCACTCCTTAACACGTTTTTCTACCTCCTCTGCAACCACAACCTGTTTCTTAGGAACAATGTTGTTTGTTCCAAACTTTTGAGCAGCTTCTTTTTTATTGTCAGCTGGATTTTCATGTGGATTTCCCATCTCAGCTTTTTGGTACTTTTGAGGCTTGAACCCAGGTCCTTCAGTCTTTTTAGTAGCTTCCATTGTGTGGCAATATCAACTATGCCACTTGATTTGATAATAATAAAATCCCGAATAGGTATAAATGCAACAAATATCAAACAATATGTCAGAGATAGCATGGAACATAAATGTATCAATTTACAGAAGGTGTTATACTTTTTCAATTTAAAAGTAACTAAAAGTATTTATAATAAATTTCCAATTTTTCTTATTATATGCCTAAGTTTCTTTGTGAGATATCTTAATCCCTTAAATTACACACTTTAATCCACCACTCCTTAACACATTTTTCTACCTCCTCTGCAACCACAACCTGTTTCTTAGGAACAATGTTGTTTGTTCCAAACTTCTGAGCAGCTTCTTTTTTATTGTCAGCTGGATTTTCATGTGGTTTTTTCATCTCAGCTTTTTGGTACTTTTGAGGCTTGAACCCAGGTCCTTCAGTCTTTTTAGTAGCTTCCATTGTGTGGCACTATCAACTATGCCACTTGATTTGATAATAATAAAATCACAAATTGGTATAAATGCAACAAATATCAAACAATATGTCAGAGAAAGCATGGAACATTAATGTATCAATTTACAGAAGGTGTTATACTTTTTAAATTTAAAAGTAACTAAAAGTATTTATAATAAATTTCCAATTTTTCTTATTATATGCCTAAGTTTCTTTGTGAGATATCTTAATCCCTTGAATTACACACTTTAATCCACCACTCCTTAACACGTTTTTCTACCTCCTCTGCAACCACAACCTGTTTCTTAGGAACAATGTTGTTTGTTCCAAGCTTCTGAGCAGCTTCTTTTTTATTGTCAGCTGGATTTTCATGTGGATTTCCCATCTCAGCTTTTTGGAACTGTTGAGGCTTGAACCCAGGTCCTTCAGTCTTTTTAGTAGGTTCCATTGTGTGGCACTATCAACTATGCCACTTGATTTGATAATAATCAAATCACAAATTGGTATTAATGCATCAAATTTTAAACAATATGTCAGAGATAGCATGGAACATAAATGTATCAATTTACAGAAGGTGTTATACTTTTTCAATTTAAAAGTAACTAAAAGTATTTATAATAAATTTCCAATTTTTCTTATTATATGCCTAAGTTTCTTTGTGAGATATCTTAATCCCTTGAATTACACACTTTAATCCACCACTCCTTAACACGTTTTTCTACCTCCTCTGCAACCACAACCTGTTTCTTAGGAACAATGTTGTTTGTTCCAAACTTTTGAGCAGCTTCGTTTTTATTGTCAGCTGGATTTACATGTGGATTTCCCATCTCAGCTTTTTGGTACTGTTGAGGCTTGAACCCAGGTCCTTCAGTCTTTTTAGTAGGTTCCATTGTGTGGCACTATCAACTATGCCACTTGATTTGATAATAATCAAATCACAAATTAGTATTAATGCATCAAATTTTAAACAATATGTCAGAGATAACATGGAACAAAATGTATCAATTTACAGAAGGAGTTATACTTTTTAAATTAAAAGTAACTAATAGTATTTATAATAAATTTCCAATTTTTCTTATTATATGCTTAAGTTTCTTTGTGAGATATCTTAATCCCTTGAATTACACACTTTAATCCACCACTCCTTAACACGTTTTTCTACCTCCTCTGCAACCACAACCTTTTTCTTAGGAACAATGTTGTTTGTTCCAAACTTCTGAGCAGCTTCTTTTTTATTGTCAGCTGGATTTTCATGTGGATTTCCCATCTCAGCTTTTTGGTACTTTTGAGGCTTGAACCCAGGTCCTTCAGTCTTTTTAGTAGCTTCCATTGTGTGGCACTATCAACTATGCCACTTGATTTGATAATAATAAAATCACAAATTGGTATAAATGCAACAAATATCAAACATTATGTCAGAGATAGCATAGAACATAAATGTATCAATTTACAGAAGGTTTTATACTTTTTCAATTTAAGGGTAACTAAAAGTATTTATAATAAATTTCCAATTTTTCTTATTATATGTCTAAGTTTCCATGTGAAATATCTTAATCCCTTGAATTACACACTTTAATCCACCACTCCTTAACACGTTTTTCTACCTCCTCTGCAACCACAACCTGTTTCTTAGGAACAATGTTGTTTGTTCCAAACTTTTGAGCAGCTTCGTTTTTATTGTCAGCTGGATTTACATGTGGATTTCCCATCTCAGCTTTTTGGTACTGTTGAGGCTTGAACCCAGGTCCTTCAGTCTTTTTAGTAGGTTCCATTGTGTGGCACTATCAACTATGCCACTTGATTTGATAATAATCAAATCACAAATTAGTATTAATGCATCAAATTTTAAACAATATGTCAGAGATAACATGGAACAAAATGTATCAATTTACAGAAGGAGTTATACTTTTTAAATTAAAAGTAACTAATAGTATTTATAATAAATTTCCAATTTTTCTTATTATATGCTTAAGTTTCTTTGTGAGATATCTTAATCCCTTGAATTACACACTTTAATCCACCACTCCTTAACACGTTTTTCTACCTCCTCTGCAACCACAACCTTTTTCTTAGGAACAATGTTGTTTGTTCCAAACTTCTGAGCAGCTTCTTTTTTATTGTCAGCTGGATTTTCATGTGGATTTCCCATCTCAGCTTTTTGGTACTTTGAGGCTTGAACCCAGGTCCTTCAGTCTTTTTAGTAGCTTCCATTGTGTGGCACTATCAACTATGCCACTTGATTTGATAATAATAAAATCACAAATTGGTATAAATGCAGACAAATATCAAACATTATGTCAGAGATAGCATAGAACATAAATGTATCAATTTACAGAAGGTTTTATACTTTTTCAATTTAAGGGTAACTAAAAGTATTTATAATAAATTTCCAATTTTTCTTATTATATGTCTAAGTTTCCATGTGAAATATCTTAATCCCTTGAATTACACACTTTAATCCACCACTCCTTAACACGTTTTTCTACCTCCTCTGCAACCACAACCTGTTTCTTAGGAACAATGTTGTATGTTCCAAACTTTTGAGCAGCTTCTTTTTTATTTTCAGCTGGATTTTCATGGGATTTCCCATCTCAGCTTTTTGGTACTTTTGAGGCTTGAACCCAGGTCCTTCAGTCTTTTTAGTAGCTTCCATTGTGTGGCACTATCAACTATGCCACTTGATTTGATAATAATAAAATCACAAATTGGTATAAATGCAACAAATATCAAACAATATGTCAGAGAAAGCATGGAACATAAATGTATCAATTTACAGAAGGTGTTATACTTTTTCAATTTAAAAGTAACTAAAAGTATCTATAATAAATTTCCAATTTTTCTTATTATATGCCTAAGTTTCTTTGTGAGATATCTTAATCCCTTGAATTACACACTTTAATCCACCACTCCTTAACACGTTTTTCTACCTCCCTCTGCAACCACAACCTGTTTCTTAGGAACAATGTTGTTTGTTCCAAACTTCTGAGCAGCTTCTTTTTTATTGTCAGCTGGATTTTCATGTGGTTTTTTGATTTCAGCTTTTTGGTACTTTTGAGGCTTGAACCCAGGTCCTTCAGTCTTTTTAGTAGGTTCCATTGTGTGGCACTATCAACTATGCCACTTGATTTGATAATAATCAAATCACAAATTGGTATTAATGCATCAAATTTTAAACAATATGTCAGAGATAGCATGGAACATAAATGTATCAATTTACAGAAGGTGTTATACTTTTTCAATTTAAAAGTAACTAAAAGTATTTATAATAAATTTCCAATTTTTTCTTATTATATGCCTAAGTTTCTTTGTGAGATATCTTAATCCCTTGAATTACACACTTTAATCCACCACTCCTTAACACGTTTTTCTACCTCCTCTGCAACCACAACGTGTTTTCTTAGGAACAATGTTGTTTGTTCCAAACTTTTGAGCAGCTTCGTTTTTATTGTCAGCTGGATTTACATGTGGATTTCCCATCTCAGCTTTTTGGTACTGTTGAGGCTTGAACCCAGGTCCTTCAGTCTTTTTAGTAGGTTCCATTGTGTGGCACTATCAACTATGCCACTTGATTTGATAATAATCAAAATCACAAATTAGTATTAATGCATCAAATTTTTAAACAATATGTCAGAGATAACATGGAACAAAATGTATCAATTTACAGAAGGAGTTATACTTTTTAAATTAAAAGTAACTAATAGTATTATAAATAAATTTCCAATTTTTCTTATTATATGCTTAAGTTTCTTTGTGAGATATCTTAATCCCTTGAATTACACACTTTAATCCACCACTCCTTAACACGTTTTTCTACCTCCTCTGCAACCACAACCTTTTTCTTAGGAACAATGTTGTTTGTTCCAAACTTCTGAGCAGCTTCTTTTTTATTGTCAGCTGGATTTTCATGTGGATTTCCCATCTCAGCTTTTTGGTACTTTTGAGGCTTGAACCCAGGTCCTTCAGTCTTTTTAGTAGCTTCCATTGTGTGGCACTATCAACTATGCCACTTGATTTGATAATAATAAAATCACAAAATTGGTATAAATGCAACAAATATCAAACATTATGTCAGAGATAGCATGGAACATAAATGTATCAATTTACAGAAGGTTTTATACTTTTTCAATTTAAGGGTAACTAAAAGTATTTATAAATAAATTTCCAATTTTTCTTATTATATGTCTAAGTTTCCATGTGAAATATCTTAATCCCTTGAATTACACACTTTAATCCACCACTCCTTAACACGTTTTTCTACCTCCTCTGCAACCACAACCTGTTTCTTAGGGAACAATGTTGTTTGTTCCAAACTTTTGAGCAGCTTCTTTTTTATTTTCAGCTGGATTTTCATGTGGATTTCCCATCTCAGCTTTTTTGGTACTGTTGAGGCTTGAACCCAGGTCCTTCAGTCTTTTTTGTAGCTTCCATTGTGTGGCAATATCAACTATGCCACTTGATTTGATAATAATAAAATCACAAATTGGTATAAATGCAACAAATATCAAACAATATGTCAGAGATAGCATGGAACATAAAATGTATCAATTTACAGAAGGTGTTATACTTTTTCAATTTAAAAGTAACTAAAAGTATTTATAATAAATTTCCAATTTTTCTTATTATATGCCTAAGTTTCTTTGTGAGATATCTTAATCCCTTAAATTTCACACTTTAATCCACCACTCCTTAACACATTTTTTCTACCTCCTCTGCAACCACAACCTGTTTCTTAGGAACAATGTTGTTTGTTCCAAACTTCTGAGCAGCTTCTTTTTTATTGTCAGCTGGATTTTCATGTGGTTTTTTTCATCTCAGCTTTTTGGTAACTTTTGAGGCTTGAACCCAGGTCCTTCAGTCCTTTTTAGTAGCTTCCATTGTGTGGCACTATCAACTATGCCACTTGATTTGATAATAATAAAATCACAAATTCAAATATCAAACAATATGTCAGAGAAAGCATGGAACATAAATGTATCAATTTACAGAAGGTGTTATACTTTTTCAATTTAAAAGTAACTAAAAGTATTTATAATAAATTTCCAATTTTTCTTATTATATGCCTAAGTTTCTTTGTGAGATATCTTAATCCCTTGAATTACACACTTTAATCCACCACTCCTTAACACGTTTTTCTACCTCCTCTGCAACCACAACCTGTTTCTTAGGAACAATGTTGTTTGTTCCAAGCTTCTGAGCAGCTTCTTTTTTATTGTCAGCTGGATTTTCATGTGGATTTCCCATCTCAGCTTTTTGGTACTTTTGAGGCTTGAACCCAGGTCCTTCAGTCTTTTTAGTAGCTTCCATTGTGTGGCACTATCAACTATGCCACTTGATTTGATAATAATAAAATCACAAATTGGTATAAATGCAACAAATATCAAACATTATGTCAGAGATAGCATGGAACATAAATGTATCAATTTACAGAAGGTTTTATACTTTTTCAATTTAAGGGTAACTAAAAGTATTTATAATAAATTTCCAATTTTTCTTATTATATGTCTAAGTTTCCATGTGAAATATCTTAATCCCTTGAATTACACACTTTAATCCACCAATCCTTAACACGTTTTTCTACCTCCTCTGCAACCACAACCTGTTTCTTAGGAACAATGTTGTTTGTTCCAAACTTTTGAGCAGCTTCTTTTTTATTGTCAGCTGGATTTTCATGTGGATTTCCCATCTCAGCTTTTTGGTACTTTTGAGGCTTGAACCCAGGTCCTTCAGTCTTTTTAGTAGCTTCCATTGTGTGGCAATATCAACTATGCCACTTGATTTGATAAAAATAAAATCCCGAATAGGTATAAATGCAACAAATATCAAACAATATGTCAGAGATAGCATGGAACATAAATGTATCAATTTACAGAAGGTGTTATACTTTTTCAATTTAAAAGTAACTAAAAGTATTTATAATAAATTTCCAATTTTTCTTATTATATGCCTAAGTTTCTTTGTGAGATATCTTAATCCCTTAAATTACACACTTTAATCCACCACTCCTTAACACATTTTTCTACCTCCTCTGCAACCACAACCTTTTTCTTAGGAACAATGTTGTTTGTTCCAAACTTCTGAGAAGCTTCTTTTTTATTGTCAGCTGGATTTTCATGTTGTTTTTTCATCTCAGCTTTTTGGTACTTTTGAGGCTTGAACCCAGGTCCTTCAGTCTTTTTAGTAGCTTCCATTGTGTGGCACTATCAACTATGCCACTTGATTTGATAATAATAAAATCACAAATTGGTATAAATGCAACAAATATCAAACAATATGTCAGAGAAAGCATGGAACATAAATGTATCAATTTACAGAAGGTGTTATACTTTTTCAATTTAAAAGTAACTAAAAGTATTTATAATAAATTTCCAATTTTTCTTATTATATGCCTAAGTTTCTTTGTGAGATATCTTAATCCCTTGAATTACACACTTTAATCCACCACTCCTTAACACGTTTTTCTACCTCCTCTGCAACCACAACCTGTTTCTTAGGAACAATGTTGTTTGTTCCAAGCTTCTGAGCAGCTTCTTTTTTAATGTCAGCTGGATTTTCATGTGGATTTCCCATCTCAGCTTTTTGGAACTGTTGAGGCTTGAACCCAGGTCCTTCAGTCTTTTTAGTAGGTTCCATTGTGTGGCACTATCAACTATGCCACTTGATTTGATAATAATCAAATCACAAATTGGTATTAATGCATCAAATTTTAAACAATATGTCAGAGATAGCATGGAACATAAATGTATCAATTTACAGAAGGTGTTATACTTTTTCAATTTAAAAGTAACTAAAAGTATTTATAATAAATTTCCAATTTTTCTTATTATATGCCTAAGTTTCTTTGTGAGATATCTTAATCCCTTGAATTACACACTTTAATCCACCACTCCTTAACACGTTTTTCTACCTCCTCTGCAACCACAACCTGTTTCTTAGGAACAATGTTGTTTGTTCCAAACTTTTGAGCAGCTTCGTTTTTATTGTCAGCTGGATTTACATGTGGATTTCCCATCTCAGCTTTTTGGTACTGTTGAGGCTTGAACCGAGGTCCTTCAGTCTTTTTAGTAGGTTCCATTGTGTGGCACTATCAACTATGCCACTTGATTTGATAATAATCAAATCACAAATTAGTATTAATGCATCAAATTTTAAACAATATGTCAGAGATAACATGGAACAAAATGTATCAATTTACAGAAGGAGTTATACTTTTTAAATTAAAAGTAACTAATAGTATTTATAATAAATTTCCAATTTTTCTTATTATATGCTTAAGTTTCTTTGTGAGATATCTTAATCCCTTGAATTACTAACTTTAATCCACCACTCCTTAACACGTTTTTCTACCTCCTCTGCAACCACAACCTTTTTCTTAGGAACAATGTTGTTTGTTCCAAACTTCTGAGCAGCTTCTTTTTTATTGTCAGCTGGATTTTCATGTGGATTTCCCATCTCAGCTTTTTGGTACTTTTGAGGCTTGAACCCAGGTCCTTCAGTCTTTTTAGTAGCTTCCATTGTGTGGCACTATCAACTATGCCACTTGATTTGATAATAATAAAATCACAAATTGGTATAAATGCAACAAATATCAAACATTATGTCAGAGATAGCATGGAACATAAATGTATCAATTTACAGAAGGTTTTATACTTTTTCAATTTAAGGGTAACTAAAAGTATTTATATTAAATTTCCAATTTTTTTTTTATATGTCTAAGTTTCCATGTGAAATATCTTAATCCCTTGAATTACACACTTTAATCCACCACTCCTTAACACGTTTTTCTACCTCCTCTGCAACCACAACCTGTTTCTTAGGAACAATGTTGTATGTTCCAAACTTTTGAGCAGCTTCTTTTTTATTTTCAGCTGGATTTTCATGGGATTTCCCATCTCAGCTTTTTGGTACTTTTGAGGCTTGAACCCAGGTCCTTCAGTCTTTTTAGTAGCTTCCATTGTGTGGCACTATCAACTATGCCACTTGATTTGATAATAATAAAATCACAAATTGGTATAAATGCAACAAATATCAAACAATATGTCAGAGAAAGCATGGAACATAAATGTATCAATTTACAGAAGGTGTTATACTTTTTCAATTTAAAAGTAACTAAAAGTATTTATAATAAATTTCCAATTTTTCTTATTATATGCCTAAGTTTCTTTGTGAGATATCTTAATCCCTTGAATTACACACTTTAATCCACCACTCCTTAACACGTTTTTCTACCTCCTCTGCAACCACAACCTGTTTCTTAGGAACAATGTTGTTTGTTCCAAACTTCTGAGCAGCTTCTTTTTTATTGTCAGCTGGATTTTCATGTGGATTTCCCATCTCAGCTTTTTGGAACTGTTGAGGCTTGAACCCAGGTCCTTCAGTCTTTTTAGTAGCTTCCATTGTGTGGCACTATCAACTATGCCACTTGATTTGATAATAATCAAATCACAAATTGGTATTAATGCATCAAATTTTAAACAATATGTCAGAGATAGCATGGAACATAAATGTATCAATTTACAGAAGGTGTTATACTTTTTCAATTTAAAAGTAACTAAAAGTATTTATAATAAATTTCCAATTTTTCTTATTATATGCTTAAGTTTCTTTGTGAGATATCTTAATCCCTTGAATTACACACTTTAATCCACCACTCCTTAACACGTTTTTCTACCTCCTCTGCAACCACAACCTGTTTCTTAGGAACAATGTTGTTTGTTCCAAACTTTTGAGCAGCTTCGTTTTTATTGTCAGCTGGATTTACATGTGGATTTCCAATCTCAGCTTTTTGGTACTGTTGAGGCTTGAACCCAGGTCCTTCAGTCTTTTTAGTAGGTTCCATTGTGTGGCACTATCAACTATGCCACTTGATTTGATAATAATCAAATCACAAATTAGTATTAATGCATCAAATTTTAAACAATATGTCAGAGATAACATGGAACAAAATGTATCAATTTACAGAAGGAGTTATACTTTTTAAATTAAAAGTAACTAATAGTATTTATAATAAATTTCCAATTTTTCTTATTATATGCTTAAGTTTCTTTGTGAGATATCTTAATCCCTTGAATTACACACTTTAATCCACCACTCCTTAACACTTTTTTCTACCTCCTCTGCAACCACAACCTGTTTCTTAGGAACAATGTTGTTTGTTCCAAGCTTCTGAGCAGCTTCTTTTTTATTGTCAGCTGGATTTTCATGTGGATTTCCCATCTCAGCTTTTTGGTACTGTTGAGGCTTGAACCCAGGTCCTTCAGTCTTTTTAGTAGCTTCCATTGTGTGGCAATATCAACTATGCCACTTGATTTGATAATAATAAAATCACAAATTGGTATAAATGCAACAAATATCAAACAATATGTCAGAGATAGCATGGAACATAAATGTATCAATTTACAGAAGGTGTTATACTTTTTCAATTTAAAAGTAACTAAAAGTATTTATAATAAATTTCCAATTTTTCTTATTATATGCCTAAGTTTCTTTGTGAGATACCTTAATCCCTTGAATTACACACTTTAATCCACCACTCCTTAACACGTTTTTCTACCTCCTCTGCAACCAAAACCTTTTTCTTAGGAACAATGTTGTTTTTTCCAAACTTCTGAGCAGCTTCTTTTTTATTGTCAGCTGGATTTTCATGTGGATTTCCCATCTCAGCTTTTTGGTACTTTTGAGGCTTGAACCCAGGTCCTTCAGTCTTTTTAGTAGCTTCCATTGTGTGGCACTATCAACTATGCCACTTGATTTGATAATAATAAAATCACAAATTGGTATAAATGCAACAAATATCAAACATTATGTCAGAGATAGCATGGAACATAAATGTATCAATTTACAGAAGGTTTTATACTTTTTCAATTTAAGGGTAACTAAAAGTATTTATAATAAATTTCCAATTTTTCTTATTATATGTCTAAGTTTCCATGTGAAATATCTTAATCCCTTGAATTACACACTTTAATCCACCACTCCTTAACACGTTTTTCTACCTCCTCTGCAACCACAACCTGTTTCTTAGGAACAATGTTGTTTGTTCCAAACTTTTGAGCAGCTTCTTTTTTATTGTCAGCTGGATTTTCATGTGGATTTCCCATCTCAGCTTTTTGGTACTTTTGAGGCTTGAACCCAGGTCCTTCAGTCTTTTTAGTAGCTTCCATTGTGTGGCAATATCAACTATGCCACTTGATTTGATAATAATAAAATCCCGAATAGGTATAAATGCAACAAATATCAAACAATATGTCAGAGATAGCATGGAACATAAATGTATCAATTTACAGAAGGTGTTATACTTTTTCAATTTAAAAGTAACTAAAAGTATTTATAATAAATTTCCAATTTTTCTTATTATATGCCTAAGTTTCTTTGTGAGATATCTTAATCCCTTAAATTACACACTTTAATCCACCACTCCTTAACACGTTTTTCTACCTCCTCTGCAACCACAACCTGTTTCTTAGGAACAATGTTGTTTGTTCCAAACTTCTGAGCAGCTTCTTTTTTATTGTCAGCTGGATTTTCATGTGGTTTTTTCATCTCAGCTTTTTGGTACTTTTGAGGCTTGAACCCAGGTCCTTCAGTCTTTTTAGTAGCTTCCATTGTGTGGCACTATCAACTATGCCACTTGATTTGATAATAATAAAATCACAAATTGGTATAAATGCAACAAATATCAAACAATATGTCAGAGAATGCATGGAACATTAATGTATCAATTTACAGAAGGTGTTATACTTTTTAAATTTAAAAGTAACTAAAAGTATTTATAATAAATTTCCAATTTTTCTTATTATATGCCTAAGTTTCTTTGTGAGATATCTTAATCCCTTGAATTACACACTTTAATCCACCACTCCTTAACACGTTTTTCTACCTCCTCTGCAACCACAACCTGTTTCTTAGGAACAATGTTGTTTGTTCCAAGCTTCTGAGCAGCTTCTTTTTTATTGTCAGCTGGATTTTCATGTGGATTTCCCATCTCAGCTTTTTGGAACTGTTGAGGCTTGAACCCAGGTCCTTCAGTCTTTTTAGTAGGTTCCATTGTGTGGCACTATCAACTATGCCACTTGATTTGATAATAATCAAATCACAAATTGGTATTAATGCATCAAATTTTAAACAATATGTCAGAGATAGCATGGAACATAAATGTATCAATTTACAGAAGGTGTTATACTTTTTCAATTTAAAAGTAACTAAAAGTATTTATAATAAATTTCCAATTTTTATTATTATATGCCTAAGTTTCTTTGTGAGATATCTTAATCCCTTGAATTACACACTTTAATCCACCACTCCTTAACACGTTTTTCTACCTCCTCTGCAACCACAACCTGTTTCTTAGGAACAATGTTGTTTGTTCCAAACTTTTGAGCAGCTTCGTTTTTATTGTCAGCTGGATTTACATGTGGATTTCCCATCTCAGCTTTTTGGTACTGTTGAGGCTTGAACCCAGGTCCTTCAGTCTTTTTAGTAGGTTCCATTGTGTGGCACTATCAACTATGCCACTTGATTTGATAATAATCAAATCACAAATTAGTATTAATGCATCAAATTTTAAACAATATGTCAGAGATAGCATGGAACAAAATGTATCAATTTACAGAAGGAGTTATACTTTTTAAATTAAAAGTAACTAATAGTATTTATAATAAATTTCCAATTTTTCTTATTATATGCTTAAGTTTCTTTGTGAGATATCTTAATCCCTTGAATTACACACTTTAATCCACCACTCCTTAACACGTTTTTCTACCTCCTCTGCAACCACAACCTTTTTCTTAGGAACAATGTTGTTTGTTCCAAACTTCTGAGCAGCTTCTTTTTTATTGTCAGCTGGATTTTCATGTGGATTTCCCATCTCAGCTTTTTGGTACTTTTGAGGCTTGAACCCAGGTCCTTCAGTCTTTTTAGTAGCTTCCATTGTGTGGCACTATCAACTATGCCACTTGATTTGATAATAATAAAATCACAAATTGGTATAAATGCAACAAATATCAAACATTATGTCAGAGATAGCATAGAACATAAATGTATCAATTTACAGAAGGTTTTATACTTTTTCAATTTAAGGGTAACTAAAAGTATTTATAATAAATTTCCAATTTTTCTTATTATATGTCTAAGTTTCCATGTGAAATATCTTAATCCCTTGAATTACACACTTTAATCCACCACTCCTTAACACGTTTTTCTACCTCCTCTGCAACCACAACCTGTTTCTTAGGAACAATGTTGTATGTTCCAAACTTTTGAGCAGCTTCTTTTTTATTTTCAGCTGGATTTTCATGGGATTTCCCATCTCAGCTTTTTGGTACTTTTGAGGCTTGAACCCAGGTCCTTCAGTCTTTTTAGTAGCTTCCATTGTGTGGCACTATCAACTATGCCACTTGATTTGATAATAATAAAATCACAAATTGGTATAAATGCAACAAATATCAAACAATATGTCAGAGAAAGCATGGAACATAAATGTATCAATTTACAGAAGGTGTTATACTTTTTCAATTTAAAAGTAACTAAAAGTATCTATAATAAATTTCCAATTTTTCTTATTATATGCCTAAGTTTCTTTGTGAGATATCTTAATCCCTTGAATTACACACTTTAATCCACCACTCCTTAACACGTTTTTCTACCTCCTCTGCAACCACAACCTGTTTCTTAGGAACAATGTTGTTTGTTCCAAACTTCTGAGCAGCTTCTTTTTTATTGTCAGCTGGATTTTCATGTGGATTTCCTATCTCAGCTTTTTGGAACTGTTGAGGCTTGAACCCAGGTCCTTCAGTCTTTTTAGTAGCTTCCATTGTGTGGCACTATCAACTATGCCACTTGATTTGATAATAATCAAATCACAAATTGGTATTAATGCATCAAATTTTAAACAATATGTCAGAGATAGCATGGAACATAAATGTATCAATTTACAGAAGGTGTTATACTTTTTCAATTTAAAAGTAACTAAAAGTATTTATAATAAATTTCCAATTTTTCTTATTATATGCCTAAGTTTCTTTGTGAGATATCTTAATCCCTTGAATTACACACTTTAATCCACCACTCCTTAACACGTTCTTCTACCTCCTCTGCAACCACAACCTGTTTCTTAGGAACAATGTTGTTTGTTCCAAACTTTTGAGCAGCTTCGTTTTTATTGTCAGCTGGATTTACATGTGGATTTCCCATCTCAGCTTTTTGGTACTGTTGAGGCTTCAACCCAGGTCCTTCAGTCTTTTTAGTAGGTTCCATTGTGTGGCACTATCAACTATGCCACTTGATTTGATAATAATCAAATCACAAATTAGTATTAAGCATCAAATTTTAAACAATATGTCAGAGATAACATGGAACAAAATGTATCAATTTACAGAAGGAGTTATAATTTTTAAATTAAAAGTAACTAATAGTATTTATAATAAATTTCCAATTTTTCTTATTATATGCTTAAGTTTCTTTGTGAGATATCTTAATCCCTTGAATTACACACTTTAATCCACCACTCCTTAACACGTTTTTCTACCTCCTCTGCAACCACAACCTTTTTCTTAGGAACAATGTTGTTTGTTCCAAACTTCTGAGCAGCTTCTTTTTTATTGTAAGCTGGATTTTCATGTGGATTTCCCATCTCAGCTTTTTGGTACTTTTGAGGCTTGAACCCAGGTCCTTCAGTCTTTTTAGTAGCTTCCATTGTGTGGCACTATCAACTATGCCACTTGATTTGATAATAATAAAATCACAAATTGGTATAAATGCAACAAATATCAAACATTATGTCAGAGATAGCATGGAACATAAATGTATCAATTTACAGAATGTTTTATACTTTTTCAATTTAAGGGTAACTAAAAGTATTTATAATAAATTTCCAATTTTTCTTATTATATGTCTAAGTTTCCATGTGAAATATCTTAATCCCTTGAATTACACACTTTAATCCACCACTCCTTAACACGTTTTTCTACCTCCTCTGCAACCACAACCTGTTTCTTAGGAACAATGTTGTTTGTTCCAAACTTTTGAGCAGCTTCTTTTTTATTTTCAGCTGGATTTTCATGTGGATTTCCCATCTCAGCTTTTTGGTACTTTTGAGGCTTGAACCCAGGTCCTTCAGTCTTTTTAGTAGCTTCCATTGTGTGGCACTATCAACTATGGCACTTGATTTGATAATTATAAAATCACAAATTGGTATAAATGCAACAAATATCAAACAATATGTCAGAGAAAGCATGGAACATAAATGTATCAATTTACAGAAGGTGTTATACTTTTTCAATTTAAAAGTAACTAAAAGTATTTATAATAAATTTCCAATTTTTCTTATTATATGCCTAAGTTTCTTTGTGAGATATCTTAATCCCTTGAATTACACACTTTAATCCACCACTCCTTAACACGTTTTTCTACCTCCTCTGCAACCACAACCTGTTTCTTAGGAACAATGTTGTTTGTTCCAAACTTCTGAGCAGCTTCTTTTTTATTGTCAGCTGGATTTTCATGTGGATTTCCCATCTCAGCTTTTTGGAACTTTTGAGGCTTGAACCCAGGTCCTTCAGTCTTTTTAGTAGCTTCCATTGTGTGGCACTATCAACTATGCCACTTGATTTGATAATAATCAAATCACAAATTGGTATTAATGCATCAAATTTTAAACAATATGTCAGAGATAGCATGGAACATAAATGTATCAATTTACAGAAGGTGTTATACTTTTTCAATTTAAAAGTAACTAAAAGTATTTATAATAAATTTCCAATTTTTCTTATTATATGCCTAAGTTTCTTTGTGAGATATCTTAATCCCTTGAATTACACACTTAAATCCACCACTCCTTAACACGTTTTTCTACCTCCTTTGTAACCACAACCTGTTTCTTAGGAACAATGTTGTTTGTTCCAAACTTTTGAGCAGCTTCGTTTTTATTGTCAGCTGGATTTTCATGTGGATTTCCCATCTCAGCTTTTTGGTACTGTTGAGGCTTGAACCCAGGTCCTTCAGTCTTTTTAGTAGGCTCCATTGTGTGGCACTATCAACTATGCCACTTGATTTGATAATAATCAAATCACAAATTGGTATTAATGCATCAAATTTTAAACAATATGTCAGAGATAGCATGGAACATAAATGTATCAATTTACAGAAGGTGTTATACTTTTTCAATTTAAAAGTAACTAAAAGTATTTATAATAAATTTCCAATTTTTCTTATTATATGCCTAAGTTTCCATGTGAAATATCTTAATCCCTTGAATTACACACTTTAATCCACCACTCCTTAACACGTTTTTCTACCTCCTCTGCAACCACAACCTGTTTCTTAGGAACAATGTTGTTTGTTCCAAACTTTTGAGCAGCTTCGTTTTTATTGTCAGCTGGATTTTCATGTGGATTTCCCATCTCAGCTTTTTGGTACTGTTGAGGCTTGAACCCAGGTCCTTCAGTCTTTTTAGTAGGTTCCATTGTGTGGCACTATCAACTATGCCACTTGATTTGATAATAATCAAATCACAAATTAGTATTAATGCATCAAATTTTAAACAATATGTCAGAGATAACATGGAACAAAATGTATCAATTTACAGAAGGAGTTATACTTTTTAAATTAAAAGTAACTAATAGTATTTATAATAAATTTCCAATTTTTCTTATTATATGCTTAAGTTTCTTTGTGAGATATCTTAATCCCTTGAATTACACACTTTAATCCACCACTCCTTAACACGTTTTTCTACCTCCTCTGCAACCACAACCTGTTTCTTAGGAACAATGTTTTTTGTTCCAAACTTCTGAGCAGCTTCTTTTTTATTGTCAGCTGGATTTTCATGTGGATTTCCCATCTCAGCTTTTTGGAACTGTTGAGTCTTGAACCCAGGTCCTTCAGTCTTTTTAGTAGGTTCCATTGTGTGGCACTATCAACTATGCCACTTGATTTGATAATAATCAAATCACAAATTGGTATTCTTGCATCAAATTTTAATCAATATGTCAGAGATAGCATGGAACATAAATGTATTAATTTACAGAAGGTGTTATACTTTTTTAATTTAAAAGTAACTAAAAGTATTTATAATAAATTTCCAATTTTTCTTATTATATGCCTAAGTTTCCATGTGAAATATCTTAATCCCTTGAATTACACACTTTAATCCACCACTCCTTAACACGTTTTTCTACCTCCTCTGCAACCACAACCTGTTTCTTAGGAACAATGTTGTTTGTTCCAAACTTTTGTGCAGCTTCTTTTTTATTGTCAGCTGGATTTTCATGTGGATTTCCCATCTCAGCTTTTTGGTACTGTTGAGGCTTGAACCCAGGTCCTTCAGTCTTTTTAGTAGCTTCCATTGTGTGGCAATATCAACTATGCCACTTGATTTGATAATAATAAAATCACAAATTGGTATAAATGCAACAAATATCAAACAATATGTCAGAGATAGCATGGAACATAAATGTATCAATTTACAGAAGGTGTTATACTTTTTCAATTTAAAAGTAACTAAAAGTATTTATAATAAATTTCCAATTTTTCTTATTATATGCCTAAGTTTCTTTGTGAGATATCTTAATCCCTTGAATTACACACTTTAATCCACCACTCCTTAACACGTTTTTCTACCTCCTCTGCAACCACAACCTGTTTCTTAGGAACAATGTTGTTTGTTCCAAACTTCTGAGCAGCTTCTTTTTTATTGTCAGCTGGATTTTCATGTGGATTTCCCATCTCAGCTTTTTGGTACTTTTGAGGCTTGAACCCAGGTCCTTCAGTCTTTTTAGTAGCTTCCATTGTGTGGCACTATCAACTATGCCACTTGATTTGATAATAATAAAATCACAAATTGGTATAAATGCAACAAATATCAAACATAATGTCAGAGATAGCATGGAACATAAATGTATCAATTTACAGAAGGTGTTATACTTTTTCAATTTAAAAGTAACTAAAAGTATTTATAATAAATTTCCAATTTTTCTTATTATATGTCTAAGTTTCCATGTGAAATATCTTAATCCCTTGAATTACACACTTTAATCCACCACCCTTAACACGTTTTTCTACCTCCTCTTCAACCACAACCTGTTTCTTAGGAACAATGTTGTTTGTTCCAAACTTTTGAGAAGCTTCTTTTTTATTGTCAGCTGGATTTTCATGTGGATTTCCCATCTCAGCTTTTTGGTACTTTTGAGGCTTGAACCCAGGTCCTTCAGTCTTTTTAGTAGCTTCCATTGTGTGGCAATATCAACTATGCCACTTGATTTGATAATAATAAAATCCCGAATAGGTATAAATGCAACAAATATCAAACAATATGTCAGAGATAGCATGGAACATAAATGTATCAATTTACAGAAGGTGTTATACTTTTTCAATTTAAAAGTAACTAAAAGTATTTATAATAAATTTCCAATTTTTCTTATTATATGCCTAAGTTTCTTTGTGAGATATCTTAATCCCTTAAATTACACACTTTAATCCACCACTCCTTAACACATTTTTCTACCTCCTCTGCAACCACAACCTGTTTCTTAGGAACAATGTTGTTTGTTCCAAACTTCTGAGCAGCTTCGTTTTTATTGTCAGCTGGATTTTCATGTGGATTTCTCATCTCAGCTTTTTGGAACTGTTGAGGCTTGAACCCAGGTCCTTCAGTCTTTTTAGTAGGTTCCATTGTGTGGCACTATCAACTATGCCACTTGATTTGATAATAATCAAATCACAAATTAGTATTAATGCATCAAATTTTAAACAATATGTCAGAGATAGCATGGAACATAAATGTATCAATTTACAGAAGGTGTTATACTTTTTTAATTTAAAAGTAACTAAAAGTATTTATAATAAATTTCCAATTTTTCTTATTATAGCATAAGTTTCCATGTGAAATATTTTATTCCCTTGAAATACACACTTTAATCTACCACACCTTAATACGCTTTTCTACCTCCTCTTCAAATAAAACAGGTTTCATAGGAACAATAATGTTTGTTCCAAACTTTTGAGCAGCTTCTTTTTTATTTTCAGCTGGATTTTAATGTGGATTTCCCATCTCAGCTTTTTGGAACTGTTGAGGCTTGAACCCAGGTCCTTCAGTCTTTTTAGTAGCTTCCATTGTGTGGCACTATCAACTATGCCACTTGATTTGATAATAATCAAATCACAAATTGGTATTAATGCATCAAATTTTAAACAATATGTCAGAGATAGCATGGAACATAAATGTATCAATTTACAGAAGGTGTTATAATTTTTCAATTTAAAAGTAACTAAAAGTATTTATAATAAATTTCCAATTTTTCTTATTATATGCCTAAGTTTCTTTGTGAGATATCTTAATCCCTTAAATTACACACTTTAATCCACCACTCCTTAACACATTTTTCTACCTCCTCTGCAACCACAACCTGTTTCTTAGGAACAATGTTGTTTGTTCCAAACTTCTGAGCAGCTTCGTTTTTATTGTCAGCTGGATTTTCATGTGGATTTCTCATCTCAGCTTTTTGGAACTGTTGAGGCTTGAACCCAGGTCCTTCAGTCTTTTTAGTAGGTTCCATTGTGTGGCACTATCAACTATGCCACTTGATTTGATAATAATCAAATCACAAATTAGTATTAATGCATCAAATTTTAAACAATATGTCAGAGATAGCATGGAACATAAATGTATCAATTTACAGAAGGTGTTATACTTTTTTAATTTAAAAGTAACTAAAAGTATTTATAATAAATTTCCAATTTTTCTTATTATAGCATAAGTTTCCATGTGAAATATTTTATTCCCTTGAAATACACACTTTAATCTACCACACCTTAATACGCTTTTCTACCTCCTCTTCAAATAAAACAGGTTTCATAGGAACAATAATGTTTGTTCCAAACTTTTGAGCAGCTTCTTTTTTATTTTCAGCTGGATTTTAATGTGGATTTCCCATCTCAGCTTTTTGGAACTGTTGAGGCTTGAACCCAGGTCCTTCAGTCTTTTTAGTAGCTTCCATTGTGTGGCACTATCAACTATGCCACTTGATTTGATAATAATCAAATCACAAATTGGTATTAATGCATCAAATTTTAAACAATATGTCAGAGATAGCATGGAACATAAATGTATCAATTTACAGAAGGTGTTATAATTTTTCAATTTAAAAGTAACTAAAAGTATTTATAATAAATTTCCAATTTTTCTTATTATATGCCTAAGTTTCTTTGTGAGATATCTTAATCCCTTGAATTACACACTTTAATCCACCACTCCTTAACACGTTTTTCTACCTCCTCTGCAACCACAACCTGTTTCTTAGGAACAATGTTGTTTGTTCCAAACTTCTGAGCAGCTTCTTTTTTATTGTCATCTGGAGTTTCATGTGGATTTTTCATCTCAGCTTTTTGAACTGTTGAGGCTTGAACCCAGGTCCTTCAGTCTTTTTAGTAGGTTCCATTGTGTGGCACTATCAACTATGCCACTTGATTTGATAATAATCAAATCACAAATTAGTATTAATGCATCAAATTTTAAACAATATGTCAGAGATAGCATGGAACATAAATGTATCAATTTACAGAAGGTGTTATACTTTTTTAATTTAAAAGTAACTAAAAGTATTTATAATAAATTTCCAATTTTTCTTATTATAGCATAAGTTTCCATGTGAAATATTTTATTCCCTTGAAATACACACTTTAATCTACCACACCTTAATACGCTTTTCTACCTCCTCTTCAAATAAAACAGGTTTCATAGGAACAATAATTTTTGTTCCAAACTTCTGAGCAGCTTCTTTTTTATTGTCATCTGGAGTTTCATGTGGATTTCCCATCTCAGCTTTTTGGAACTGTTGAGGCTTGAACCCAGGTACTTCAGTCTTTTTAGTAGGCTCCATTGTGTGGCACTATCAACTATGCCACTTGATTTGATAATAATCAAATCACAAATTGGTATTAATGCATCAAATTTTAAACAATATGTCAGAGATAGCATGGAACATAAATGTATCAATTTACAGAAGGTGTTATACTTTTTCAATTTAAAAGTAACTAAAAGTATTTATAATGAATTTCCAATTTTTGTTATTATATGCCTATGTTTCTTTGTGAGATATCTTAATCCCTTATATTACACACTTTAATCCACCACTCCTTAACACGTTTTTCTACCTCCTCTGCAACCACAACCTGTTTCTTAGGAACAATGTTGTTTGTTCCAAACTTTTGAGCAGCTTCGTTTTTATTGTCAGCTGGATTTTCATGTGGATTTCCCATCTCAGCTTTTTGGTACTGTTGAGGCTTGAACCCAGGTCCTTCAGTCTTTTTAGTAGGTTCCATTGTGTGGCACTATCAACTATGCCACTTGATTTGATAATAATCAAATCACAAATTAGTATTAATGCATCAAATTTTAAACAATATGTCAGAGATAACATGGAACAAAATGTATCAATTTACAGAAGGTGTTATACTTTTTCAATTTAAAAGTAACTAAAAGTATTTATAATAAATTTCCAATTTTTCTTATTATATGCCTAAGTTTCTTTGTGAGATATCTTAATCCCTTAAATTACACACTTTAATCCACCACTCCTTAACACGTTTTTCTACCTCCTCTGCAACCACAACCTGTTTCTTAGGAACAATGTTGTTTGTTCCAAACTTCTGAGCAGCTTCTTTTTTATTTTCAGCTGGATTTTCATGTGGATTTACCATCTCAGCTTTTTGGAACTGTTGAGGCTTGAACCCAGGTCCTTCAGTCTTTTTAGTAGGTTCCATTGTGTGGCACTATCAACTATGCCACTTGATTTGATAATAATCAAATCACAAATTGGTATTCTTGCATCAAATTTTAAACAATATGTCAGAGATAGCATGGAACATAAATGTATTAATTTACAGAAGGTGTTATACTTTTTTAATTTAAAAGTAACCAAAAGTATTTATAATAAATTTCCAATTTTTCTTATTATATGCCTAAATTTCTTTGTGAGATATCTTAATCCCTTGAATTACACACTTTAATCCACCACTCCTTAACACGTTTTTCTACCTCCTCTGCAACCACAACCTGTTTCTTATGAACAATGTTGTTTGTTCCAAACTTCTGAGCAGCTTCTTTTTTATTGTCAGCTGGATTTTCATGTGGATTTCCCATCTCAGCTTTTTGGAACTGTTGAGGCTAGAACCCAGGTCCTTCAGTCTTTTTAGTAGGTTCCATTGTGTGGCACTATCAACTATGCCACTTGATTTGATAATAATCAAATCACAAATTGGTATTCTTGCATCAAATTTTAAACAATATGTCAGAGATAGCATGGAACATAAATGTATTAATTTACAGAAGGTGTTATACTTTTTTAATTTAAAAGTAACAAAAAGTATTTATAATAAATTTCCAATTTTTCTTATTATATGCCTAAGTTTCCATGTTAAATATCTTAATCCCTTGAATTACACACTTTAATCCACCACTCCTTAACACGTTTTTCTACCTCCTCTGCAACCACAACCTGTTTCTTAGGAACAATGTTGTTTGTTTCAAACTTTTGAGCAGCTCCTTTTTTATTTTAAGCTGGATTTTCATGTGGATTTCCCATCTCAGCTTTTTGGTACTGTTGAGGCTTGAACCCAGGTCCTTCAGTCTTTTTAGTAGCTTCCATTGTGTGGCAATATCAACTATGCCACTTGATTTGATAATAATAAAATCACGAATTGGTATAAATGCAACAAATATCAAACAATATGTCAGAGATAGCATGGAACATAAATGTATCAATTTACAGAAGGTGTTATACTTTTTCAATTTAAAAGTAACTAAAAGTATTAATAATAAATTTCCAATTTTTCTTATTATATGCCTAAGTTTCTTTGTGAGATATCTTAATCCCTTAAATTACACACTTTAATCCACCACTCCTTAACACGTTTTTCTACCTCCTCTGCAACCACAACCTGTTTCTTAGGAACAATGTTGTTTGTTCCAAACTTTTGAGCAGCTTTGTTTTTATTGTCAGCTGGATTTACATGTGGATTTCCCATCTCAGCTTTTTGGAACTGTTGAGGCTTGAACCCAGGTCCTTCAGTCTTTTTAGTAGGTTCCATTGTGTGGCACTATCAACTATGCCACTTGATTTGATAATAATCAAATCACAAATTAGTATTAATGCATCAGATTTTAAACAATATGTCAGAGATAGCATGGAACATAAATGTATCAATTTACAGAAGGTGTTATACTTTTTCAATTTAAAAGTAACTAAAAGTATTTATAATAAATTTCCAATTTTTCTTATTATATGCCTAAGTTTCTTTGTGAGATATCTTAATCCCTTGAATTACACACTTTAATCCACCACTCCTTAACACGTTTTTCTACCTCCTCTGCAACCACAACCTGTTTCTTAGGAACAATGTTGTTTGTTCCAAACTTTTGAGCAGCTTCGTTTTTATTGTCAGCTGGATTTACATGTGGATTTCCCATCTCAGCTTTTTGGTACTGTTGAGGCTTGAACCCAGGTCCTTCAGTCTTTTTAGTAGGTTCCATTGTGTGGCACTATCAACTATGCCACTTGATTTGATAAAAATTAAATCACAAATTAGTATTAATGCATCAAATTTTAAACAATATGTCAGAGATAACATGGAACAAAATGTATCAATTTACAGAAGGAGTTATACTTTTTAAATTAAAAGTAACTAATAGTATTTATAATAAATTTCCAATTTTTCTTATTATATGCTTAAGTTTCTTTGTGAGATATCTTAATCCCTTGAATTACACACTTTAATCCACCACTCCTTAACACGTTTTTCTACCTCCTCTGCAACCACAACCTTTTTCTTAGGAACAATGTTGTTTGTTCCAAACTTCTGAGCAGCTTCTTTTTTATTGTCAGCTGGATTTTCATGTGGATTTCCCATCTCAGCTTTTTGGTACTTTTGAGGCTTGAACCCAGGTTCTTCAGTCTTTTTAGTAGCTTCCATTGTGTGGCACTATCAACTATGCCACTTGATTTGATAATAATAAAATCACAAATTGGTATAAATGCAACAAATATCAAACATTATGTCAGAGATAGCATGGAACATAAATGTATCAATTTACAGAAGGTTTTATACTTTTTCAATTTAAGGGTAACTAAAAGTATTTATAATAAATTTCCAATTTTTCTTAATATATGTCTAAGTTTCCATGTGAAATATCTTAATCCCTTGAATTACACACTTTAATCCACCACTCCTTAACACGCTTTTCTACCTCCTCTTCAAATAAAACAGGTTTCATAGGAACAATAATGTTTTTCCAAAATTTTGAGCAGCTTCTTTTTTATTTTCAGCTGGATTTTAATGTGGATTTCCCATCTCAGCTTTTTGGAACTGTTGAGGCTTGAACCCAGGTCCTTCAGTCTTTTTAGTAGGTTCCATTGTGTGGCACTATCAACTATGCCACTTGATTTGATAATAATCAAATCACAAATTGGTATTAATGCATCTAATTTTAAACAATATGTCAGAGATAACATGGAACAAAATGTATCAATTTACAGAAGGAGTTATACTTTTTAAATTAAAAGTAACTAATACTATTTATAATAAATTTCCAATTTTTCTTATTATATGCCTAAGTTTCTTTGGGAGATATGTTAATCCCTTGAATTACACACTTTAATCCACCACTCCTTAACACGTTTTTCTACCTCCTCTGCAACCACAACCTGTTTCTTAGAAACAATGTTGTTTGTTCCAATCTTCTGAGCAGCTTCTTTTTTATTGTCAGCTGGATTTTCATGTGGATTTCCCATCTCAGCTTTTTGGAACTGTTGTGGCTTGAACCCAGGTCCTTCAGTCTTTTTAGTAGGTTCCATTGTGTGGCACTATCAACTATGCCACTTGATTTGATAATAATCAAATCACAAATTGGTATTAATGCATCTAATTTTAAACAATATGTCAGAGATAACATGGAACAAAATGTATCAATTTACAGAAGGAGTTATACTTTTTAAATTAAAAGTAACTAATACTATTTATAATAAATTTCCAATTTTTCTTATTATATGCCTAAGTTTCTTTGGGAGATATGTTAATCCCTTGAATTACACACTTTAATCCACCACTCCTTAACACGTTTTTCTACCTCCTCTGCAACCACAACCTGTTTCTTAGAAACAATGTTGTTTGTTCCAATCTTCTGAGCAGCTTCTTTTTTATTGTCAGCTGGATTTTCATGTGGATTTCCCATCTCAGCTTTTTGGAACTGTTGTGGCTTGAACCCAGGTCCTTCAGTCTTTTTAGTAGGTTCCATTGTGTGGCACTATCAACTATGCCACTTGATTTGATAATAATGAAATCACAAATTGGTATTCTTGCATCAAATTTTAAACAATATGTCAGAGATAGCATGGAACATAAATGTATTAATTTACAGAAGGTGTTATACTTTTTTAATTTAAAAGTAACTAAAAGTATTTTTAATAAATTTCCAATTTTTCTTATTATATGTCTAAGTTTCCATGTGAAATATCTTAATCCCTTGAATTACACACTTTAATCCACCACTCCTTAACACGTTTTTCTACCTCCTCTGCAACCACAACCTGTTTCTTAGGAACAATGTTGTTTGTTCCAAACTTCTGAGCAGCTTCTTTTTTTATTGTCATCTGGAGTTTCATATGGATTTCCCATCTCAGCTTTTTGGAACTGTTGAGGCTTGAACCCAGGTCCTTCAGTCTTTTTAGTAGCTTCCATTGTGTGGCACTATCAACTATGCCACTTGATTTGATAATAATAAAATCACAAATTGGTATTAATGCATCAAATTTTAAACAATATGTCAGAGATAGCATGGAACATAAATGTATCAATTTACAGAAGGTGTTATACTTTTTCAATTTAAAAGTAACTAAAAGTATTTATAATAAATTTCCAATTTTTCTTATTATATGCTTAAGTTTCTTTGTGAGATATCTTAATCCCTTGAATTACACACTTTAATCCACCACTCCTTAACACGTTTTTCTACCTCCTCTGCAACCACAACCTGTTTCTTAGGAACAATGTTGTTTGTTCCAAACTTTTGAGCAGCTTCGTTTTTATTGTCAGCTGGATTTTCATGTGGATTTCCCATCTCAGCTTTTTGGTACTGTTGAGGCTTGAACCCATGTCCTTCAGTCTTTTTAGTAGGTTCCATTGTGTGGCAATATCAACTATGCCACTTGATTTGATAATAATAAAATCACGAATTGGTATAAATGCAACAAATATCAAACAATATGTCAGAGGTAGCATGGAACATAAATGTATTAATTTACAGAAGGTGTTATACTTTTTCAATTTAAAAGTAACTAAAAGTATTTATAATAAATTTCCAATTTTTCTTATTATATGCCTAAGTTTCTTTGTGAGATATCTTAATCCCTTGAATTACACACTTTAATCCACCACTCCTTAACACGTTTTTCTACCTCCTCTGCAACCAAAACCTTTTTCTTAGGAACAATGTTGTTTGTTCCAAACTTCTGAGCAGCTTCTTTTTTATTGTCAGCTGGATTTTCATGTGGATTTCCCATCTCAGCTTTTTGGTACTTTTGAGGCTTGAACCCAGGTCCTTCAGTCTTTTTAGTAGCTTCCATTGTGTGGCACTATCAACTATGCCACTTGATTTGATAATAATAAAATCACAAATTGGTATAAATGCAACAAATTTTAAACAATATGTCAGAGATAACATGAAACAAAATGTATCAATTTACAGAAGGAGTTATACTTTTTAAATTAAAAGTAACTAATAGTATTTATAATAAATTTCAAATTTTTGTTATTATATGCTTAAGTTTCTTTGTGAGATATCTTAATCCCTTGAATTACACACTTTAATCCACCACTCCTTAACACGTTTTTCTACCTCCTCTGCAACCACAACCTGTTTCTTAGGAACAATGTTGTTTGTTCCAAACTTCTGAGCAGCTTCTTTTTTATTGTCATCTGGATTTTCATGTGGATTTACCATCTCAGCTTTTTGGAACTGTTGAGGCTTGAACCCAGGTCCTTCAGTCTTTTTAGTAGGTTCCATTGTGTGGCACTATCAACTATGCCACTTGATTTGATAATAATCAAATCACAAATTGGTATTAATGCATCAAATTTTAAACAATATGTCAGAGATAGCATGGAACATAAATGTATCAATTTACAGAAGGTGTTATACTTTTTCAATTTAAAAGTAACTAAAAGTATTTATAATAAATTTTCAATTTTTCTTATTATATGCCTAAGTTTCTTTGTGAGATATCTTAATCCCTTGAATTACACACTTTAATCCACCACTCCTTAACACGTTTTTCTACCTCCTCTGCAACCACAACCTGTTTCTTAGGAACAATGTTGTTTGTTCCAAACTTTTGTGCAGCTTCTTTTTTATTGTCAGCTGGATTTTCATGTGGATTTCCCATCTCAGCTTTTTGGTACTGTTGAGGCTTGAACCCAGGTCCTTCAGTATTTTTAGTAGGTTCCATTGTGTGGCAATATCAACTATGCCACTTGATTTGATAATAATAAAATCACGAATTGGTATAAATGCAACAAATATCAAACAATATGTCAGAGGTAGCATGGAACATAAATGTATTAATTTACAGAAGGTGTTATACTTTTTAAATTTAAAAGTAACTAAAAGAATTTATAATAAATTTCCAATTTTTCTTATTATATGCCTAAGTTTCTTTGTGAGATATCTTAATCCCTTGAATTACACACTTTAATCCACCACTCCTTAACACGTTTTTCTACCTCCTCTGCAACCACAACCTGTTTCTTAGGAACAATGTTGTTTGTTCCAAACTTCTGAGCAGCTTCTTTTTTATTGTCAGCTGGATTTTCATGTGGATTTCCCATCTCAGCTTTTTGGTACTTTTGAGGCTTGAACCCAGGTCCTTCAGTCTTTTAAGTAGCTTCCATTGTGTGGCACTATCAACTATGCCACTTGATTTGATAATAATAAAATCACAAATTGGTATAAATGCAACAAATATCAAACAATATGTCAGAGATAGCATGGAACATAAATGTATCAATTTACAGAAGGAGTTATACTTTTTAAATTAAAAGTAACTAATAGTATTTATAATAAATTTCAAATTTTTGTTATTATATGCTTAAGTTTCTTTGTGAGATATCTTAATCCCTTGAATTACACACTTTAATCCACCACTCCTTAACACGTTTTTCTACCTCCTCTGCAACCACAACCTGTTTCCTAGGAACAATGTTGTTTGTTCCAAACTTCTGAGCAGCTTCTTTTTTATTGTCAGCTGGATTTTCATGTGGATTTCCCATCTCCACTTTTTGGAACTGTTGAGGCTTGAACCCAGGTCCTTTAGTCTTTTTAGTAGCTTCCATTGTGTGGCACTATCAACTATTCCACTTGATTTGATAATAATCAAATTACAAATTAGTATTAATGCATCAAATTTCAAACAATATGTCAGAGATAACATGGAACAAAATGTATCAATTTACAGAAGGAATTATACTTTTTAAATTAAAAGTAACTAATAGTATTTATAATAAATTTCCAATTTTTCTTATTATATGCCTAAGTTTCCATGTTTAATATCTTAATCCCTTGAATTACACACTTTAATCCACCACCCCTTAACACGTTTTTCTACCTCCTCTGCAACCACAACCTGTTTCTTAGGAACAATGTTGTTTGTTCCAAACTGCTGAGCAGCTCCTTTTTTTATTGTCATCTGGAGTTTCATGTGGATTTCCCATCTCAGCTTTTTGGAACTGTTGAGGCTTGAACCCAGGTCCTTCAGTCTTTTTAGTAGGTTCCATTGTGTGGCACTATCAACTATGCCACTTGATTTGATAATAATCAAATCACAAATTAGTATTAATGCATCAAATTTTAAACAATATGTCAGAGATAACATGGAACAAAATGTATCAATTTACAGAAGGAGTTATTCTTTTTAAATTAAAAGTAACTAATAGTATTTATAATAAATTTCCAATTTTTCTTATTATATGCTTAAGTTTCTTTGTGAGATATCTTAATCCCTTGAATTACACACTTTAATCCACCACTCCTTAACACGTTTTTCTACCTCCTCTGCAACCACAACCTGTTTCTTAGGAACAATGTTGTTTGTTCCAAACTTCTGAGCAGCTTCTTTTTTATTGTCATCTGGATTTTCATGTGGATTTACCATCTCAGCTTTTTGGAACTGTTGTGGCTTGAACGCAGGTCCTTCAGTCTTTTTAGTAGGTTCCATTGTGTGGCACTATCAACTATGCCACTTGATTTGATAATAATCAAATCACAAATTGGTATTAATGCATCAAATTTTAAACAATATGTCAGAGATAGCATGGAACATAAATGTATCAATTTACAGAAGGTGTTATACTTTTTCAATTTAAAAGTAACTAAAAGTATTTATAATAAATTTTCAATTTTTCTTATTATATGCCTAAGTTTCTTTGTGAGATATCTTAATCCCTTGAATTACACACTTTAATCCACCACTCCTTAACACGTTTTTCTACCTCCTCTGCAACCACAACCTGTTTCTTAGGAACAATGTTGTTTGTTCCAAACTTCTGAGCAGCTTCTTTTTTATTGTCAGCTGGATTTTCATGTGGATTTCCCATCTCAGCTTTTTGGTACTTTTGAGGCTTGAACCCAGGTCCTTCAGTCTTTTAAGTAGCTTCCATTGTGTGGCACTATCAACTATGCCACTTGATTTGATAATAATTAAATCACAAATTGGTATAAATGCAACAAATATCAAACAATAAGTCAGAGATAGCATGGAACATAAATGTATCAATTTACAGAAGGTGTTATACTTTTTTAATTTAAAAGTAACTAAAAGTATTTATAATAAATTTCCAATTTTTCTTATTATATGTCTAAGTTTCCATGTGAAATATCTTAATCCCTTGAATTACACACTTTAATCCACCACTCCTTAACACGTTTTTCTACCTCCTCTGCAACCACAACCTGTTTCTTAGGAACAATGTTGTTTGTTCCAAACTGCTGAGCAGCTTCTTTTTTTATTGTCATCTGGAGTTTCATGTGGATTTCCCATCTCAGCTTTTTGGAACTGTTGAGGCTTGAACCCAGGTCCTTCAGTCTTTTTAGTAGGTTCCATTGTGTGGCACTATCAACTATGCCACTTGATTTGATAATAATCAAATCACAAATTGGTATTAATGAATCAAATTTTAAACAATATGTCAGAGATAGCATGGAACATAAATGTATCAATTTACAGAAGGTGTTATACTTTTTCAATTTAAAAGTAACTAAAAGTATTTATAATAAATTTCCAATTTTTCTTATTATATGCCTAAGTTTCTTTGTGAGATATCTTAATCCCTTGAATTACACACTTTAATCCACCACTCCTTAACACGTTTTTCTACCTCCTCTGCAACCACAACCTGTTTCTTAGGAACAATGTTGTTTGTTCCAAGCTTCTGAGCAGCTTCTTTTTTATTGTCAGCTGGATTTTCATGTGGATTTCCCATCTCATCTTTTTGGTACTGTTGAGCCTTGAAGCCAGGTCCTTCAGTCTTTTTAGTAGGTTCCATTGTGTGGCACTATCAAATATGCCACTTGATTTGATAATAATAAAATCACAAATTGGTATAAATGCAACAAATATCAAACACTATGTCAGAGATAGCATGGATCATAAATGTATCAATTTACAGAAGGTGTTATACTTTTTCAATTTAAAAGTAACTAAAAGTATTTATAATAAATTTCCAATTTTTCTTATTATATGCCTAAGTTTCTTTGTGAGATATCTTAATCCCTTGAATTACACACTTTAATCCACCACTCCTTAACACGTTTTTCTAACTCCTCTGAAACCACAACCTGTTTCTTAGGAACAATGTTGTTTGTTCCAAACTTTTGAGCAGCTTCTTTTTTATTGTCAGCTGGATTTTCATGTGAATTTCCCATCTCAGCTTTTTGGTACTGTTGAGGCTTGAACCCAGGTCCTTCAGTCTTTTTAGTAGCTTCCATTGTGTGGCACTATCAACTATGCCACTTGATTTGATAATAATAAAATCACAAATTGGTATAAATGCAACAAATATCAAACAATATGTCAGAGATAGCATGGAACATAAATGTATTAATTTACAGAAGGAGTTATACTTTTTAAATTAAAAGTAAGTAAAAGTATTTATAATAAATTTCAAATTTTTGTTATTATATGCTTAAGTTTCTTTGTGAGATATCTTAATCCCTTGAATTACACACTTTAATCCACCACTCCTTAACACTTTTTTCTACCTCCTCTGCAACCACAACCTTTTTCTTAGGAACAATGTTGTTTGTTCCAAACTTCTGAGCAGCTTCTTTTTTATTGTCAGCTGGATTTTCATGTGGATTTCCCATCTCCACTTTTTGGAACTGTTGAGGCTTGAACCCAGGTCCTTCAGTCTTTTTAGTAGCTTCCATTGTGTGGCACTATCAACTATTCCACTTGATTTGATAATAATCAAATCACAAATTAGTATTAATGCATCAAATTTCAAACAATATGTCAGAGATAACATGGAACAAAATGTATCAATTTACAGAAGGAATTATACTTTTTAAATTAAAAGTAACTAATAGTATTTATAATAAATTTCCAATTTTTCTTATTATATGCCTAAGTTTCCATGTTTAATATCTTAATCCCTTGAATTACACACTTTAATCCACCACCCCTTAACACGTTTTTCTACCTCCTCTGCAACCACAACCTGTTTCTTAGGAACAATGTTGTTTGTTCCAAACTTTTGAGCAGCTTATTTGTTATTGTCAGCTGGATTTTCATGTGGATTACCCATCTCAGCTTTTTGGAACTGTTGAGGCTTGAACCCAGGTCCTTCAGTCTTTTTAGTAGTTTCCATTTTGTGGGACTATCAACTATGCCACTTGATTTGATAATAATCAAATCACAAATTAGTATTAATGCATCAAATTTCAAACAATATGTCAGAGATAACATGGAACATAATGTATCAATTTACAGAAGGAGTTATACTTTTTAAATTAAAAGTAACTAATAGTATTTATAATAAATTTCCAATTTTTCTTATTATATGCTTAAGTTTCTTTGTGAGATATCTTAATTCCTTGAATTACACACTTTAATCCACCACTCCTTAACACGTTTTTCTACCTCCTCTGCAACCACAACCTGTTTCCTAGGAACAATGTTGTTTGTTCCAAACTTCTGAGCAGCTTCTTTTTTATTGTCAGCTGGATTTTCATGTGGATTTCCCATCTCCACTTTTTGGAACTGTTGAGGCTTGAACCCAGGTCCTTCAGTCTTTTTAGTAGCTTCCATTGTGTGGCACTATCAACTATTCCACTTGATTTGATAATAATCAAATCACAAATTAGTATTAATGCATCAAATTTCAAACAATATGTCAGAGATAACATGGAACAAAATGTATCAATTTAGAGAAGGAATTATACTTTTTAAATTAAAAGTAACTAAAAGTATTTATAATAAATTTCCAATTTTTCTTATTATATGCCTAAGTTTCCATGTGAAATATGTTATTCCCTTGAATTACACACTTTAATCTACCACACCTTAATACGCTTTTCTACCTCCTCTTCAAACAAAACAGGTTTCATAGGCACAATGTTGTTTGTTCCAAACTTTTGAGCAGCTTCTTTTTTATTTTCAGCTGGATTTTGATGTGGATTTCCCATCTCAGCTTTTTGTAACTGTTGAGGCTTGAACCCAGGTCCTTCAGTCTTTTTATTGGCATCCATTGTGTGGCACTATCAACTATGCCACTTGATTTGATAATAATAAAATCACAAATTGGTATAAATGCAACAAATATAAAACAATATGTCAGAGATATCATGAAACATAAATGTATTAATTTACAGAAGGTGTTATAATTTTTTAATTTAAAAGTAACTAAAAGTATTTATAATAAATTTCCAATTTTTCTTATTATATTCCTAATTTTTCCTGTGAAATATCTTAATCCCTTGAATTACACACTTTAATCCACCACTCCTTAACACGTTTTTCTAACTCCTCTGCAACCACAACCTGTTTCTTAGGAACAATGTTGTTTTTTCCAAACTTTTGAGCAGCTTCGTTTTTATTGTCAGCTGGATTTTCATGTGGATTTCCCATCTCAGCTTTTTGGAACTGTTGAGGCTTGAACCCAGGTCCTTCAGTCTTTTTAGTAGGTTCCATTGTGTGGCACTATCAACTATGCCACTTGATTTGATAATAATCAAATCACAAATTAGTATTAATGCATCAAATTTCAAACAATATGTCAGAGATAACATGGAACAAAATGTATCAATTTACAGAAGGAGATATACTTTTTAAATTAAAAGTAACTAATAGTATTTATAATAAATTTCCAATTTTTCTTATTATATGCTTAAGTTTCCATGTGAAATATGTTATTCCCTTGAATTACACACTTTAATCTACCACACCTTGATACTCTTTTCTAACTCCTCTGCAACCACAGCCTGTTTCTTAGGAACAATGTTGTTTGTTCCAAACTTCTGAGCAGCTTCTTTTTTATTGTCAGCTGGATTTTCATGTGGATTTCCCATCTCAGCTTTTTGGTACTGTTGAGGCTTGAACCCAGGTCCTTCAGTCTTTGTAGTAGCTTCCATTGTGTGGCACTATCAACTATGCCACTTGATTTGATAATAATAAAATCACAAATTGGTATAAATGCAACAAATATCAAACAATATGTCAGAGATAGCATGAAACATAAATCTATTAATTTACAGAAGGAGTTATACTTTTTTCATTTAAAAGTAACTAAATGTATTTATAATGAATTTCCAATTTTTCTTATTATATGCCTAAGTTTCCATGTGAAATATCTTAATCCATTGAATTACACACTTTAATCCACCACTCCTTAACATGTTTTTCAACCTCCTCTGCAACCACAACCTGTTTCTTAGGAACAATGTTGTTTTTTCCAAACTTTTGAGCAGCTTCGTTTTTATTGTCAGCTGGATTTTCATGTGGATTTCCCATCTCAGCTTTTTGGAACTGTTGAGGCTTGAACCCAGGTCCTTCAGTCTTTTTAGTAGGTTCCATTGTGTGGCACTATCAACTATGCCACTTGATTTGATAATAATCAAATCACAAATTAGTATTAATGCATCAAATTTCAAACAATATGTCAGAGATAACATGGAACAAAATGTATCAATTTACAGAAGGAGATATACTTTTTAAATTAAAAGCAACTAATAGTATTTATAATAAATTTCCAATTTTTCTTATTACATGCCTAAGTTTCCATGTGAAATATCTTAATCCCTTGAATTACACACTTTAATCCACCACTCCTTAACACGTTTTTCTACCTCCTCTGCAACCACAACCCGTTTCTTAGGAACAATGTTGTTTGTTCCAAACTTCTAAGAAGCTTCTTTTTTATTGTCAGCTGGATTTTCATGTGGATTTCCCATCTCAGCTTTTTGGAACTGTTGAGGCTTGAACCCAGGTCCTTCAGTCTTTTTAGTAGCTTCCATTGTGTGGCACTATCAACTATGCCACTTAATTTGATAATAATCAAATCACAAATCGGAATTAATGCTTCAAATTTTAAAACAACTTTCAGTGATAGAATGGAATATAAATGTATCAATTTACATAAGGTGTTATACTTTTTAAATTAAAAGTAAGTAATAGTATTTATAATAAATTTCCAATTTTTCTTATTATATGCCTAAGTTTCCATGTGAAATATCTTAATCCCTTGAATTACACACTTTAATCCACCACTCCTTAACACGTTTTTCTACCTCCTCTGCAACCACAACCTGTTTCTTAGGAACAATGTTGTTTGTTCCAAACTTTTGAGCAGCTTCGTTTTTATTGTCAGCTGGATTTTCATGTGGATTACCCATCTCAGCTTTTTGGAACTGTTGAGGCTTGAACCCAGGTCCTTCAGTCTTTTTAGTAGTTTCCATTGTGTGGCACTATCAACTATGCCACTTGATTTGATAATAATCAAATCACAAATTAGTATTCATGCATCAAATTTCAAACAATTTGTCAGAGATAACATGGAACATAATGTATCAATTTACAGAAGGAGTTATACTTTTTAAATTAAAAGTAACTAATAGTATTTATAATAAATTTCCAATTTTTGTTATTATATGCTTAAGTTTCTTTGTGAGATATCTTAATCCCTTGAATTACACACTTTAATCCACCACTCCTTAACACGTTTTTCTACCTCCTCTGCAACCACAACCTGTTTCCTAGGAACAATGTTGTTTGTTCCAAACTTCTGAGCAGCTTCTTTGTTATTTTCAGCTGGATTTTCATGTGGATTTCCCATCTCCACTTTTTGGAACTGTTGAGGCTTGAACCCAGGTCCTTCAGTCTTTTTAGTAGGTTCCATTTTGTGGCACTATCAACTATGCCACTTGATTTGATAATAATAAAATCACAAATTGGTATAAATGCAACAAATATCAAACAATATGTCAGAGATAGCATGGAACATAAATGTATCAATTTACAGAAGTTGTTATACTTTTTTAATTTAAAAGTAACTAAAAGTATTTATAATAAATTTCCAATTTTTCTTATAATATGCCTAAGTTTCCATGTGAAATATCTTAATCCCTTGAATTACACACTTTAATCCACCACTCCTTAACACATTATTCTACCTCCTCTGCAACCACAACCTGTTTCTTAGGAACAATGATGTTTGTTCCAAACTTTTGAGCATCTTCGTTTTTATTGTCAGCTGGATTTTCATGTGGATTTCCCATCTCAGCTTTTTGGAACTGTTGAGGCTTGAACCCAGATCCTTCAGTCTTTTTATTGGCATCCATTGTGTGGCACTATCAACTATGCCACTTGATTTGATAATAATAAAATCACAAATTGGTATAAATGCAACAAATATAAAACAATATGTCAGAGATATCATGAAACATAAATGTATTAATTTACAGAAGGTGTTATACTTTTTTAATTTAAAAGAAACTAAAAGTATTTATAATAAATTTCCAATTTTTCTTATTATATGCCTAAGTTTCCATGTGAAATATCTTAATCCCTTGAATTACACACTTTAATCCACCACTCCTTAACACGTTTTTCTAACTCCTCTGCAACCACAACCTGTTTCTTAGGAACAATGTTGTTTTTTCCAAATTTTGAGCAGCTTTGTTTTTATTGTCAGCTGGATTTTCATGTGGATTTCCCATCTCAGCTTTTTGGAACTGTTGAGGCTTGAACCCAGGTCCTTCAGTCTTTTTAGTAGGTTCCATTGTGTGGCACTATCAACTATGCCACTTGATTTGATAATAATCAAATCACAAATTAGTATTAATGCATCAAATTTCAAACAATATGTCAGAGATAACATGGAACAAAATGTATCAATTTACAGAAGGAGATATACTTTTTAAATTAAAAGTAACTAATAATATTTATAATAAATTTCCAATTTTTCTTATTATATGCTTAAGTTTCTTTGTGAGATATCTTAATCCCTTCAATTACACACTTTAGTCCACCACTCCTTAACACGTTTTTCTACCTCCTCTGCAACCACAACCCGTTTCTTAGGAACAATGTTGTTTGTTCCAAACTTCTAAGCAGCTTCTTTTTTATTGTCAGCTGGATTTTCATGTGGATTTCCCATCTCAGCTTTTTGGAACTGTTGAGGCTTGAACCCAGGTCCTTCAGTCTTTTTAGTAGCTTCCATTGTGTGGCACTATCAACTATGCCACTTAATTTGATAATAATCAAATCACAAATCGGAATTAATGCTTCAAATTTTAAAACAACTTTCAGTGATAGCATGGAATATAAATGTATTAATTTACAGAAGGAGTTATACTTTTTAAATTAAAAGTAAGTAAAAGTATTTATAATAAATTTCAAGGTTTTCTTATTATACGCCTAAGTTTCCATGTCAAATATCTTAATCCCTTGAATTACACACTTTAATCCACCACTCCTTAACACACTTTTCTACCTCCTCTGCAACCACAACCTGTTTCTTAGGAACAATGTTGTTTGTTCCAAACTTTTGAGCAGCTTCGTTTTTATTGTCAGCTGGATTTTCATGTGGATTACCCATCTCAGCTTTTTGGAACTGTTGAGGCTTGAACCCAGGTCCTTCAGTCTTTTTAGTAGTTTCCATTGTGTGGCACTATCAACTATGCCACTTGATTTGATAATAATAAAATCACAAATTGGTATAAATGCAACAAATATCAAACAATATGTCAGAGATAGCATGGAACATAAATGTATTAATTTACAGAAGGTGTTATACTTTTTTAATTTAAAAGTAACTAAAAGTATTTATAATAAATTTCCAATTTTTCTTATAATATGCCTAAGTTTTCATGTGAAATATATTAATCCCTTGAATTACACACTTTAATCCACCACTCCTTAACACGTTTTTCTACCTCCTCTGCAACCACAACCTGTTTCTTAGGAACAATGTTGTTTGTTCCAAACTTTTGAGAATCTTCGTTTTTATTGTCAGCTGGATTTTCATGTGGATTTCCCATCTCAGCTTTTTGGAACTGTTGAGGCTTGAACCCAGGTCCTTCAGTCTTTTTAGTAGGTTCCATTGTGTGGCACTATCAACTATGCCACTTGATTTGATAATAATCAAATCACAAATTAGTATTAATATATCAAATTTGAAACAATATGTCAGAGATAACATGGAACAAAATGTATCAATTTACAGAAGGAGTTATACTTTTTAAAATAAAAGTAACTAAAAGTATTTATAATAAATTTCCAATTTTTCTTATTATATGCCTAAGTTTCCATGTGAAATATGTTATTCCCTTGAATTACACACTTTAATCTACCACACCTTAATACTCTTTTCTACCTCCTCTTCAACCAAAACAGGTTTCATAGGCACAATGTTGTTTGTTCCAAACTTTTAAGCAGCTTCTTTTTTATTTTCAGCTGGATTTTGATGTGGATTTCCCATCTCAGCTTTTTGTAACTGTTGAGGCTTGAACCCAGGTCCTTCAGTCTTTTTATTGGCATCCATTGAGTGGCACTATCAACTATGCCACTTGATTTGATAATAATAAAATCACAAATTGGTATAAATGCAACAAATATAAAACAATATGTCAGAGATATCATGAAACATAAATGTATTAATTTACAGAAGGTGTTATACTTTTTTAATTTAAAAGAAACTAAAAGTATTTATAATAAATTTCCAATTTTTCTTATTATATGCCTAAGTTTCCATGTGAAATATCTTAATCCCTTGAATTACACACTTTAATCCACCACTCCTTAACACGTTTTTCTAACTCCTCTGCAACCACAACCTGTTTCTTAGGAACAATGTTGTTTGTTCCAAACTTCTGAGCAGCTTCTTTTTTATTGTCAGCTGGATTTTCATGTGGATTTCCCATCTCAGCTTTTTGGTACTATTGAGGCTTGAACCCAGGTCCTTCAGTCTTTGTAGTAGCTTCCATTGTGTGGCACTATCAACTATGCCACTTGATTTGATAATAATAAAATCACAAATTGGTATAAATGCAACAAATATAAAACAATATGTCAGAGATAGCATGAAACATAAATGTATTAATTTACAGAAGGAGTTATACTTTTTTCATTTAAAAGTAACTAAATGTATTTATAATAAATTTCCAATTTTTCTTATTATATGCCTAAGTTTCCATGTGAAATATCTTAATCCCTTGAATTACACACTTTAATCCACCACTCCTTAACATGTTTTTCTACCTCCTCTGCAACCACAACCTGTTTCTTAGGAACAATGTTGTTTGTTCCAAACTTTTGAGCAGCTTCGTTTTTATTGTCAGCTGGATTTTCATGTGGATTACCCATCTCAGCTTTTTGGAACTGTTGAGGCTTGAACCCAGGTCCTTCAGTCTTTTTAGTAGTTTCCATTGTGTGGCACTATCAACTATGCCACTTGATTTGATAATAATCAAATCACAAATTAGTATTAATGCATCAAATTTCAAACAATATGTCAGAGATAACATGGAACATAATGTATCAATTTACAGAAGGAGTTATACTTTTTAAATTAAAAGTAACTAATAGTATTTATAATAAATTTCCAATTTTTGTTATTATATGCTTAAGTTTCTTTGTGAGATATCTTAATCCCTTGAATTACACACTTTAATCCACCACTCCTTAACACGTTTTTCTACCTCCTCTGCAACCACAACCTGTTTCCTAGGAACAATGTTGTTTGTTCAAAACTTCTGAGCAGCTTCTTTGTTATTGTCAGCTGGATTTTCATGTGGATTTCCCATCTCCACTTTTTGGAACTGTTGAGGCTTGAACCCAGGTCCTTCAGTCTTTTTAGTAGGTTCCATTTTGTGGCACTATCAACTATGCCACTTGATTTGATAATAATAAAATCACAAATTGGTATAAATGCAACAAATATCAAACAATATGTCAGAGATAGCATGGAACATAAATGTATCAATTTACAGAAGGTGTTATACTTTTTTAATTTAAAAGTAACTAAAAGTATTTATAATAAATTTCCAATTTTTCTTATAATATGCCTAAGTTTCCATGTGAAATATCTTAATCCCTTGAATTACACACTTTAATCCACCACTCCTTAACACATTTTTCTACCTCCTCTGCAACCACAACCTGTTTCTTAGGAACAATGATGTTTGTTCCAAACTTTTGAGCATCTTCGTTTTTATTGTCAGCTGGATTTTCATGTGGATTTCCCATCTCAGCTTTTTGGAACTGTTGAGGCTTGAACCCAGGTCATTCAGTCTTTTTAGTAGGTTCCATTGTGTGGCACTATCAACTATGCCACTTGATTTGATAATAATCAAATCACAAATTAGTATTAATGCATCAAATTTTAAACAATATGTCAGAGATAACATGGAACAAAATGTATCAATTTACAGAAGGAGTTATACTTTTTAAATTAAAAGTAACTAATAGTATTTATAATAAATTTCCAAATTTTCTTATTATATGCCTATGTTTCCATGTGAAATATGTTATTCCCTTGAATTACACACTTTAATCTACCACACCTTAATACGCTTTTCTACCTCCTTGTATTAATTTACAGAAGGTGTTATACTTTTTTAATTTAAAAGTAACTAAAAGTATTTATAATAAATTTCCAATTTTTCTTATAATATGCCTAAGTTTTCATGTGAAATATATTAATCCCTTGAATTACACACTTTAATCCACCACTCCTTAACACGTTTTTCTACCTCCTCTGCAACCACAACCTGTTTCTTAGGAACAATGTTGTTTGTTCCAAACTTTTGAGCATCTTCGTTTTTATTGTCAGCTGGATTTTCATGTGGATTTCCCATCTCAGCTTTTTGGAACTGTTGAGGCTTGAACCCAGGTCCTTCAGTCTTTTTAGTAGGTTCCATTGTGTGGCACTATCAACTATGCCACTTGATTTGATAATAATCAAATCACAAATTAGTATTAATATATCAAATTTTAAACAATATGTCAGAGATAACATGGAACAAAATGTATCAATTTACAGAAGGAGTTATACTTTTTAAAATAAAAGTAACTAAAAGTATTTATAATAAATTTCCAATTTTTCTTATTATATGCCTAAGTTTCCATGTGAAATATGTTATTCCCTTGAATTACACACTTTAATCTACCACACCTTAATACTCTTTTCTACCTCCTCTTCAACCAAAACAGGTTTCATAGGCACAATGTTGTTTGTTCCAAACTTTTGAGCAGCTTCTTTTTTATTTTCAGCTGGATTTTGATGTGGATTTCCCATCTCAGCTTTTTGTAACTGTTGAGGCTTGAACCCAGGTCCTTCAGTCTTTTTATTGGCATCCATTGAGTGGCACTATCAACTATGCCACTTGATTTGATAATAATAAAATCACAAATTGGTATAAATGCAACAAATATAAAACAATATGTCAGAGATATCATGAAACATAAATGTATTAATTTACAGAAGGTGTTATACTTTTTTAATTTAAAAGAAACTAAAAGTATTTATAATAAATTTCCAATTTTTCTTATTATATGCCTAAGTTTCCATGTGAAATATCTTAATCCCTTGAATTACACACTTTAATCCACCACTCCTTAACACGTTTTTCTAACTCCTCTGCAACCACAACCTGTTTCTTAGGAACAATGTTGTTTGTTCCAAACTTCTGAGCAGCTTCTTTTTTATTGTTAGCTGGATTTTCATGTGGATTTCCCATCTCAGCTTTTTGGTACTGTTGAGGCTTGAACCCAGGTCCTTCAGTCTTTGTAGTAGCTTCCATTGTGTGGCACTATCAACTATGCCACTTGATTTGATAATAATAAAATCACAAATTGGTATAAATGCAACAAATATCAAACAATATGTCAGAGATAGCATGAAACATAAATGTATTAATTTACAGAAGGAGTTATACTTTTTTCATTTAAAAGTAACTAAATGTATTTATAATAAATTTCCAATTTTTCTTATTATATGCCTAAGTTTCCATGTGAAATATCTTAATCCCTTGAATTACACACTTTAATCCACCACTCCTTAACATGTTTTTCTACCTCCTCTGCAACCACAACCTGTTTCTTAGGAACAATGTTGTTTGTTCCAAACTTTTGAGCAGCTTCGTTTTTATTGTCAGCTGGATTTTCATGTGGATTACCCATCTCAGCTTTTTGGAACTGTTGAGGCTTGAACCCAGGTCCTTCAGTCTTTTTAGTAGTTTCCATTGTGTGGCACTATCAACTATGCCACTTGATTTGATAATAATCAAATCACAAATTAGTATTAATGCATCAAATTTCAAACAATATGTCAGAGATAACATGGAACATAATGTATCAATTTACAGAAGGAGTTATACTTTTTAAATTAAAAGTAACTAATAGTATTTATAATAAATTTCCAATTTTTGTTATTATATGCTTAAGTTTCTTTGTGAGATATCTTAATCCCTTGAATTACACACTTTAATCCACCACTCCTTAACACGTTTTTCTACCTCTTTTGCAACCACAACCTGTTTCCTAGGAACAATGTTGTTTGTTCAAAACTTCTGAGCAGCTTCTTTGTTATTGTCAGCTGGATTTTCATGTGGATTTCCCATCTCCACTTTTTGGAACTGTTGAGGCTTGAACCCAGGTCCTTCAGTCTTTTTAGTAGGTTCCATTTTGTGGCACTATCAACTATGCCACTTGATTTGATAATAATAAAATCACAAATTGGTATAAATGCAACAAATATCAAACAATATGTCAGAGATAGCATGGAACATAAATGTATCAATTTACAGAAGGTGTTATACTTTTTTAATTTAAAAGTAACTAAAAGTATTTATAATAAATTTCCAATTTTTCTTATAATATGCCTATGTTTCCATGTGAAATATCTTAATCCCTTGAATTACACACTTTAATCCACCACTCCTTAACACATTTTTCTACCTCATCTGCAACCACAACCTGTTTCTTAGGAACAATGATGTTTGTTCCAAACTTTTGAGCATCTTCGTTTTTATTGTCAGCTGGATTTTCATGTGGATTTCCCATCTCAGCTTTTTGGAACTGTTGAGGCTTGAACCCAGGTCCTTCAGTCTTTTTAGTAGGTTCCATTGTGTGGCACTATCAACTATGCCACTTGATTTGATAATAATCAAATCACAAATTAGTATTAATGCATCAAATTTTAAACAATATGTCAGAGATAACATGGAACAAAATGTATCAATTTACAGAAGGAGTTATACTTTTTAAATTAAAAGTAACTAATAGTATTTATAATAAATTTCCAAATTTTCTTATTATATGCCTATGTTTCCATGTGAAATATGTTATTCCCTTGAATTACACACTTTAATCTACCACACCTTAATACGCTTTTCTACCTCCTCTTCAACCAAAACAGGTTTCATAGGCACAATGTTGTTTGTTCCAAACATTTTAGCAGCTTCTTTTTTATTTTCAGCTAGATTTTGATGTGGATTTCCCATCTCAGCTTTTTGTAACTGTTGAGGCTTGAACCCAGATCCTTCAGTCTTTTTATTGGCATCCATTGTGTGGCACTATCAACTATGCCACTTGATTTGATAATAATAAAATCACAAATTGGTATAAATGCAACAAATATAAAACAATATGTCATAGATATCATGAAACATAAATGTATTAATTTACAGAAGGTGTTATACTTTTTTAATTTAATAGTAACTAAAAGTATTTATAATAAATTTCCAATTTTTCTTATTATATGCCTAAGTTTCCATGTGAAATATCTTAATCCCTTGAATTACACACTTTAATCCACCACTCCTTAACACGTTTTTCTAACTCCTCTGCAACCACAACCTGTTTATTAGGAACAATCTTGTTTTTTCCAAACTTTTGAGCAGCTTCGTTTTTATTGTCAGCTGGATTTTCATGTGGATTTCCCATCTCAGCTTTTTGGAACTGTTGAGGCTTGAACCCAGGTCCTTCAGTCTTTTTAGTAGGTTCCATGGTGTGGCACTATCAACTATGCCACTTGATTTGATAAAAATCAAATCACAAATTAGTATTAATGCATCAAATTTCAAACAATATGTCAGAGATAACATGGAACAAAATGTATCAATTTACAGAAGGAGATATACTTTTTAAATTAAAAGTAACTAATAGTATTTATAATAAATTTCCAATTTTTCTTATTATATGCTTAAGTTTCTTTGTGAGATATCTTAATCCCTTCAATTACACACTTTAATCCACCACTCCTTAACACGTTTTTCTACCTTCTCTGCAACCACAATCCGTTTCTTAGGAACAATGTTGTTTGTTCCAAACTTCTAAGCAGCTTCTTTTTTATTGTCAGCTGGATTTTCATGTGGATTTCCCATCTCAGCTTTTTGGAACTGTTGAGGCTTGAACCCAGGTCCTTCAGTCTTTTTAGTAGCTTCCATTGTGTGGCACTATCAACTATGCCACTTAATTTGATAATAATCAAATCACAAATCAGAATTAATGCTTCAAATTTTAAAACAACTTTCAGTGATAGCATGGAATATAAATGTATCAATTTACAGAAGGTGTTATACTTTTTAAATTAAAAGTAAGTAATAGTATTTATCATAAATTTCCAATTTTTCTTATTATATGCCTAAGTTTCCATGTGAAATATCTTAATCCCTTGAATTACACACTTTAATCCACCACTCCTTAACACGCTTTTCTACCTCCTCTGCAACCACAACCTGTTTCTTAGGAACAATGTTGTTTGTTCCAAACTTTTGAGCAGCTTCGTTTTTATTGTCAGCTGGATTTTCATGTGGATTACCCATCTCAGCTTTTTGGAACTGTTGAGGCTTGAACCCAGGTCCTTCAGTCTTTTTAGTAGTTTCCATTGTGTGGCACTATCAACTATGCCACTTGATTTGATAATAATCAAATCACAAATTAGTATTAATGCATCAAATTTCAAACAATATGTCAGAGATAACATGGAACATAATGTATCAATTTACAGAAGGAGTTATACTTTTTAAATTAAAAGTAACTAATAGTATTTATAATAAATTTCCAATTTTTGTTATTATATGCTTAAGTTTCTTTGTGAGATATCTTAATCCCTTGAATTACACACTTTAATCCACCACTCCTTAACACGTTTTTCTACCTCCTCTGCAACCACAACCTGTTTCCTAGGAACAATGTTGTTTGTTCCAAACTTCTGAGCAGCTTCTTTTTTATTGTCAGCTGGATTTTCATGTGGATTTCCCATCTCCACTTTTTGGAACTGTTGAGGCTTGAACCCAGGTCCTTCAGTCTTTTTAGTAGCTTCCATTGTGTGGCACTATCAACTATTCCACTTGATTTGATAATAATCAAATCACAAATTAGTATTAATGCATCAAATTTCAAACAATATGTCAGAGATAACATGGAACAAAATGTATCAATTTACAGAAGGAATTATACTTTTTAAATTAAAAGTAACTAATAGTATTTATAATAAATTTCCAATTTTTCTTTTTATATGCCTAAGTTTCCATGTTTAATATCTTAATCCCTTGAATTACACACTTTAATCCACCACCCCTTAACACGTTTTTCTACCTCCTCTGCAACCACAACCTGTTTCTTAGGAACAATGTTGTTTGTTCCAAACTTTTGAGCAGCTTATTTGTTATTGTCAGCTGGATTTTCATGTGGATTTCCCATCTCCACTTTTTGGAACTGTTGAGGCTTGAACCCAGGTCCTTCAGTCTTTTTAGTAGGTTCCATTTTGTGCCACTATCAACTATGCCACTTGATTTGATAATAATAAAATCACAAATTGGTATAAATGCAACAAATATCAAACAATATGTCAGAGACAGCATGGAACATAAATGTATTAATTTACAGAAGGTGTTATACTTTTTTAATTTAAAAGTAACTAAAAGTATTTATAATAAATTTCCAATTTTTCTTATAATATGCCTAAGTTTCCATGTGAAATATCTTAATCCCTTGAATTACACACTTTAATCCACCACTCCTTAACACGTTTTTCTACCTCCTCTGCAACCACAACCTGTTTCCTAGGAACAATGTTGTTTGTTCCAAACTTCTGAGCAGCTTCTTTTTTATTGTCAGCTGGATTTTCATGTGGATTTCCCATCTCCACTTTTTGGAACTGTTGAGGCTTGAACCCAGGTCCTTCAGTCTTTTTAGTAGCTTCCATTGTGTGGCACTATCAACTATGCCACTTGATTTGATAATAATAAAATCACAAATTGGTATAAATGCAACAAATATCAAACAATATGTCAGAGATAGCATGGAACATAAATGTATTAATTTACAGAAGGAGTTATACTTTTTAAATTAAAAGTAACTAATAGTATTTATAATAAATTTCCAATTTTTGTTATTATATGCTTAAGTTTCTTTGTGAGATATCTTAATCCCTTGAATTACTCACTTTAATCCACCACTCCTTAACACGTTTTTCTACCTCCTCTGCAACCACAACCTGTTTCCTAGGAACAATGTTGTTTGTTCCAAACTTCTAAGCAGCTTCTTTTTTATTGTCAGCTGGATTTTCATGTGGATTTTCCATCTCCACTTTTTGGAACTGTTGAGGCTTGAACCCAGGTCCTTCAGTCTTTTTAGTAGGTTCCATTGTGTGGCACTATCAACTATTCCACTTGATTTGATAATAATCAAATCACAAATTAGTATTAATGCATCAAATTTCAAACAATATGTCAGAGATAACATGGAACAAAATGTATCAATTTACAGAAGGAATTATACTTTTTAAATTAAAAGTAACTAATAGTATTTATAATAAATTTCCAATTTTTCTTATTATATGCCTAAGTTTCCATGTTTAATATCTTAATCCCTTGAATTACACACTTTAATCCACCACCCCTTAACACGTTTTTCTACCTCCTCTGCAACCACAACCTGTTTCTTAGGAACAATGTTGTTTGTTCCAAACTTTTGAGCAGCTTATTTGTTATTGTCAGCTGGATTTTCATGTGGATTACCCATCTCAGCTTTTTGGAACTGTTGAGGCTTGAACCCAGGTCCTTCAGTCTTTTTAGTAGTTTCCATTGTGTGGCACTATCAACTATGCCACTTGATTTGATAATAATCAAATCACAAATTAGTATTAATGCATCAAATTTCAAACAATATGTCAGAGATAACATGGAACATAATGTATCAATTTACAGAAGGAGTTATACTTTTTAAATTAAAAGTAACTAATAGTATTTATAATAAATTTCCAATTTTTCTTATTATATGCTTAAGTTTCTTTGTGAGATATCTTAATCCCTTGAATTACACACTTTAATCCACCACTCCTTAACACGTTTTTCTACCTCCTCTGCAACCACAACCTGTTTCCTAGGAACAATGTTGTTTGTTCCAAACTTCTGAGCAGCTTCTTTTTTATTGTCAGCTGGATTTTCATGTGGATTTCCCATCTCCTCTTTTTGGAACTGTTGAGGCTTGAACCCAGGTCCTTCAGTCTTTTTAGTAGCTTCCATTGTGTGGCACTATCAACTATTCCACTTGATTTGATAATAATCAAATCACAAATTAGTATTAATGCATCAAATTTCAAACAATATGTCAGAGATAACATGGAACAAAATGTATCAATTTACAGAAGGAATTATACTTTTTAAATTAAAAGTAACTAATAGTATTTATAATAAATTTCCAATTTTTCTTATTATATGCCTAAGTTTCCATGTTTAATATCTTAATCCCTTGAATTACACACTTTAATCCACCACCCCTTAACACGTTTTTCTACCTCCTCTGCAACCACAACCTGTTTCTTAGGAACAATGTTGTTTGTTCCAAACTTTTGAGCAGCTTCTTTGTTATTGTCAGCTGGATTTTCATGTGGATTTCCCATCTCCACTTTTTGGAACTGTTGAGGCTCGAACCCAGGTCCTTCAGTCTTTTTAGTAGGTTCCATTTTGTGGCACTATCAACTATGCCACTTTATTTGATAATAATAAAATCACAAATTGGTATAAATGCAACAAATATCAAACAATATGTCAGAGATAGCATGGAACATAAATGTATTAATTTACAGAAGGTGTTATACTTTTTAAATTAAAAGTAACTAATAGTATTTATAATAAATTTCCAATTTTTGTTATTATATGCTTAAGTTTCTTTGTGAGATATCTTAATCCCTTGAATTACTCACTTTAATCCACCACTCCTTAACACGTTTTTCTACCTCCTCTGCAACCACAACCTGTTTCCTAGGAACAATGTTGTTTGTTCCAAACTTCTAAGCAGCTTCTTTTTTATTGTCAGCTGGATTTTCATGTGGATTTTCCATCTCCACTTTTTGGAACTGTTGAGGCTTGAACCCAGGTCCTTCAGTCTTTTTAGTAGGTTCCATTGTGTGGCACTATCAACTATTCCACTTGATTTGATAATAATCAAATCACAAATTAGTATTAATGCATCAAATTTCAAACAATATGTCAGAGATAACATGGAACAAAATGTATCAATTTACAGAAGGAATTATACTTTTTAAATTAAAAGTAACTAATAGTATTTATAATAAATTTCCAATTTTTCTTATTATATGCCTAAGTTTCCATGTTTAATATCTTAATCCCTTGAATTACACACTTTAATCCACCACCCCTTAACACGTTTTTCTACCTCCTCTGCAACCACAACCTGTTTCTTAGGAACAATGTTGTTTGTTCCAAACTTTTGAGCAGCTTATTTGTTATTGTCAGCTGGATTTTCATGTGGATTACCCATCTCAGCTTTTTGGAACTGTTGAGGCTTGAACCCAGGTCCTTCAGTCTTTTTAGTAGTTTCCATTGTGTGGCACTATCAACTATGCCACTTGATTTGATAATAATCAAATCACAAATTAGTATTAATGCATCAAATTTCAAACAATATGTCAGAGATAACATGGAACATAATGTATCAATTTACAGAAGGAGTTATACTTTTTAAATTAAAAGTAACTAATAGTATTTATAATAAATTTCCAATTTTTCTTATTATATGCTTAAGTTTCTTTGTGAGATATCTTAATCCCTTGAATTACACACTTTAATCCACCACTCCTTAACACGTTTTTCTACCTCCTCTGCAACCACAACCTGTTTCCTAGGAACAATGTTGTTTGTTCCAAACTTCTGAGCAGCTTCTTTTTTATTGTCAGCTGGATTTTCATGTGGATTTCCCATCTCCTCTTTTTGGAACTGTTGAGGCTTGAACCCAGGTCCTTCAGTCTTTTTAGTAGCTTCCATTGTGTGGCACTATCAACTATTCCACTTGATTTGATAATAATCAAATCACAAATTAGTATTAATGCATCAAATTTCAAACAATATGTCAGAGATAACATGGAACAAAATGTATCAATTTACAGAAGGAATTATACTTTTTAATTTAAAAGTAACTAATAGTATTTATAATAAATTTCCAATTTTTCTTATTATATGCCTAAGTTTCCATGTTTAATATCTTAATCCCTTGAATTACACACTTTAATCCACCACCCCTTAACACGTTTTTCTACCTCCTCTGCAACCACAACCTGTTTCTTAGGAACAATGTTGTTTGTTCCAAACTTTTGAGCAGCTTCTTTGTTATTGTCAGCTGGATTTTCATGTGGATTTCCCATCTCCACTTTTTGGAACTGTTGAGGCTCGAACCCAGGTCCTTCAGTCTTTTTAGTAGGTTCCATTTTGTGGCACTATCAACTATGCCACTTTATTTGATAATAATAAAATCACAAATTGGTATAAATGCAACAAATATCAAACAATATGTCAGAGATAGCATGGAACATAAATGTATTAATTTACAGAAGGTGTTATACTTTTTTAATTTAAAAGTAACTAAAAGTATTTATAATAAATTTCCAATTTTTCTTATAATATGCCTAAGTTTCCATGTGAAATATCTTAATCCCTTGAATTACACACTTTAATCCACCACTCCTTAACACATTTTTCTACCTCCTCTGCAACCACAACCTGTTTCTTAGGAACAATGATGTTTGTTCCAAACTTTTGAGCATCTTCGTTTTTATTGTCAGCTGGATTTTCATGTGGATTTCCCATCTCAGCTTTTTGGAACTGTTGAGGCTTGAACCCAGGTCCCTCAGTCTTTTTAGTAGGTTCCATTGTGTGGCACTATCAACTATGCCACTTGATTTGATAATAATCAAATCACAAATTAGTATTAATGCATCAAATTTTAAACAATATGTCAGAGATAACATGGAACAAAATGTATCAATTTACAGAAGGAGTTATACTTTTTAAATTAAAAGTAACTAAAAGTATTTATAATAAATTTCCAATTTTTCTTATTATATGCCTAAGTTTCCATGTGAAATATGTTATTCCCTTGAATTACACACTTTAATCTACCACACCTTAATAGGCTTTTCTACCTCCTCTTCAACCAAAACAGGTTTCATAGGCACAATGTTGTTTGTTCCAAACTTTTGAGCAGCTTCTTTTTTATTTTCAGCTGGATTTTGATGTGGATTTCCCATCTCAGCTTTTTGTAACTGTTGAGGCTTGAACCCAGGTCCTTCAGTCTTTTTATTGGCATCCATTGTGTGGCACTATCAACTATGCCACTTGATTTGATAATAATAAAATCACAAATTGGTATAAATGCAACAAATATAAAACAATATGTCATAGATATCATGAAACATAAATGTATTAATTTACAGAAGGTGTTATACTTTTTTAATTTAAAAGTAACTAAAAGTATTTATAATAAATTTCCAATTTTTCTTATTATATTCCTAATTTTCCCTGTGAAATATCTTAATCCCTTGAATTACACACTTTAATCCACCACTCCTTAACACGTTTTTCTAACTCCTCTGCAACCACAACCTTTTTCTTAGGAACAATGTTGTTTTTTCCAAACTTTTGAGCAGCTTCGTTTTTATTGTCAGCTGGATTTTCATGTGGATTTCCCATCTCAGCTTTTTGGAACTGTTGAGGCTTGAACCCAGGTCCTTCAGTCTTTTTAGTAGGTTCCATTGTGTGGCACTATCAACTATGCCACTTGATTTGATAATAATCAAATCACAAATTAGTATTAATGCATCAAATTTCAAACAATATGTCAGAGATAACATGGAACAAAATGTATCTATTTACAGAAGGAGATATACTTTTTAAATTAAAATTAACTAATAGTATTTATAATAAATTTCCAATTTTTCTTATTATATGCTTAAGTTTCTTTGTGAGATATCTTAATCCCTTCAATTACACACTTTAATCCACCACTCCTTAACACGTTTTTCTACCTCCTCTGCAACCTCAACCCGTTTCTTAGGAACAATGTTGTTTGTTCCAAACTTCTAAGCAGCTTCTTTTTTATTGTCAGCTGGATTTTCATGTGGATTTCCCATCTCAGCTTTTTGGAACTGTTGAGGCTTGAACCCAGGTCCTTCAGTCTTTTTAGTAGCTTCCATTGTGTGGCACTATCAACTATGCCACTTAATTTGATAATAATCAAATCACAAATCGGAATTAATGCTTCAAATTTTAAAACAACTTTCAGTGATAGCATGGAATATAAATGTATCAATTTACAGAAGGTGTTATACTTTTTAAATTAAAAGTAAGTAATAGTATTTATAATAAATTTCCAATTTTTCTTATTATATGCCTAAGTTTCCATGTGAAATATCTTAATCCCTTGAATTACACACTTTAATCCACCACTCCTTAACACGTTTTTCTACCTCCTCTGCAACCACAACCTTTTTCTTAGGAAAAATGTTGTTTGTTCCAAACTTCTGAGCAGCTTCTTTTTTATTGTCAGCTGGATTTTCATGTGGATTTCCCATCTCCACTTTTTGGAACTGTTGAGGCTTGAACCCAGGTCCTTCAGTCTTTTTAGTAGCTTCCATTGTGTGGCACTATCAACTATTCCACTTGATTTGATAATAATCAAATCACAAATTAGTATTAATGCATCAAATTTCAAACAATATGTCAGAGATAACATGGAACAAAATGTATCAATTTACAGAAGGAATTATACTTTTTAAATTAAAAGTAACTAATAGTATTTATAATAAATTTCCAATTTTTCTTATTATATGCCTAAGTTTCCATGTTTAATATCTTAATCCTTTGAATTACACACTTTAATCCACCACCCCTTAACACGTTTTTCTACCTCCTCTGCAACCACAACCTGTTTCTTAGGAACAATGTTGTTTGTTCCAAACTTTTGAGCAGCTTCTTTGTTATTGTCAGCTGGATTTTCATGTGGATTTCCCATCTCCACTTTTTGGAACTGTTGAGGCTTGAACCCAGGTCCTTCAGTCTTTTTAGTAGGTTCCATTTTGTGCCACTATCAACTATGCCACTTGATTTGATAATAATAAAATCACAAATTGGTATAAATGCAACAAATATAAAACAATATGTCAGAGATGGCATGGAACATAAATGTATTAATTTACAGAAGGTGTTATACTTTTTTAATTTAAAAGTAACTAAAAGTATTTATAATAAATTTCCAATTTTTCTTATAATATGCCTAAGTTTCCATGTGAAATATCTTAATCCCTTGAATTACACACTTTAATCCACCACTCCTTAACACGTTTTTCTACCTCCTCTGCAACCACAACCTGTTTCTTAGGAACAATGTTGTTTGTTCCAAACTTTTGAGCATCTTCGTTTTTATTGTCAGCTGGATTTTTATGTGGATTTCCCAACTCAGCTTTTTGGAACTGTTGAGGCTTGAACCCAGGTCCTTTAGTCTTTTTAGTAGGTTCCATTGTGTGGCACTATCAACTATGCCACTTGATTTGATAATAATCAAATCACAAATTAGTATTAATGCATCAAATTTTAAACAATATGTCAGAGATAACATGGAACAAAATGTATCAATTTACAGAAGGAGTTATACTTTTTAAATTAAAAGTAACTAAAAGTATTTATAATAAATTTCCAATTTTTCTTATTATATGCCTAAGTTTCCATGTGAAATATGTTATTCCCTTGAATTACACACTTTAATCTACCACACCTTAATACGCTTTTGTACCTCCTCTTCAACCAAAACAGGTTTCATAGGCACAATGTTGTTTGTTTCAAACTTTTGAGCAGCTTCTTTTTTATTTTCAGCTGGATTTTGATGTGGATTTCCCATCTCAGCTTTTTGTAACTGTTGAGGCTTGAGCCCAGGTCATTCAGTCTTTTTATTAGCTTCCATTGTGTGGCACTATCAACTATGCCACTTGATTTGATAATAATAAAATCACAAATTGGTGTAAATGCAACAAATATCAAACAATATGTCAGAGATAGCATGTAACATAAATGTATTAATTTACAGAAGGTGTTATACTTTTTTAATTTAAAAGTAACTAAAAGTATTTATAATAAATTTCCAATTTTTCTTATTATATGCCTAAGTTTCCGTGTGAAATATCTTAATCCCTTGAATTACACACTTTAATCCACCACTCCTTAACACGTTTTTCTACCTCCTCTGCAACCACAACCTGTTTCTTAGGAACAATGTTGTTTGTTCCAAATTTCTGAGCAGCATCTTTTTTATTGTCAGCTGGATTTTTATGTGGATTTCCCATCTCAGCTTTTTGGTACTGTTGAGGTTTGAACCGAGGTCCTTCAGTCTTTTTAGTAGCTTCCATTGTGTGGCACTATCAACTATGACACTTGATTTGATAATAATAAAATCACAAATTGGTATAAATGCAACAAATATCAAACAATATGTCAGAGATAGCATGAAACATAAATGTATTAATTTACAGAAGGTGTTATACTTTTTTAATTTAAAAGTAACTAAATGTATTTAAAATAAATTTCCAATTTTTCTTATTATATGCCTAAGTTTCCATGTGAAATATCTTAATCCCTTGAATTACACACTTTAATCCACCACTTCGTAACACGTTTTTCTACCTCCTCTGCAACCACAACCTGTTTCTTAGGAACAATGTTGTTTGTTCCAAACTTTTGAGCAGCTTCGTTTTAATTGTCAGCTGAATTTTTATATGGATTTCCCATCTCAGTTTCTTGGAACTGTTGAGGCTTGAACCCAGGTCCCTCAGTCTTTTTAGGAGGTTCCATTGTGTGGCACTATCAACTATGCCACTTGATTTGATAATAATCAAATCACAAATTAGTATTAATGCATCAAATTTTAAACAATATGTCAGAGATAACATGGAGCATAATGTATCAATTTACAGAAGGAGTTATACTTTTTAAATTAAAAGTAACTAATAATATTTAAAATAAATTTCCAATTTTTCATATTATATGCTTAACTTTCATTGTGAGATATCTTAATCCCTTGAATTACACACTTTAATCCACCACTCCTTAACACGTTTTTCTACCTCCTCTGCAACCACAACCTGTTTCTTAGGAACAATGTTGTTTGTTCCAAACTTTTGAGTAGCTTTGTTTTTATTGTCAGCTGGATTTTCATGTGGATTTCCCATCTCAGCTTTTTGGAACTGTTGAGGCTTGAACCCAGGTCCTTCAGTCTTTTTAGTAGGTTCCATTGTGTGGCACTATCAACTATGCCACTTGATTTGATAATAATCAAATCACAAATTGGTATTAATGCATCAAATTTTAAACAATATGTCAGAGATAGCATGGAACATATGTGTATTAATTTACAGAAGGTGTTATACTTTTTAAATTAAAAGTAAGTAATAGTATTTATAATAAATTTCCAATTTTTCTTGTTATATGCCTAAGTTTCCATGTGAAATATATTAATCCCTTGAATTACCCACTTTAATCCACCACTCCTTAACACGTTTTTCTACCTCCTCTGCAACCACAACCTGTTTCTTAGGAACAATGTTGTTTGTTCCAAACTTCTGAGCAGCTTCTTTTTTATTGTCAGCTGTATTTTCATGTTGATTTTCCATCTCAGCATTTTGGTTCTGTTGAGGCTTGAACCCAGGTCCTTTAGTCTTTTTAGTAGCTTCCATTGTGTGGCACTATCAACTATGCCACTTGATTTGATAATAATAAAATCACAAATTGGTATAAATGCAACAAATATCAAACAATGTGTAAGAGATAGCATGAAACATAAATGTATTAATTTACAGAAGGTGTTATACTTTTTTAATTTAAAAGTAACTGAAAGTATTTATAATATATTTCCAATTTTTCTTATTATATGCCTAAGTTTCCATGTGAAATATCTTAATCCCTTGAATTACACACTTTAATCCACCACTCCTTAACATGTTTTTCTACCTCCTCTGCAACCACAACCTGTTTCTTAGGAACAATGTTGTTTGTTCCAAACTTCTGAGCAGCTTCTTTTTTATTGTCAGCTGGATTTTCATGTGGATTTCCCATCTCAGCTTTTTGGAACTGTTGAGGCTTGAACCCAGGTCCTTCAGTCTTTTTAGTAGGTTCCATTGTGTGGCACTATCAACTATGCCACTTGATTTGATAATAATAAAATCACAAATTAGTATTAATGCATCAAATTTTAAACAATATTACAGAGATAGCATCGACCATAAATGTATTAATTTACAGAAGGTGTTATACTTTTATAATTTAAAAGTAAATAAAAGTATTTATAATAAATTTCAAGGTTTTCTTATTATATGCCTAAGTTTCCATGTCAAATATCTTATTCCCTTGAATTACACACTTTAATCCACCACTCCTTAATACGCTTTTCTACCTCCTCTGCAACCAAAACAGGTTTCTTAGGAACAATGTTGTTTGTTCCAAACTTTTGAGCAGCTTCTTTTTTTTTGTCAGCTGGATTTTCATGTGGATTTCCCATCTTAGCTATTTGGAACTGTTGAGGCTTGAACCCAGGTCCTTCAGTCTTTTTAGTAGGTTCCATTGTGTGGCACTATCAACTATGCCACTTGATTTGATAATAATAAAATCACAAATTGGTATTAATGCATCAAATTTTAAACAATATTATAGAGATTGCATGTAACATAAATGTATCAATTTACAGAAGGTGTTATACTTTTATAATTTAAAAGTAAATAAAAGTATTTATAATAAATATCCAGGTTTTCTTATTATACGCCTAAGTTTCCATGTCAAATATCTTAATCCCTTGAATTACACACTTTAATCCACCACTCCTTAATACGCTTTTCTACCTCCTCTGCAACCAAAACAGGTTTCTTAGGAACAATGTTGTTTGATCCAAACTTTTGAGCAGCTTCTTTTTTATTGTCAGCTGGATTTTCATGTGGATTTCCCATCTCAGCTTTTTGGTACTGTTGAGGCTTGAACCCAGGTCCTTCAGTCTTTTTAGTAGCTTCCATTGTGTGGCACTATCAACTATGCCACTTGATTTGATAATAATCAAATCAAAAATTGGTATTAATGCATCAAATTTTAAACAATATGTCAGAGATAGCATGGAACATAAATGTATCAATTTACAGAAGGTGTTATACTTTTTAAATTAAAAGTAAGTAATAGTATTTATAATAAATTTCCAATTTTTATTTTTATATGCCTAAGTTTCCATGTGAAATATCTTAATCCCTTGAATTACACACTTTAATGCACCACTCCTTAACACGTTTTTCTACCTCCTCTGCAACCACAACCTGTTTCTTTGGAACATTGTTGTTTGTTCCAAACTTCTGAGCAGCTTCATTTTTTTTGTCAGCTGGATTTTCATGTGGATTTCCCATCTTAGCTATTTGGAACTGTTGAGGCTTGAACCCAGGTCCTTCATTCTTTTTAGTAGGTTCCATTTTGTGCCACTATCAACTATGCCACTTGATTTGATAATAATAAAATCACAAATTGGTATAAATGCAACAAATATCAAACAATATGTCAGAGATAGCATGAAACATAAATGTATTAATTTAGAGAAGGTGTTATACTTTTTTAATTTAAAAGTAACTAAAAGTATTTATAATAAATTTCCAATTTTTCTTATAATATGCCTAAGTTTCCATGTGAAATATCTTAATCCCTTGAATTACACACTTTAATCCACCACTCCTTAACATGTTTTTCTACCTCCTCTGCAACCACAACCTGTTTCTTAGGAACAATGTTGTTTGTTCCAAACTTTTGAGCAGCTTCGTTTTTATTGTCAGCTGGATTATTATGTGGATTTCCCATCTCAGCTTTTTGGAACTGTTGAGGCTTGAACCCAGGTCATTCAATCTTTTTATTAGCTTCCATTGTGTGGCACTATCAACTATGCCACTTGATTTGATAATAATAAAATCACAAATTGGTATAAATGCAACAAATATCAAACAATATGTCAGAGATAGCATGGAACATAAATGTATTAATTTACAGAAGGTGTTATACTTTTTTAATTTAAAAGTAACTAAAAGTATTTATAATAAATTTCCAATTTTTCTTATAATATGCCTAAGTTTCCATGTGAAATATCTTAATCCCTTGAATTACACACTTTAATCCACCACTCCTTAACATGTTTTTCTACCTCCTCTGCAACCACAACCTGTTTCATAGGAACAATGTTGTTTTTTCCAAACTTTTGAGCAGCTTCTTTGTTATTGTCAGCTGGATTTTCATGTGGATTTCCCATCTCCACTTTTTGGAACTGTTGAGGCTTGAACCCAGGTCCTTCAGTCTTTTTGGTAGGTTCCATTGTGTGGCACTATCAACTATGCCACTTGATTTGATAATAATAAAATCACAAATTGGTATTAATGCATCAAATTTTAAACAATATGTCAGAGATAGCATGGAACATAAATGTATCAATTTACAGAAGGTGCTATACTTTTTCAATTTAAAGGTAACTAAATGTATTTATAATAAATTTCCAATTTTTCTTATTATATGCCTAAGTTTCCATGTGAAATATCTTAATCCCTTGAATTACACACTTTAATCCACCACTCCTTAACACGTTTTTCTACCTCCTTTGCAACCACAACCTGTTTCTTAGGAACAATGTTGTTTGTTCCAAACTTTTGAGCGGCTTCTTTGTTATTGTCAGCTGGATTTTCATGTGGATTTCCCATCTCCACTTTTTGGAACAGTTGAGGCTTGAACCCAGGTCCTTCAGTCTTTTTAGTAGGTTCCATTGTGTGGCACTATCAACTATGACACTTGATTTGATAATAATAAAATCACAAATTGGTATAAATGCAACAAATATCAAACAATATGTCAGAGATAGCATGGAACATAAATGTATTAATTTACAGAAGGTGTTATACTTTTTTAATTTAAAAGTAACTAAAAGTATTTATAATAAATTTCCAATTTTTCTTATTATATGCCTAAGTTTCCATGTGAAATATCTTAATCCCTTGAATTACACACTTTAATCCACCACTCCTTAACACGTTTCTCTACCTCCTCTGCAACCACAACCTGTTTTTTAGGAAAAATGTTGTTTGTTCCAAACTTTTGAGCAGCTTTGTTTTTATTGTCAGCTGGATTTTCATGTGGATTTCCCATCTCAGCTTTTTGGAACTGTTGAGGCTTGAACCCAGGTCCTATAGTTTTTTTAGTAGGTGCCATTGTGTGGCACTATCAACTATGCCACTTGATTTGATAATAATCAAATCACGAGTTGGTATTAATGCTTCAAATTTAAAACAATATTTCATAGATAGCATGGAACATAAATGTATCAATTTACAGAAGGTGTTATACTTTTATAATTTAAAAGTAAATAAAAGTATTTATAATAAATTTCCAGGTTTTCTTATTATACGCCTAAATTTCCATGTCAAATATCTTATTCCCTTGAATTACACACTTTAATCCACCACTCCTTAATACGCTTTTCTACCTCCTCTGCAACCACAACAGGTTTCTTAGGAACAATGTTGTTTGTTCCAAACTTTTGAGCAGCTTCTTTGTTATTGTCAGCTGGATTTTCATGTGGATTTCCCATCTCCACTTTTTGGAACTGTTGAGGCTTGAACCCAGGTCCTTCAGTCTTTTTAGTAGGTTCCATTGTGTGGCACTATCAACTATGCCACTTGATTTGATAATAATAAAATCACAAATTGGTATAAATGCAACAAATATCAAACAATATGTCAGAGATAGCATGAAACATAAATGTATTAATTTACAGAAGGAGTTATACTTTTAAAATTAAAAGTAAGTAAAAGTATTTATTATAAATTTCCAATTTTTCTTATTATATGCCTAAGTTTCCATGTGAAATATGTTATTCCCTTGAAATACACACTTTAATCTACCACACCTTAATACACTTTTCTACCTCCTCTTCAACCAAAACAGGTTTCATAGGAACAATGTTGTTTGTTCCAAACTTTTGAGCAGCTTCTTTTTTATTTTCAGCTGGATTTTAATGTGGATTTCCCATCTCAGCTTTTTGGAACTGTTGAGGATTAAACCCAGGTCCTTCAGTCTTTTTGGTAGGTTCCATTGTGTGGCACTATCAACTATGCCACTTGATTTGATAATAATAAAATCACAAATTGGTATTAATGCATCAAATTTTAAACAATATGTCAGAGATAGCATGGAACATAAATGTATCAATTTACAGAAGGTGCTATACTTTTTCAATTTAAAGGTAACTAAAAGTATTTATAATATATTTCCAATTTTTCTTATTATATGCCTAAGTTTCCATGTGAAATATCTTAATCCCTTTAATTACACACTTTAATCCACCACTCCTTTACACGTTTTTCTACCTCCTCTGAAACCACAACCTGTTTCTTAGGAACAATGTTGTTTGTTCCAAACTTCTGAACAGCTTCTTTTTTATTGTCAGCTGGATTTTCATGTGGATTTCCCATCTCAGCTTTTTGGTACTGTTGAGGCTTGAACCCAGGTCCTTCAGTCTTTTTAGTAGCTTCCATTGTGTGGCACTATCAACTATGCCACTTGATTTGATAATAATAAAATCACAAATTGGTATAAATGCAACAAATATCAAACAATATGTCAGAGATAGCATGGAACATAAATGTATCAATTTACAGAAGGTGTTATACTTTTATAATTTAAAAGTAAATAAAGTATTTATAATAAATTTCCAGGTTTTCTTATTATACGCCTAAATTTCCATGTCAAATATCTTATTCCCTTGAATTACACACTTTAATTCACCACTCCTTAATACGCTTTTCTACCTCCTCTGAAACCACAACAGGTTTCTTAGGAACAATGTTGTTTGTTCCAAACTTTTGAGCAGCTTCTTTGTTATTGTCAGCTGGATTTTCATGTGGATTTCCCATCTCCACTTTTTGGAACTGTTGAGGCTTGAACCCAGGTCCTTCAGTCTTTTTGGTAGGTTCCATTGTGTGGCACTATCAACTATGCCACTTGATTTGATAATAATAAAATCACAAATTGGTATTAATGCATCAAATTTTAAACAATATGTCAGAGATAGCATGGAACATAAATGTATCAATTTACAGAAGGTGCTATACTTTTTCAATTTAAAGGTAACTAAAAGTATTTATAATAAATTTCCAATTTTTCTTATTATATGCCTAAGTTTCCATGTGAAATATCTTAATCCCTTTAATTACACACTTTAATCCACCACTCCTTTACACGTTTCTCTACCTCCTCTGCAACCACAACCTGTTTCTTAGGAAAAATGTTGTTTGTTCCAAACTTTTGAGCAGCTTTGTTTTTATTGTCAGCTGGATTTTCATGTGGATTTCCCATCTCAGCCTTTTGGAACTGTTGAGGCTTGAACCCAGGTCCTTCAGTATTTTTAGTAGGTTCCATTGTGTGGCACTATCAACTATGCCACTTGATTTGATAATAAAAAAATTACAAATTGGTATTAATGCTTCAAATTTTAAACAATATTTCAGAGATAGCATGGAACATAAATGTATCAATTTACAGAAGGTGTTATACTTTTATAATTTAAAAGTAAATAAAAGTATTTATAATAAATTTCCAGGTTTTCTTATTATACGCCTAAATTTCCATGTCAAATATCTTATTCCCTTGAATTACACACTTTAATCCACCACTCCTTAATACGCTTTTCTACCTCCTCTGAAACCACAACAGGTTTCTTAGGAACAATGTTGTTTGTTCCAAACTTTTGAGCAGCTTCTTTGTTATTGTCAGCTGGATTTTCATGTGGATTTCCCATCTCCACTTTTTGGAACTCTTGAGGCTTGAACCCAGGTCCTTCAGTCTTTTTAGTAGGTTCCATCGTGTGGCACTATCAACTATGCCACTTGATTTGATAATAATCAAATCACAAATTGGTATTAATGCATCAAATTTTAAACAATATTTCAGAGATAGCATGGAACATAAATGTATCAATTTACAGAAGGTGTTATACTTTTTTAATTTAAAAATAACTAAAAGTATTTATAATAAATTTCCAGGTTTTCTTATTATATGCCTAAGTTTCCATGTGAAATATCTTAATCCCTTGAATTACACACTTTAATCCACCACTCCTTAACACGTTTCTCTACCTCCTCTGCAACCACAACCTGTTTCTTAGGAACAATGTTGTTTGTTCCAAACTTTTGAGCAGCTTTGTTTTTATTGTCAGCTGGATTTTCATGTGGATTTCCCATCTCAGCTTTTTGGAACTGTTGAGGCTTGAACCCAGGTCCTTCAGTATTTTTAGTAGGCTCCATTGTGTGGCACTATCAACTATGCCACTTGATTTGATAATAATAAAATTACAAATTGGTATTAATGCTTCAAATTTTAAACAATATTTCAGAGATAGCATGGAACATAAATGTATCAATTTACAGAAGGTGTTATACTTTTATAATTTAAAAGTAAATAAAAGTATTTATAATAAATTTCCAGGTTTTCTTATTATACGCCTAAATTTCCATGTCAAATATCTTATTCCCTTGAATTACACACTTTAATCCACCACTCCTTAATACGCTTTTCTACCTCCTCTGAAACCACAACTGGTTTCTTAGGAACAATGTTGTTTGTTCCAAACTTTTTAGCAGCTTCTTTGTTATTGTCAGCTGGATTTTCATGTTGATTTCCCATCTCCACTTTTTGGAACTGTTGAGGCTTGAACCCAGGTCCTTCAGTCTTTTTAGGAGGTTCCATTGTGTGGCACTATCAACTATGCCACTTGATTTGATAATAATCAAATCACAAATTGGTATTAATGCATCAAATTTTAAACAATATTTCAGAGATAGCATGGAACATAAATGTATCAATTTACAGAAGGTGTTATACTTTTTTAATTTAAAAGTAACTAAAAGTATTTATAATAAATTTCCAGGTTTTCTTATTATATGCCTAAGTTTCCATGTGAAATATCTTAATCCCTTGAATTACACACTTTAATCCACCACTCCTTAACACGTTTTTCTACCTCCTCTGCAACCACAACCTGTTTCTTAGGAACAATGTTGTTTGTTCCAAACTTCTGAGCAGCTTCTTTTTTATTGTCAGCTGGATTTTCATGTGTATTTCCCATCTCAGCTTTTTGGAACTTTTGAGGCTTGAACCCAGGTCCTTCAGTCTTTTTAGTAGGTTCCATTATGTGGCACTATCAACTATGCCACTTGATTTGATAATAATCATATCACAAATTGGTATTAATGCATCAAATTTTAAACAATATGTCAGAGATAGCATGGAACATAAATGTATCAATTTACAGAAGGTGTTATACTTTTTCAATTTAAAAGTAACTAAAAGTATTTATAATAAATTTCCAGTTTTTCTTATTTTATGCCTAAGTTTCCATGTGAAATATCTTAATCCCTTGAATTACACACTTTAATCCACCACTCCTTAACACGTTTTTCTACCTCCTCTGAAACCACAACCTGTTTCTTAGGAACAATGTTGTTTGTTCCAAACTTCTGAGCAGCTTCTTTTTTATTGTCAGCTGGATTTTCATGTGGATTTCCCATCTCAGCTTTTTGGTACTGTTGAGGCTTGAACCCAGGTCCTTCAGTCTTTTTAGTAGCTTCCATTGTGTGGCACTATCAACTATGCCACTTGATTTGATAATAATAAAATCACAAATTGGTATAAATGCAACAAATATCAAACAATATGTCAGAGATAGCATGGAACATAAATGTATTAATTTACAGAAGGTGTTATACTTTTTTAATTTAAAAGTAACTAAAAGTATTTATAATAAATTTCCAATTTTTCTTATTATATGCCTATGTTTCCATGTGAAATATCTTAATCCCTTGAATTACACACTTTAATCCACCACTCCTTAACACGTTTCTCTACCTCCTCTGCAACCACAACCTGTTTCTTAGGAACAATGTTGTTTGTTCCAAACTTTTGAGCAGCTTTGTTTTTATTGTCAACTGGATTTTCATGTGGATTTCCCATCTCAGCTTTTTGGAACTGTTGAGGCTGGAACCCAGGTCCTTCAGTATTTTTAGTAGGTTCCATTGTGTGGCACTATCAACTATGCTACTTGATTTGATAATAATCAAATCACAAATTGGTATTAATGCATAAAATTTTAAACAATATGTCAGAGATAACATGGAACAAAATGTATCAATTTACAGAAGGAGTTACACTTTTTAAATTAAAAGTAACTAATAGTATTTATAATAAATCTCCAATTTTTCATATTATATGCTTAAGTTTCTTTGTGAGATATCTTAATCCCTTGAATTACACACTTTAATCCACCACTTCTTAACACGTTTTTCTACCTCCTCTGCAACCACTACCTGCTTCTTAGGAACAATGTTGTTTGTTCCAAACTTCTGAGCAGCTTCTTTTTTATTGTCAGCTGGATTTTCATGTGGATTTCCCATCTCAGCTTTTTGGAACTGTTGAGGCTTGAACCCAGGTCCTTCAGTCTTTTTAGTAGGTTCTATTGTGTGGCACTATCAACTATGCCACTTGATTTGATAATAATAAAATCACAAATTGGTATTCTTGCATCAAATTTTAAACAATAGGTCAGAGATAGCATGGAACATAAATGTATCAATTTACAGAAGGTGTTATACTTTTTTAATTTAAAAGTAACTAAAAGTATTTATAATAAATTTCCAATTTTTCTTATTATATGCCTAAGTTTCCATGTGAAATATCTTAATCCCTTGAATTACACACTTTAATCCACCACTCCTTAACACGTTTCTCTACCTCCTCTGAAACCACAACCTGTTTTTTAGGAACAATGTTGTTTGTTCCAAACTTTTGAGCAGCTTCGTTTTTATTGTCAGCTGGATTTTCATGTGGATTTCCCATCTCAGCTTTTTGGAACTGTTGAGGCTTGAACCCAGGTCCTTCAGTATTTTTAGTAGGTGCCATTGTGTGGCACTATCAACTATGCCACTTGATTTGATAATAATCAAATCACAAATTGGTATTAATGCTTCAAATTTAAAACAATATGTCAGAGATAGCATGGAACATAAATGTATCAATTTACAGAAGGTGTTATACTTTTTCAATTTAAAAGTAAATAAAAGTATTTATAATAAATTTCCAATTTTTCTTATTATATGCCTAAGTTTCCATGTGAAATATCTTAATCCCTTGAATTACACACTTTAATCCACCACTCCTTAACACATTTTTCTACCTCCTCTGCAACCACAACCTGTTTCTTAGGGACAATGTTGTTTGTTCTTTTATTTTATTTTATTTTTATTTTATTATTTATGTTTATTTTATTTATTTTATTTTATTTTATTTTATTTTTATTTTATTTTATTTTATTTTATTTAATTTTGATTTTGATTTTACTTTTAGTTGGTTTTGGAGAAAATTTTATAGAAGGAGAAGAAAGAAAAAGAAGAGAGAAAAAAAGAAAACAAGACTAAGAAATTTAAGAGGTGTTTTAGATTTTTTAAGAGAAAAAGAAAGAATGAAAAAAGAAAAAGAAAATTTAAAATAAAAGAAATTTTAAGGTTTTAGTTTTAAAGGATATTTCAAATGAAAAAGATTTTAGTAGTTCAGGGGCGTTAGAAACAATGATGGCTCGTTCCCAGGATGTTTTGTCTGAGTCATTGAGGAAGCCTTCCCATTCCACAAGGTATTGAAGTTTCCCCTTGCGTATTCTTGAATAAAGGATACGACTTACTTCCCACTCTAGATGATCTTCTACTTCTACCGGTTCCGGAGGGGGTTGGTTCTTGCCCGGGTATATTTCTCGAGCCAGTTCCAGGAGAGATACATGGAAGACAGGGTGAATTGCCTGCCGTTTAGGAGGTAACTTGAGTCGAGTGAATTGCCTGCCGTTTAGGAGGTAACTTGAGTCGAAATGCAGTTTTAGAGACTTCAGAGTCGATTTCAAATGGTCCCAAGCGCTTTACAGCCAGTTTCTTTGATGGTCGTGTTGTTCTAATGTTTCGTGCGTTGAGCCATACTTTTTCGCCTGGTTTAAAGGAAGGAGCAGATTGTCGATGTTTGTCGGCCTGTTCCTTGTATCTTCGAATTGCTGATTCCAAATTTTTTTTAAGTTCTTCTTGGAGTCGTGATATAGTTCGAAGATAATGTTCCGCAGGATGATTAGTTCCTACATGGATTGAGTTGAATTGAGGATGTCTTCCATAAATGGTTTCGAAGGGAGATTGTCGTGTTGAAGAATGAGTCGAGTTATTATAAGCAAATTCAGCCAATGGTAACCATGTGGTCCAAACGTCTTGTTGGTAACTGACAAACATTCAAACATATTGTTCGAGGATTTGGTTAACTCATTCTGTTTGACCATCGGTTTCAGGGTGATAGACAATGGAGAGGTTCCTAGAAATATTGAGTTGTCAACACAGTTGGGTCCAGAATGTGGATACAAACAATGAGCCTCTATCTGAAATAATATCATTTGGTAAGCCGTGTTTGGATAATACATATTCTAGGAACAATTTTGACAAATCTTCTGCTGTAGCAGTAGTAGTGGTTTTAATGAAAATAGACATTTTTGAAAATCTATCTACTATTACTAATATAGCATCAAAATCATTAGAAAAAGAAAGTTGAGAAATGAAATCCATCGATAAAGATTCCAAAGGTTTAGAGGGAATAGGAAGTGGTTGAAGCAACCCATGCTTCCGGTGACGGGGAGCCTTATTCCTATTACATTAGTAACAAGCTTTTATATAGGCCTTGATTTCCCTGGTCATACCTGGCCAGAAGAAATCCCTTGCTATTAACTGGTAGGTTTTATCAACCCCAAAATGAACAGCTAATGGAGAATCATGTCAACTGTTGAAAATCCATAATTTTATCTCATTGTTGTTGGGTATGACTACTCTACCTTTGAAGACTAATAGACCTGATTCAATACTAAATCTTTTGGCCCCTTGCTTTGAGAGTATTTTGTCTTTTAACCCTAAAAAATATTCTTCCTTTGACTGAGCTTGGAGGATGTTGGATAGTGGATTTCAAAAAGATTGAATTGTAATCAAATTAAGTTGATGAGTCTTTAACATTGATTCGTTGAAGATTGATTGCACATTTGCTAGGTTCTTGTCAGCAAATGCGTCCCCCCGCTGTGGGTAAACGTCGTCCCAATGTGACAAGATATCTGGGACAATGCAGTTTTTACCTGGGCAATAGGAAATAGAGAAGGAAAATTCAGACAAAAATTCAGCCCACCTGGCTTGACGCCTGGTTAACACTTTGGAAGACATGAAGTTTTTTAAAGCATTATCACCACGCAATATGGGGGGCGGACTTGTTAGCAAGTCCGCAACCTTGGACTCAAGTTCACCACAGATTGAACACACATTGAGCTATTGACAAAGGAACCATACAATCAGGGATAAACACCACTCAGCAGAACAGTTTTAGGTGGGTCTTCAAGTAGAGTTCAATATGAGTTCAGTATGAGTTCAGTCTGAGTTCCATCTGAGTTGTGCCTGAGTTCAGGTTGGGGACTTGCTAGCAAGTCCACCCCCTATATTGCGTAGTGTATGATCTGTTAAAATTTGAAAAGGACTATCTAGGATGAGAAGAAAAGAAGGCCATTTTTTAAGACAATGGATAATAGCAAAAAGCTCTTTGTCATGAATTTCATAATTTAATTCTGCTGAAATGAGTTTGCGTGACTCAAAAGCAACAGGATGAAACAATTTTGTTTCAGGATTTAATTGGGAGATGACCCCTGCAATAGCATAATTGCTCACATCTGTCTCAACTATTGGCGAAGCAGAAGGATCAAAATGTCGAAGAATTGGAACTGTGGTGAACACTGTTTTTAGTGCTTTGAATTCCTTTCGTGCTGTAGAAGTAAAAACAAAAGGAATGTCTTTTCTAAGAAGAGAAGTAAGATTGGAAATAGTTTTAGATTAATCTTTAATAAATCTTCTATAGAAGTTTGCAAAAACAAAAAATCCTTCGAGCGATTTAATGTTTTTGGGCTCAGGCCATTCCAGGATTTTCTGGACTTTTTTGTCATCCATGACTAAACCGTCAGTGGACAACGTAAAACCCAAAAAATCAATTGATTTGAGGTGGAATTCGCATTTATTATGCTTGGCGTAGAGACCATGATCTCGAAGACGATTTAGGACCTGTCAAACATGATGAATATGTTCATCTAGTGTTTTTGAGAATATTAAAATATCATCTAAATAGATGACTACAAATTGTTCAACAACATCTTGAAAGATGTCACTAACAAAAGTTTGAAAAGTTGAAGGTGCATTACATAATCCAAAAGGCATAACTAAATATTCAAAACTACCAAATCTAGTGCGCATTGCAGTCAGTGGTTCATGACCTTCTGCAATGCGAATCAGATTGTAAGCGCCTCTAAGATCAATTTTAGAAAAGAAATTAGCACCATTGAAAAGGGTAAGAAGTAATGACATAGGAGGAACGGGATATGCATTCTTCTTAGTGACTGTGTTGAGCTTTCTATAGTCAACACACAACCTAAGACTACCGTCCTTTTTTTTTACAAAGAGGACAGGGGAGCCGGTTGGAGATTTACTGGCTCTGATGAAACCTTTGGCTACATTCTCTGCAATGTAGTCTTGAAGAACTTGAGATTCGTCCTTTGACAAAGAATAGACAGGACCTGCCAGAGGTACTGGGCCTATTAACTCTATTTGATGGTCGTAGGTTCGATGAGGTGGTAACTTATTGGCCTTGTGGATTGAGAAAACATCGAGGAAATCATGGTAGATTTCTGTTAGAGTTGATTTAATGGCTTCAACGTTGATTTGGTCTTCCTCTTCATCTTCGAGAGAATCTTTCGAGGGGATACCTGTATTGAGAGAGCAGAATTCAATTACTTTGAAGAAATTTAAATCCTCTTCGAGTGAAGTCATTGAGCTAGAAAGGTTAGCCAATTGCTCATTTAGAGACAGATCAGATGCTTGCAAGTCATCTGGCAGAGATTTGTCCTCTAGCAGGACGTTGTCAGGCGGGTTGTTTAACTCCCTATTGACCTGCATTGAAGAATCAGAAATATACTTAGAGCGTGGGGTGATCAATCCCTTAGTCCAATCAATTTCGGGATTCCAATGCATTAAAAAGTCATGGCCAAGAATGGTATTGTCCATCCTTGGGGCGTCCATGACTGATAATTTCCACTCGAAGGGGGGAAAGTTCGGAAAGTTGAAAACCCATAAATCTTTCTTACTTACTCAATATTTGGGTTCCTCTGATTTGACAAAATAGATTGGAGTTCAATCGACATCTGTAAATGTTAGTTGAAGCTTCTTGGCAAAAGATAAACTAACAAAAGAAATTGAAGCTCCAGAGTCTATAAGACAACTGAAGGGGATATCCTCCTTAAAAAGAATTAATCTCAAGCTGTTTAAGGCAACTCCAGTCCTTAAGACATGGAGGTTCTGTGCACTGGGAGAGATGAGATAGTTTGCTTTGCACACAAGTAAACTATCCACTAGTTTTTTGACTTCGAACTAGTACCTTCTCTTTCCTTCAACTTTACACAGTCTTCCAACTTGTGTTTACCCCCAAAATACATACATAACCCATTATCTGCTCGTCTCTTCCTCTCAGCTTCTTTAAGTTCCCCTTTAAGGTCCAGTACTTTGCTGATATCGCCTGGGGTTGAGCCTTTTGGTCAAGGTTTATCCTTTCCCTTATTGGGTTTGGATTGAGTCGAGGGGGATTGATTTGGTCGTGGGTGTGAAGAAGGTCCCGATTTAAAATTTAGGCCTTGAGATTTGTTGGCATATTGACGATGATGAAGTCGTCCTTGATAAACGCCGCCAAGTTTGAGGGTTCGATCCATTAAATCCGTTAAAGTAGTCATCTTCTGACCGTGAAGATTTAATTGATCCAGAATCCTCGAAGGAAGTCCTTTCTTGAAATGATACTTAAGGGCAGCATCATTCCAACCTACTCGAGTTTAAAGTGCTCTGAAGTTCGAGATATATTCAGAGGCTTTACCATTATCACTCATGCAAAGAAAATCAAGTTCAATTTCTGCATTGTCGGTTTCATTAGGGTCCCCAAACAATGTAAAAAGTTGGTCTTTGAATTTTTCCCAATTATTGATAAGTAAGTGGGTTTCTTTTGAAGAAAGCATGAGCAGATAAGGTTCGAACCATCTTGCTGCTTTCCCGGCTAGGAATGAAGAAGCGTAAACAACCTTTGATCGGTCGCTATTAAAGGTTCAAGGGTCATTATGGAACAGTAGCTTGCAGGTTTGCAAGAAGGGTCACAATCTGTCGGGGTGATCTCTGTCAAATTTGTCAGGAGATTTCATAGAAGGAGTTTTGAACTTAGATCCCTCTGAAGACGTTGGATTTGAAAGGGTTTTCATGAAAAGTCTCATGAAATCTTCCAGAGAGTTAGATGGTCCAGGTTCTGAGGATTGACCAGAAGGGTGATTGGCTGGGGCGGATGGTGCCTCGTGCATTGTATCCTCTCCTTCTTCTTCATCAGTAGACTCCTAAAAATCTTGTGCGATGTCTTCTACAGATTGAACTGAATGTTGCCGTTCCCTAAGGTCGAGTGGTTCCAAAGAGTAAGTGCAGGAAACAGACCTTGTGGCTGTTGGTCTGCCCCTATCACGAGCTCTAGTAGTAGCGCCCGTAGGAGGAGTGCGTTGAACAGGTGCCATTTTAAAACTTTAAAAACACCTAAAAGGACCTAGTAGTGCAAAGAATGAGAACTACGGAGAATTAAATTATACTGTCACCGGAAGACCTACGCACAAGGTCGAGGATGTTCCTGAAAGTGAGATGAGGGATTTAGAAACTTCTTCGAAGCACAGAGGAATGATTTGAGGAAATGATTCGAAGGTCACTCGAAGTAAGAGCTACAGGTTCGAGGTATGTTCGAAAAGAATTGTAAGATAGTTTCAAAGGTAATAGGAATTCTTAAGGTCTCATGAAGGGTTGGAAACTCAATAATTAAAGATTAAGGATTTAGAAATGATTTATTGAGAAAATAAAAGAAAGATACAATAACAATGATTTAACTTAAAGATTTTACCACTATTAAATGTAAATATGTTTTATAATTTAATTCTAAGGAATATCGAACCAAATACCCAACCCTTTTATATCCTTTATTCCTCCTTGCATTGACCTCCCTCTCATCGCACCATTCCCATACCATTGACCATTACTAACATACACTTAGACCCTCTTTGCTAAATATCCGTCCATGCTCAATTTACCCCTTTTTATTAATTAACAAAACTTTTAATGAAAACTACTACTGTACTATTACGTTGATCCTAGCACTGTGCGTCGCTTATTGAAAATGAGACTAAGGCACCCTGTTGGGAGATTGACTAATTTAGATTCAGAGTTTAGGCTAGTGCAGTTAAATAGTAAGTACACAAAGGGGAATCACAGTTGCTATGGAGAATTGCTTTCTGCGCTTTGAGTATAGATTTAGGACTCAATATTATTGATTTAATGAGCTGCTTTTGCCTCAAGTGTCACATGGTGCGTGACAAACTGATTACCAAATCTTTGTCCAATTAATTTAAATCTTACTTCAAAATGAACTCCCAAAAGCCTTCCAACAGCTTTCCAACCACTTCCCAACATTTTTAAATAAGGGGTATTGCTAGCAATACCCCCCAAAATTTTCTGTGGTGAGAGATCATATTTGTTTACAAGACTATAAACATAGTATCTTTTTTTACTTTAACTTTGATAGGTATAAATTTTAACAACTGATTATTTTTATTTTATTTTGATTTATTACATTTCATTATGGATGATAATTTTGAAGGTATGTCTGTTGACCCAAAAGATTCCAATTTTTTTACACCTCAACATACTAATACTGGAAATACTCCTTCAATGCCCACTGCTGATCCACCTCCAGATGCATCTCAACCTTTACTGCCTAATCCTAACCCACCTCCTTATCCCAATACTGGCAAAGAGGCTCATGCAGAAACGAGAAATTTTAATCCCAATCATTCTTCTGCTCCTGAAAGTGCTAATCAGCAAGCCAATCAGCTAGGAAGAGATTGGGATAGTGAAGTAATGAGGGAATTTTTCGGAGACCAATTATCACCTGCTCAGCCTAACCAAGGAGCAAGCACAAGTGGAGCTGGTAATTCAAATTTGTAGTGTATTTGGTTATTTAAAATTAACCAATTTATCTAACTTATTTGAATCGTTAGTGTATCCCTCAATCCTAGTGGGTATCAGTGATTACCACAGACTCAATTCAGCAGAGTCTCATGAGCAAGAATGGGGGTTAAGAGCTGTAAGAGGCTTAGTTAGAAGGAATGATGTTCAAAGGAGCTCGGACAGTCTAAATAGAAATATTTACCACTTTCTGAAGTATTGTATTGGGGGACCAATACAAATAACAAAATATCCTGCGAGCCCAACACCTTTGGAGATTGAAAATTGGAAAGATTGGAGCCAATTCAAACTAAAAACCATTCAAACTGTCCTAACCCAAGTCCAATCTTCTACTGTGCCAATTCTGAAGCTGATAGACAATTTCTGATAACCGATTCTATAGCCTTCTTGCGATCCAAAATTAGACTACCCGATTTTTTTCCAGCACCTGAGCCTTGAGGACTAAAAGGAGGAGCACCAATCCCACTTTCTGTCAAAAGAAACTTAGAGCTTGAATTGAAAGAAAAAGGTTTTCCGAAATTCGCCTTTGATTGGACTTGCCGTGATTTTTCGGAATCAACTTGGAATCAAATCATGGGAAGCATAGTATGCGACCACTGTACCAGGTGGCTCACCACCTTGAATACAATCGATCAGTCAAAGCTTCAGTTCACTCAATGTGTTATGGAGAAATGGGTAGTTAATAAGGGGAATGAGATGATAAGGTTGTTTGGGCAAGAAGAGGAAAGGTTAGCAAGAGAAAAGATCGAAAAGAGGGCAAGGGCACAAGTAAAACATTATCGGACCAAGGTAAGTTTTTTATTATTTTACTTTGCTTTTTGTTATTATGAAGCTGATTTAGTTGGAATTAAGATTGCTAGTGCACGCTACAAGTTAGCAAGAGATCTCTGCAGTGATGTGCCAGGTTTTGTTGTGCTTTTTCATGATACTAGGTGCATCTCTGATATCGAGGAAGGCCCAGCACCAGCCCCAACTGCACCTATCTGAGCTATTCCTGGATGGCAAAATCCTAAACTCAATGATTTGTTTAAAAAAATGGATAAGATGACAAAGGACTTAGCCCATACACCAGCTCAAAGAAAATCAGCATTAAAAACATATTCACGGTCATCAGAAAGGACAGTTGCACAAAATGGTATATTAAATGTTCCCAAATACCTCCCCAAAAATTGCTATTCAGCAACATTTTTGCAAGGATTATCTGTGAAGGAGTGTGAGTCACTTGGGGTTGGAGCTGATATTGATCTGGTAAAGATTCAGGAATCAATTAATAGAGCATCAACATCATCATAACTTAAGTATAACGGTGATCTTCTGTGCAATATAGCTATCTTATATTGAATTTTATGTATTCTGTTTTTTTTCAAAGCAGCTTGGTAAATGTTATAAAGTGATATTGAGAGAGAGTAACATTTAATTTAAGAAAAACAAATAATGTATGAGATATAAAAATGTATTTTCAACAAATTGATGGTCCATACCTCTTTATGTCACATTTATGTATCCATATAAATTTCAATCAAATTTAATGTTGACAAATACATAGTGAATACACGCTATGCCACTTACACTTGCCAGGAATAGCTACCATTAAATATGCCAGTATCAAAATAATTTTTGATCAAAATCAATGAGCATGTGAATTATGAATTACAGGAGTCAACTGCATTTTTTAATGCATGGTGCCCTTCCAATATTAATTTTGATCGAAATTTATTTTGATACTGGCATATTGCATGGTGTCTATTCCTGGAAAGTGTAAGTGGCATAGTGTGTATTCATTATGTATTGGTCAACATTAATTTCAATAGAATTTAATATTGACATTTTCATATTGAACTCAACCCAGAAAACAACCCAAAAAAGTCTTCATAAAACTGCTCATTAATTTTGATCGAAATTAGGGTTGACCATATACATATTGAATGGTAGTTATATCTGGTGTGTGTAAGTTGTAAAGCTTGTGTACAATGTGTATTGGTCAACATTAATTATGATTGAAATTAATATTAATGTGTAAATGATATATACATGCTCAATATGCATTTTAATGTGTTTACTTAAGAATAGAGGGCCCTACTTTTCATCTTACAGAAAAATGCTTGGTGGCAAGTCAAATTCAATTTTTATTAAAATTAATGTTGACATGTTACCATGCATAACAGTAAGCAACTGACTGCATAAATTGATGATAATCATGAACCTTAATTTCCATTGAAATTAATGTTGCCAAGTGCAGGTTGAAAAAAAGCTATGCCACTTACACTAACCCGGCATATTTACTATTTATTATGTTTTGGTCAACATTAATTTTTATAGAAATTAATATGGATATGTAAATTTTGTATTTACGCTCAACATGTATAGTAAATTTAAATACTTAAAAATACTTGCTGTTCTTTACATGTCATGCAAAAAAGAATTATATCATTTCAACATTAATTTTGATCAAAATTAATGTTGGCATGCCATTATGCATTGAAACAACTAACAGACTAAAAAAGTTCATGATCAAAATGCTCATTAATTTTGATCAAAATTAATGTTGACCAATACATATTGAATATAAGTAATATCTGATTACTCAGACCAGATATAACTACCATTCAATATGTATATGGTCAGCCTTAATTTTGATCAAAATTAATGGGCAGTTTTATGAAGAATCTTTTAGGTTGTTTGATGGCTTGGGTTCAATATGCAAATGTCAATATTAAATTCAATTGAAATTAATGTTGAGAAATACATAATGAATAGACACTATTCCACTTACACTTTCCAGGCAAGGCTACATGCAATATGCCAGTATCAAAAGTAATTTCAATCAAAATAAATGTTGGAAAGGAACCATACATAAAAATAAGCAGTTGACTCCAGAAATTCATGATTATCATGCTCATTAATTTCAATCGAAATTTATTTTTGATACTGGCATATTTAATGGTAGCTATGCCTGGAAAGTGTAAGTGGCATAGCATGTATTCATTATGTATCAGTCAACATTAATTTCAATCGAAATTAATATGGACATGGACTATGCATCAAATTCCAATAAGTATAGGTAAGCTAAGCATTTAGATTAACTGGTTTGATCAAGTACATCATATAAAAATTGATGTTTTAATGCCTTGGTTAATTTTGATTAAAATTAATTTTAAGCCATGCATGTTGAATTTTATCTATGTCTGTGTAGTCCATGTGAAATAGCTTGTATTCAATATGCAGGGGTCTACATTAATTTCGATCAAAATTATGAGGTTCATTGCCTCATAAATTTGGTGTTTTCTGTCAGGGTTTCATGCATGGTGCCAAATATACTTGTTAATTCCTATCACAATTAATTTCAACACCAATATATTGAATACAAACCATGGCACTTACAGTACTTGGTCATAGCTAAAATTAAATATGGAAGTCTCAAAATTAATTTTGATAGAAATTAATCAGGATCCATGAAGTTTATCAATAGTGTATGAGTTAAGTTTCAAGTCATATGTTTCATAAATTTTCTTGCACCCATTTCTAGGTTATCTCAACAATTTTTTTCAAGTTTTATTATATTAATCAAAACTGTGGTAAGTTGTGAAAAATTAGCTATTACAAATCTCAAATTGAATATTAATATTTTAATAATTTTGAATGTTGCTTAAGGTATTTCATTGGGTGATTCATAATTAAATTTTATCAACTTAGTAGTCCTATAACTTTTGAAAAGTAACAATATTGGTATAGTTAGGGACAAAAATGCAATATCTTGTGCAGACTAAGATATATAGTAAAATAAAACTATTCAATTTTTTTCCCTTAGTTGTATCTAAGTTTATCAATGGTTTGGTCACAGTGCCCACACCCTAGCCTGACACTCCTCCTGTCACTTAAAAAACAAATTCTTATCTTAAATTCTTATGTTACCAATTTTATATTTATAATTCATTTCTTGTTTGATGAGGCATATCAGTATATTTGTGAATCTTGCATTGTCATCTGAAAGTAAATTTAACAAATATTTATAAAGCATTATCCTTTTTTTCATATAATATACTAATTAAGTGTATCTCCATTGTTTAGGAGTAAATTCTAATTTAAAAAATTTTGTATTTACCCGTGGCAATTTGCATATGGGATATACATTTGTTATCATTCGTTTTTTACACTAAAAGTTCCCAAAGAATTCCTAGTATTTTCTGTTAGCTACATTAAATTTTGCTTCAATATAAACAGATTGTGATTTAGCATGTTACTCAGTTTACCCCACTATGAATAATACATGTTAAAAAAAGCTCAAATAATATAAAATCCCCCTCTTTATGTTTTCTGTTTCTTTCATCCTCACTTTAATTTTAATCTTATTCAATTTTTTATCCTATTAATTTATCAACTTCAATTTTCTAGAATAGAGTTTATTATAATTATTCATCATATTAAATCATAATTTTTTGATATAGAATACTTTTTTTAATATTCATTAATCAATATGTCTAGTATTACAAATCCTACACCTCCACTTTGTATGTATATCATGTTCCTCTCTCCTAATTAATATATATGTCACTTATTTTCAATATCTTTTTCTTTAAAAAAATTGATTTTCCAGCGCAAGAATGTGTTTTATCCCACTCTCTGATTGATACTCGCTTTGAAGCTTTTGAGCTTGCACCATGTCTGCCACATGGCCATGCACCTAACCCTCCGGTTTATAGAAATGAGAGGCAGGAAATAATGAGAGTTCAGTCTTGCAATTTACTTGAATTGGCTAGAGATAAAACAGAAGAACTTGTCAAGATCCTTAACAATAATCCTTCTCCTTCATATTTATCTAACCCTTGTAATGACTTACTCCAATATGTGAAAAGCCTTGAAAAATGTATGTTCTACACTTTTTTGGTCTCCTTTTAAATTAGTAGATAAGATTATTAATACTTTTTCTTCATATATATTTGTAGCTTACAAGGAGGGAATGATTCCTCCTTATGAAATCATGGTCATTAGGGATGATGATGAGACAGATAAACCATCAGCTTTAACTCATGCTTCAACTTCTAAGTAAAATCTTGAAACACCTGTTATCCGCTCCAAGAAAAAAAAATTATCCCGAGGCTCCTCTTTTGTTCGACGTATTTAACCGGCTTCTGCTAATGAATTTTCTGATGTATCAAATAATAAATCTCAAAAAAAAAGCAAAGGCTTTGATAATGAGTATATTCTTGTTTCCTTTTTTTTTTCTTGTTATTCTTTTATCTTTAAAACTCTATCATATATCTCTTTTATTACTTACATATTTTACTTTTTATCTTTCTTTTGATACTTTGTACCATAAACTCACCTAATGTAGATTGTTCCATCCATAAACGCCCTCTCCTTGATGAAGATGATGAAAAGAGCGATGAAAATAGCAATGATGAAATGTCAGAATATGAAGCTATTCTTGCTCATCAAAACAAGAAAACTTTAAAATCTTCTTCAAGACATGATAATATATTTGATAAAGATGATGATTCAAACCGCTCATCACCGAATTCCTTCATTTCTAAGAAGCAATACCCATCACCTCCTAAATTACTTACTTTGACCACTTTGAAAGCTTCTCTACGAATGAAATCAACTCCAATCAAGATATAAAAAAACCTCAAACTTATTCACCCTCAGTTCTAAAAGACTCTGATTTTCAGGAGGAATTTAGTAAAATTCATAATTTTTTAAAAGGTAGAATAAGCATGGAAAAAGTCCTCAGGTCGTCATTGGAAATTGTTACTCTCCTTGAATTACGCTCTTCTACTTCTTCCCAAGAACCCATGTTAAATATTTCAATTTTTACTTTTCATTGGGAAAAATCTTTTGGAGAAGATTGTCTTTCAAAACTTACTGAGTTAAGTAAGTTACAATAGTTTTTAGTCTTGACTTTGTTCTTTTACTTATTTTTTTTTCCTTTTGTAGCAAATATTTTTTTAGAGATTGATAGCTCACAGCTATGGGTACTCGATAATATTGATTTCAAAAAAATGGAAGATTTATGTGTTCCTGATGGTTTTTAAACTGAAATTCTTTCCTCAACAAAGAAAATGGATCACCCTGAATCCAATCTTATCCAAATGATCATGAGATTAATGATCCCAAGTGACCACTGCCGTTCTTCATGGGTATCTCTTATATCCTCTTCACTTTATCTGACCGCACATTAATTCAGCCAGCTTCCATCACATCAAAACATTAACTCAGATTGTCCAATTGAACGTGGTCTTCAGCTTATAGCTCACCTTTTAAATCTGAAGAGTCCGATTCCTGATTGCTTAGAAGTTGGTCCCACTGCACTTCATACCCGTGATATATCAATGTCAACTCTTCTTCAAATCAGAAATATTATCATTGATATAATTATGTCAATTATCATTCTTAAATCAAAATATTGTGATGCAACAATATCAAGTGGAAAGACTAGCGAAGCTCAACAATCAAGTCAGAAAAATGAAAATACTCAACTTACTATAATGGAACAGAAACAAAAGGCTGCGCTAAACAAGATAAATTCTGAATACTCCCACCACCAATATCAATTTTTCACATTCTATATAATCGATGGTGTCCGTGGTTTACTTCTGAGCTCTCAAGATCATATATTGGCTTCAGCAGCTGATTGCTTGGAGGTGATATCAGAAATTAATTTTCTTAATTTACATGAAAAAAAATCATTTGATGGAAGAAATAATTTGGAAAAATTTAAATAACTTTATTTTAACATTAATAAAACCTTTTATAGGAAAGTGTTATACATTTCCTTTAAAATTTGATACCCAAAGTCCTCCAGGAATTTCTAGGGCTATTTCTGCAGATTTTATTAATCACTGGAGCTCCATTAAGCCAGTATCACCTTTTTTTTTCTAAACATAGCCTTTCAATAAATTATTATTCCAACATTTAAATAGATAAATTTCTGTGTATATTATTTATCTTGTATAATTCAAGTTATTTTCCTTCAAATACATCAAACATGTGACCATCTTTGAAATTTATTAAGAAACCTTTGACATGATTTTCTTAATTAATTATTAAAAAAAATTTTTTTAAGTCCAGCAATAAAAAAGAATTTAAAATCTACTTATATGATTTCAAAACTTGTCTTAAATTCTTAAATATCTTATTTTTTATATAAAATATGATAACTGCTCTAGTTTTGTTACTTTACCTTTAATATTGAATAATCTTTTAATTTTTACAAATTTTTTCATTGATTGTAACATTTTTAATCAGAAGTAGAACAACTTAAATAATTAAATGTGTGTATTCTGAAAAAAATACAATTTAATCTATTTTTTATTCATATTCTTCCATCAACTATTTGTTATTTATTTTTTATTAATAAGCCTGTTTGACCTAAAATACTTTACAGTTAATTTGGTAGCATTAAAAGCACATTTTTATGGCTAATATATTCCAAATTCTTTATTATAGTTCCTTTATTTTAGAATCATTGCTACCAATTTGATAAAAAGGACATTTAAAGACTTCACAACTTATATAATTCCTCAAAAGTAAATCAAATTTTCATATAATATTATGAAAAAAAAAATTATTCTATTTCACAAATTAAAAAAATAGATAATACTATAATTATCATAACTGAAACTGTTACATCTACTCCCAGTATTTATCATGTTTAAATTTTCATTAAGTTGTGTATATATGATAAAAATTTTTAATATCAAACTTTTTTAGATTTGTCTTAAAATTAGATAAATAATACTTTTCTGATTCTATTTCTTCCTCTATTAAGTCATCTCTTTTCAAAAAAAAACTCTCAAAGCACTAATCAAATATTTACACCTATCTTTTTCTTCATTCATTTCCAAGTACTCTGAAATATCAATATCAAAAACATTAAACTTTTCTATAGCATAAAAAATTCTAGTGCGGATCTGAATAGAAGAAACTATCCTCATGAAGCTAGGAATTTCGTGACATCTTGAGGTAAAAAGCCTCAGTTGATTGGCAGGCCATAACATCACTTTTATTCCATTAGTTGCTTCAAAGTTGATTTTACTTTGAATTTTGGGAAACATAAGTTCTCCACCTGTTTGTCGTGGTTGGGTCTTATTGTATTTCATATGAATGGTATTGTTTTCTGTATCTTAAGAAAAAAATATTCCTAAAGTATACTCACTTGCATCCTTATCACGATAAAACTCATTGGAGAACCCATTACCATTTGCTCGAGATGTCCAAGTTAAATTACTAGCAAACGGTACACCCTCTTCTTCACTATAAACTTTTGAAAATCCAGGAATACCAAGTTTTCACAAAGATTAGTTGCCTCGTTGTACTTTACATATGATATTTTTTTTAAAAAATATTCAAAGTACATTTCAATCCTCTTCATTTGTTTTTTATATTCATCCGTTGTAGACAATCCTATAATACTAGCTATAGGCCTTGACCAAGGGAGTTGGAGAAAAACCAGAGAGAAAATCCCCTTTCCCTTTAGAAAATAAGAGTGAGATTTACTTGCTAAAGTAAGTTGGTTCCTGTTTTGCTAAAGCTCCTGTTTAACACACTTGACTGCTTGATGAGCCAAGAAAGTAGTCCCCAGATAGACTACCAGACCAAAGAACTGAAATGTAGAACAAAGTCCACACCAGAGACAGCAAAGATACTTGATGTAGGCTGCGAATCCACACCAGAGACAGCAATAATACTTGCTATAGCTTGCAAGACTATAACAGAGAAAACAGTTGCCAAAGTTAAGTTAAATGAAGAACTTACTTGCAACAAACACAGCCAATTGTGGCCAGAAAACAGTGAAAACTGAGTGAGGAACAATGAGATCACCTCCGGATGGTTGTATGATGATTAAGGTTGCCCCAAACTGTCTTATTCACTATTTACACACAGACCACTAACTAAGAGCCCATGCGCACCCACCAATCTGGTGCCTGTACCCGCCAAATTGCATAAAAAAACCCTCCTGGAGCGCTCCCCAACCTCCTAAAACAGAGGCGGGCGGGACGCCCGACGTCGGAGATGCCGCCTGAAGCGGCCCGGCCTCCCTGAAGCCAGAAAACCAAAAAAAACCACTAATCTACTTAGAAAAATTAGCTACAACTACTAAAACCTTTAAAACACGGAATTTCACTATAACAACATTGAGACATGAAATATAGAGAAAAATTAGCTCTATCCAATGGTACTAAGCACTTACCCTAAGAATTAAGGTTAGCCCGTAAAACACGAAAAACAAAATTAAACAACAATCTTTTATAAATGAAAAATCAGGAAATGACCCCTTAAAACTAATAATATGAAAAATTTCTACAAGACATAAAATATAGAGAAAAACCAGGGCTATCCAATGATAGCACCCACATACCCACAGACCCAATAGCCACAGAACAAAACCAGAAAAATACCCAATTCTTTAACAAATTTCAATTAAGACATGCACAAACTGCACCAAATCACACAACAAAGGCCCCTTCCAATGTTGGAAGACCACATCCTCCCTCCAATTAAGAATGTCTGCATTCTTTCTTCATCCAACCCCCATGTTTAACCTCCTTTCCAAATCTGCCTCTGAAATGGGCCCCTGCCAATACTGCATCAACAATAATTTAATCTGGGCCATAACACCACCTGTTCATCCATACAGAACGTCCTGCAATGTCTGCCACTCCAGAAAGAAGACCTGCCACATACCTGGTCCACTTTCTTCTACAACAGATTCTTCTGCCAGCACCAAAAGATCTAGGCCATCCATCCTGATACCCAGATTAATCAAAAGGCTCCACCCTTCCCAGAAGAGTGCCACAACCCATTAAGCAACTAGTTCCCCCATCCCTGGTCCATCTGATGGTAAAGAACATTCACTCCTTCCTTCAACTTTAAAACTGATAACTTCTCAGTTCCTTCCTCTTCTGATAGTGATGACAACAATGTAGGATCCATTGCACCACCAACACCAACGCACTTGCCCACTATCAAGGGCAAGTTCCAACAACACCCATCTCAACAGAAACAACTTCTGCTTCACTATTTCCAATCCACTCCTGCTAGAGATCCACAGGACACTGAGAACAGAAGACACCTCATTCACCAATTCAAAGCTAATTCTGAACACTTCATTTCATCTCTTGATTCCCTCTGTAATTCCACTAGTACTTGAGTTTGATTCAGAAAAGAAAAATTGACCACACCCTCTATAGGATGTAGCCACAAACAACCCTCAGTTTTAAGTCTTGGGGGACCATCCTCATTTTATAGTCTTGGGGGACTCAAAACCCTCAGTTTAAAGTCTTAGGGGACTCAAAAACCTAAATCATAAACCCAGAACCAGAGATCAACCACATTAAGACACAGAGAAAAAACTAACATTCTGGGGTAATTTTTAATAGAGCTGCCAGCCCATCAATTACCCCCAAACTTGCCTTTGCTAAATTCAGAGGCTCCCCCTGTGGATACCCTCCACCAATCTTTCAAAACAACTCCAACAACAAAAAAACTTTTCCCTCAGTTTATAGTCTTGGGGGACTTACAAACCTCAGTTTAAAGTCTTGGGGGACTAACACAGAATTCAGTTTAAAGTCATGACGGACTACTTCTTGACAAAATCTTGAAACCAGCCAGTTTAAAGTCTTGGAGGACTAACAGAAACCAGATTTCAGTTTAAAGTCTTGATGGACTGACTTGATACCATAGCTTTTTCAGTTAAGAGTCTTGATGGACTGATAAATTTTCCAGTTTAGAGTCATAGAGGACTGTCAGAATCTTGCATGAATCTGACCCAGCCAATTTCATGCAATACATGCACAGCTAGACCCACGGAGCGTCCACCTTCACTTCATCTTCTACTCATCACTGACAAAATCTTCTCTTATCCTTTTCCTCACCTTTCATACCACAAATCATGTCTGGATCCCCTTCTGTTGACTCCTCTACTCTTCCTTGCTTCACTGCTCCAAGGGACTATGCCTGCAAACAGTGCATCCACATGTGCAGACCTTGCACATTCACTCTTCCAAATCCAGAAGCCAAATTCTACAACAGGGCTTGTGACTCTTGCTATTCCAAAAAAAAGAAATGTGACATAGATGCCCACTATCCTATTCCTCCGCCTCCTCCTTCTCACAAGTACATCTCCAGATCCCCTACCAAGTCTCCAGAACTTGGTCCATCCTCTTCCTCTCTATCTTCAGCTCCTTCCAGAAGATCCAGAAGCTCAGCTTCCCGCACTCTTCCAAAAAGACCAGCCTTAGCTTCTCAAGAAACTGATTTTATCACTGCTAAATTAGCTCCAAAAGCTTCAAAATCAACCCCTAGGCTTCTAGACCGCGTCCAGGCGGCCCGGCCGACGTCGGGCGGCCAGCCCGCCTCACCAAACAGTGAAAATCAGGGCCAAAACTTCCAAAAACGGCCAGAAAATAGCCAAATTCATCCAGACAACAATAACAACTCAACCCAACTACCTCCTACTGCTCCCAGAGCAATGCAATCCACCCTTCCAAAATCCAAAAACACCAAAATTTCCCAGATATCTAAGAGAACTGCCAGAGAACTCCAAGAAGAAACCAGAACACCACACACTGCTCCACAACAACAACTTCGTCCCCAACTAAGACAAAGAAACTACACCTCTCCTCTTTCAGCCAACAACTCTTCTGAAAGTTCCATCTCTTCAAATTCTCCATCCAGAAGAGAGCAGTCTGCTTCCAAATCCCCCTCTCCTGCTCCATCCTTTAACAACCCTGGTACTCCATCACCAGCACCTCCTCCAGCTGAATCCCACAGAAATAACAACCACAACAACAACAACAATCTCACTGCTCCAACTAGGCCCCAGGAACATCAGCATCCCAGTTCACCTTCTCAGGATCCTTCAGAGGAAGACCATGAGAATCCATATCTTTCCCTAGTTGATCCACCCACTATGACCATAACAAAATCGTCAGAGATCCAAATCCCAGCTGCTTACAGATTTGATGAGCTTCCAATCTGTAAGTACCAAAGTAATTATTCCATTTCTTCAACAAAAATAATTACTGATCCAATTCTTCTTGTCTAGTTGGCACCCCTCCTCCTGAATCTATTATTGGAGTTGGCCAAACTCTTGAAACTTCTTTGACCCTGGATTATGGAGACATGAAGAAACACCTAAGCACCATGTGTTCCAACATGCTAAAAGCCTTTGCCCTCCATGGACCCTTGAATGACTTTGAAAAATCCCTGAGAAAGCGCCTACTGAACAACCACTGGAAAATGTCTAGGATCATTAAACACACCCTCCAGCACTCCATTCCTGCCTCTTCTTCTTCCTCCTCTGAACTTCCCTCTAATCCAATCCCTGACCATTACAATCCCTATAATCTCTCCAGCAGGATGCACTTCAAAGAACACAGTGCTTCCCACAATCCCAACGAAAAAAAACGTCATCACAATCTGGACCAGCCTCCAGAAGCTTCATCATCCAGACAATGAGCTCCTGCAAAAAGATTAGAAACATAATAATAATATAAAACAATTAATAAAAATAATTTCAGAATTTTTTTTTTTTTTTTTACTACTAATATACTAAAATTTAAAATTAATAACTAAAATGAAATGAAATAAAATAAATGAAATAAAATAAAATATAAAAAATAATACAAATGGTATCCCCCAGCCAATTGATGAGCTGATCCCCTGATACCTTACCCACATCCAAGTGCACCTTGATGTGGAAACACAATTAATTCTTTTAAATGATTAACAGAAAACAAAACTCAAAAAAATTTAGAAATTCAGAAGATAATAAAAATAATGAAACACAGAAACACACAAAATAAATAATAATTAAAAATAAGAAAATAGCATTGCCTGGCCAATTGATGAGCCTTTCCCCACCAATGCTTGCCCACATGCAGGTGACCCTGATGTGGTAACACCTATCTTTTTGATTTTATAATTTTAAACAACCCCAAAAAAAATTAAAAGAAAAAAAGAGAAAAAAGAAAATAATCTAAAACTGCTATCTAGCAAAAACATAACTGCAAAATCAAAGAAAGTCCAGCTCCATAGATTGTCCAATAAGGGAAAGTCCGGTCCATAGAAATGATCACTGGGTGGGATCCCTTCAATAAGTAAAAATGACGGGAGACCACCAGTGATCAACCACTAATCTGAAAGAACCAAAGATAAAAAGCCAGTCCCAAACCAGTTTAAAGTCATAGCGGACTTGAAACCTGAATAATAAACAAGTGAACTAGAATTCAACTAGGAAAAACAAAAGACTTGGGACAGACATTCTGGGGTAACTGTTCTACAGAGCAGCCAGCTCATCAGTTACCCCCACACTTGCCAAAATAAAATCTAGAATCCCCCCCTGGGTACCTTCAAACAAAAACACAATGTCCAACACAAAAAACCAAAACCAATAAACAGTGAAGATTCCAGCACTTGACAACCAGAGGAAATTCCAGTTTAAAGTCATAGAGGACTAAAACCTGTGAAAAGAAACCAATACTAGGGTTCAACCAAATTAAGAGAAAGGGTTGGAAACAGACAATCTGGGGTAACTGTTGATAGAGCAGCCAGCACATCAGTCACTTCCACACTTGCCAAAATCAAATCTAGAAGCCCCACCCATGGGTACCCTCTAACAAAAAATTCCAACAAACAGATGCATAGCATCACCACAAAAAAAACAAAATTAAAGAATGGTCCGTAGTTTATCCTCATTGCGGAGTCAATCTTCTTCATGCCTAGTGCCTCTGGGATAAAACCTCTTCACTTGGTCTGCAGCCACCCTCTTTTTCAAGACTGCACCATCCAACCCTTCCAAAACATAAGAACCTCCAGATGCCTGATATCTGACTCTGTAAGGTCCATTCCATCTGTCAGAAAAAATTTTCCCCCACTGACTCTCCAAACTTCTATTATACACCAAAACCAGACAACCAGGTTTCAAGGGATTCCTGAGTCTATGAGCCAACTTCTTGTCCCAGTACCTGACTGATTGATTCGTAATCTTCATCATTCTAGAGTACACCTTCTCTTGACATTCCTCTCTACATTCCAACTGTTGCATCCTGGCACAGAGTAAATCTTCTGTTGAGTGCACGTCATCCCAATCAATTACAAGATAAGAGACAGATTCCAAGTCCACTGGTAGAACGGCTTTCTGACCAAACATTAACTCATAAGGAGAATAGCCAGTAGTCCTTTTCACAGTGACCCTATCTGCAAATAGAACCAATGGTAAATAATGCCTCCACTTTTCAGCACTATCTCCACACATCTTCACCAAAGCATTTTTGATAACTTGATGGCCTCTTTCAACCATGCCTTCAGCTTCAGGATAATATGGTGTAGCCACTCTAACCCTATAACCAACACTAGCCACAGCTTCTTTAAATTCGGCACCAAACTCTGGCCCGCCATCAACAGTGACCAACTTCATCAACCCATACCTATAAATCCACTCCTTCTTCAAAAACTCTGCCACATTCTTGGCAGTCAAATTAACCAGAGGCACTGCCTCAACCCAACCAGACAAATCATCCCTAGCAACAATCAAGTATTTATACCTTCCCTCTTTAATACGGACAGCATCCAGGCTGACCCTTCCAAAAACAGTTGATTCACCAGTAGCACGGCCCACCTCTATAGGTTTCAAGTGACTTCTTCTTTGACATTCTTCACAAGATTGAACCCAACCCTGCACAGCCAACTTCATACCCGGCCACCAAAATCTGTCTGCTACTCTTCTATAAGTCTCCCCAAAGCCTCTATGACCAAGGTCTTCATGCAAAGACTTCAAAACCAATTCTTGACCCTTCTTCTGAGTCACCACCACTTGAGGATTAGGATGTCTCCTTCTCATCAAGCGCCTTCCTGACACATAAAATCCAGGACTCTTCTTCTTGATTGCCAACCAAGTATCATCATCACAACTATCTGGCCTCTCCAAGGTCAACAGATATTCCACCAAAATAAAATAAAACACAGACTGACCCCAGGTCTCATCTTCAAAATCCAACAAAACAACATCCAAGGGTACAACTCTGTCATCAAAATCACCAGTGTGAACATGAGCCAATGGAGCAGCCCAACCAGGACACCAATCCTTAAATTTTGGCACGTCCTTCTCTTTCCACTGAACCTTGTTAGAATCAAGTTCACTAACAAAAACACCCTTTTCCAATTTTGAGCTGTCCAAAACAACAACTCTATCTTCATCAACAAAAACATCCTGATCACCAGAATCAAGATCAGATCCATCCAGTTTGCCTCTTGGAGGAGGTCAGAACAATCATTCAGTTTAGCCTCATGGGGGAGGAAAGAAAAATCCTCAGCACCCTTTGTGCTGGCCCTAATCACTGGAACATCTTCGTCAAACTCTTCAGAATCAGAATCCTCATCTGTAGGTGGCCTCCTTGATAACCCATCAGGCATAGTAAAAGTTTTACCTGGTTTGTGTACCAGGTCAAAAGAAAAATGTTGAATAAATGTGTCAGCCTAAATATCCTTAGGACTGAGTATTTCTTATGCTTAAAATAAGATAACCTTAACTAGATTAAGCTTATATCTTAAAAATAAGGTTAAAATAATAATATATATTATTTTATTATATATATATATAATTATTATTCTATTATATAATTTATAATAGTTTAAATAGCTTATCCATGGCCTAATAATACTTATTAAGGTGTTAATGGAGTCATAATATACTTATCTTAAGTGATATGAAGTAATTATTGACATACATAAGCTTATATGTATACATAAATCTCATATTCAGTGAAATATGCAGTATATTATGTATAATTAGGTATATAAGTGGGTTTTAGCCCCTTAATAGCCTATAACCTTTGTTTTTCTGCTTATTTTAGGTCATATGGACGAAATCAGTGGACTCACAACGCCTACAGAAGCATAGACACCTATATCAGGCGCATACACCCAGTTTGGACAACTAAAATTACTTCCTTGGATGGTTATTCACGGATTTATGGGTTGGAAATATGTTTTTGGGTTAATATGGATGCTTGGGGATGTTATTGGGGGCTTGGACATTTTATTTGTTTCCTTTATATGCTTTTAGTTTCATTAAATCTCTTTTTGATCTTTTATTTTACCTGTTTCTTTATGGTATCCGCTTTTATCTGGGATTTCTATTTATGGTATGACTCTGTGTTATTATTAATAGTGATGGAGGGTCCTTACTGGAGGTCTGGGTGTTGAAACTGCTTGAAGTGGACGCCATGGGGAGGTGATGGGCCCTCACAGTGCTGTAATTGCCGGGGATAGCAGTGAAATCATCTGGATTGAAGGTCTGTGCACTCCAGTGGATTTGGGTATAAGTAAGGAGGGATTTTGACGGTTTATTATAATCATTCAATTACTACACTTCAAATAAACACTACACTACAATTATTAACATTCAGAAATATATTATAAAGCCCTTATAAATTGATATTATCTTTATAATAGCTATAACTATATTTTATTCTTCTATTTTCCACCACTAGCACGCATTTAAATCCAAGTATTGTGAGTTTAATTTGAGTATAACTATTCTATTAGTCTTCCCCTGAGGTTTAATCACTAAATCATTTATTAATAAGTAGTAGGACCATAAAATAACACTATTATATCATACTTATATACTAGACTGTACTGACAAAATGCCACCCACCTAGTCATTGGAGCATTTGGAAAACTAGGTGTAATGATCATCTGAACCAAAGATTTTGCATCCACCTGCAGCTCAAAATGCTGCCCCCACAAAACCGTCTGTAGCTTCTTTAAAATTTTAGCTACGCCACACAATTCCAGCTTAGGTTGAGAATACCTAGATTCCACCTCATTAAACACCACAGACTCATATCTTACTGGCCTGACCCTCCCAGTCTTATCCACCTGAGACAAATCAGCACCAGCAGCAATATAACTTCAGTCCACTTCCAGATAAATTTTTCCAGCACCAACACCATAATCCAACTTGTGAAGAATTATATCTTCACCAACAACCTTTTACAGCTTCTGAAAAGCCTCTTCACACTCTTCCATCCATTCCCAATCTGCATCTTTTCTGGTCAACCTTCTTAAAGGTGAAGCCAACAAAGAAAAATCCTTAATAAAAATCCTGACATATACACATACACCCAAAAATCCCCTGACTTCAGTAGTATTTTTAGGCCTTGGCTATGACTGAATTTCATTAATCTTCTTCTTCGCCATAATCCTTCCCTCTTTACATACCACATGACCCAGAATTTCCAAAGCGGGAACACAACAACAGAATTTTGACCCTGAAATGGTCAAACCAGCCTCTTCAATCCTAAACAACACTCTCTCTAGAGTTATTGCATATTCCCACAAAAACCTCCTTATTCCAGGGTTTTCCGATAACACCTCATTACCATAATCAGTGGATGGTCCTTTAATTACACCATCATCAATAAAAGTACCAGCATGAGTAGGAACCTTATCCTGCAAAATCCAAGCCATCTGTGCTTGATAAACTGCCACTGAATTAGTTGCTCCTTGAGGCAACCTAGTGAGCTGAAATCTTCCCAAAGGAGTCTCAAAAGTTGTGAGAGGCCTTGCATCCGTATGTAGTTCCCTCTCATCATAACCACCCATAATATCACCCAAACCATAACACACCCTTCCAGCAAAAGCTTCAACAAAATCCTCTGCACTTGGCGGCATACCAGCATCCTTGATAGTAACTCTATTCAAGGCTCTAAGATCATGAACCACCCTCGACTTTCCATTCTGCTTCTTTACACAGAAAACCGGACTTGAGTAACTGGATTTTGATTGTTCATATAACCCAGTCCTGACTCTTTCCCTAACAATCTCTACAAAATCCTCTTGAATAGCAGCTGGAATCGGAATAGGTTTGATTTGCCAAGGTTCATGAGAAACAACAGGAATCAAGTAAGGTTCCCCATAAGAGTGCTTCAATACACCCCTTTCCTCCTCAACAAATGCCACTGCTTTTTCCCTTAGCACAATAACGTGCAACAACAACTTCTTTTATTCCTCAGACAACCACCCATCAGGACCAAAATTAACAACTTTCAATCTTTCCACAGTCACCCTCTCCGTCTCTACATATTCTGGAGATTCTTCACCAAAGGAGTACAGTACGGATCTCTTGACAAAGGAGGTCTCTTCAAAGGCGGATTCAAACCCACCGGCATAGGCTCATTGACAGGCCTAATCTTCTGCGCAACCTTCTTATAATTTGCCGCTCCACCTTCAACTTGAGGGATCTTCAGGAAATCTTCACCACCAGACCTGGATCAGAAACCAAGGGTTTCCCCATTGCTCACATGCGTGGCCAAGGTAATGTTTTTGAAAGGTGTAGAAGAAACCCTAGCGGTGCACAATTGGGAGGACTTACTTTTAGACCCCAATCTCACCACTCCAAAACTTTTCCGCAATTCCACATCTTCATCCTCACTCCCAACTTCCAAATCTTCAAATCTTGATTCATTTTCTGAATCACATCTTCTAAAATTGTGCAGTTTATCCTCATGCTGGAGGCCCAAAGATTGATCTTGATGATCTTCTTTCTTCATAATTTTTTGCAGTTTAACCTCATGCTGGAGGTCCAAAAATGGATCTTGATGATCTTCACAAAAATATTTTGCATCTTCTTTCTTCATTATCTTCAGATTTTTTTCTTGATTTTCATGAATTATCTTGAAATTTTTATCTTATTTTCTTGAGTTTTCTTCTTTCCTACAAAAATAACCAGGGGTTTCGCCAAAGCTCACAGGTGTGGCCCAGGTAATGTTTTTGAAAGGTGTAGAAGAAACCCTAGCAGTGCACAATTGGGAGGACTTACTTTTAGACCCCAATCTCACCGCCCCAAAATTTTCCGCATATCTTTCAATAAAGATATATAACCAATCTTCTTCTTTAAACTTGAATTAAAAATAACTAAGAATCTTGAGAGAGAACAGAGACTTGATAAAAAACTTGATGAATACTTGCAGAGAAGAGAAACATTAAAAAGAGAAAGTTGAAAAAATGACTTGGTATATCTTCAAGGGAGCTGACCTACTACAACCTGTGATTTCCTCATCTTGGGGAGAGGTTGTAGCACTAGGGTGATCAGCCCTTATTACTCTAAAAAAGACAGACTCTCAATAGAGCCTGAGCTGCACTCCAAAAAACCAGAGGCAGCACCCACTTCCTTCCTTCTCCTGCAGCAGTCCATGCACTGGCACATTGAAGATAAACCAGGCCTAGTCTCCCAACCATCCTCTCCAGGGGATGACAACCTCATGTGAAGCCTCCTTTCGTCTTCACCAGTCAACTCCAAACTGATTCCCAAATCAAATTGATAACCAATTCTTGCCTGAAAATCCATCAAGAATGGCCCGCCCAAAACTGCTTTTAAACTACCTTTAGCAATGTAAAAATGAACCTTCCCTGAGGCTCCTCCAATATCTAACTTCACAAACTCTGAAGTTCCAACCAATTCAGTGACATGGCCACTGATCCCTCTCAAATTCCCACCAATACCAGTTTTGATGGGGAGGCCCATATGAGTTGCCTCAAACAAAGAAATCAGGTTTATCTGAGAACCTGAATCCACCAATGCCCTTGCCTCCCTGCCATTCAGAGTGACATTGACATATCCCAGAGGAGCAGAAAAATGAGTTTCCAACCCCTCACCAAACTTTTCAGCAGAATCACAAATGTATTCTACCTCACCAGAAGAAACCCTTCTCCTGGTCAACAACTTCTTCTGCCTATCAGCCAACCCTGGACTGATAGCATACAATTCTCCATAAGATAGGGAAACCTGACCCTGGTTCATCCTTTCCAGGACAGAGTCCATAACATTAACTTGACCAGACACTACTGGCCTCTCAAAGTGAGCTCTTAGCTTCACCACCTTGGTCCTAGAAGATTCTTGAGGACCAGCACCACCAACAGATTTACCATTAACAGGAACCAAACCAGATCCCTCACCAGAACCTCTGACTCCAACAGGCTTTGGCAATGAAGCCAAAGGGACATCCTCCTCGGAGTCAGAATCCACCTCCATTGGCATTGGCTCACCATTCAGGTCCAATGCACCAAAACTAGGGGGGCCCATGTCAGCCATACCCTTCTGAATCTTGTACAGCTCCTCTTTGCTGTACCTCTTCCTAGCTGCACTCAGCTTAGGATCACCCTTTGAAGCATTTGGCTTTGGTTGGGTCTGAGAACTGCTCTTAGGCCTACCCACCTTCCCTGCTTCCACATCATAAACACGAGCCAAGCATTCACCACTTGACTGTCCACCACAAGAATACAACTCCAAACCACCAAAAGAAGTAGAAAAAGAGACCTTATTGACCTCCTTCCCCTTTCCCTTGACGTCCTCATCTACCTTAACAGAAGACTTCCCCTGATCAGGAATCTCCTCAAACCTTGGCCTCCTTTGATTGAGACCAGCTCTTCTCCTGACCAAATCAACAGGAGCCTGCCCCTCACTGGGCTTCACAAAAGAACCGTCAGGGAACTTAAAAACCCTGCCATCAAACTCCACTTTTCCTTCAGACACATGTCTGTTCAGTTCCCAACAACCATTGGACCTGTGCCCCCTCCTACTGCAATAAGAGCAAACCCAAGGATCATTCCTACCAGCCCTCCTTTCAAAATCTCTTGGCTGAGAAGGTGCCTTATTAACCTTCTTGGCCTCCTGGACAAAAATGTGCAGCTGTTTTGTCAGATCAGCCAGCTGCTCCACCATTGGGTCCCTCTCCTGTTTGGGAACCTGCACCAAATTCTTTTCCTCCTTCTTCTCCCTAACTTCCTCTTCAGCCAAAGCCTCACTGACTTTGCTGACATACTTGGCACACCCCTCCTGATAGGTGTCAACAGCCAATACCTTCAAATGGGCCTCAACAGCCTCCTTCACCTTATCCAAGGCAGGCAACTTCTGATCCCCATTAGAAAGAGTTTTCATCAATTCCTTTCTTGAAAACTCCTTCAACACATCCTTCCTGACATCTCTATCCAGGGCAGACCAAAAAACATCTTTGGCAGCATTTTCATGTGCCAGCTCCTCCACTTCCACCAAATATTTCACCACAGGATCAAACTGTAGCAGAAACTTCCTGTAACTATGTAAGTTACCAACACCACCATAAGATTGCCATTCACTGACAGCCTTGTTCAGATCCACCATAGTGAACCTGACACCCCATCTATCCACCATATCCCTACACAACAATTTCCAATCACTCTTCTTGTAGCCAGACATGGCCACAATCTCCTTCTCCACTGACCTATCCCCAATGAAGAAGATAATCTGCTTCACCATGTCCAGGTAGGAAGCACCATCCACTCCAGCAGCAGTTTCATACTTCTCTAGAAACCACTTGACATCCTCCCCATTAAACTTGGTACCATCCCAAGTTTTAATTCTCACACACTCCCTAACCATCACAGAAGGAGGACCATCCCCCCACTGACAGTCACCACAGGAATAGCAGAACCAGAAGCCATTTCTCCTGACCAAAACACCAAAAAGAGCCAACCAAAGAAAACAGAGATTCCAAAGAACTAGCAAGTTCTACCCCACGTTAGGCGCCAGAAATGTAGACAATCCTATAGTACTAGCTATAGGCCTTGACGAAGGGAGTTGGAGAAAAACCAGAGAGAGAATCCCCTGTCCCTTTAGAAAAACAAGTGAGATTTACCTGTTTCAGAAAATTGGAGATCTGTTTGCTAGACCCTCTAATTAAACACTCTTGACCTCTTTAAAAGTAAAGATAATAGTCCCAGACAGACTGGCAGAAAGAGTTGAAATGAAAAGTAATATATTCCAACAAAAAAACAGCCAATGAGACAGTGAGGAGCAGAGAGGCGATGAGTAAAGAGATAAGATTATTCCCTAAAAAATCTTCCCACACACGCATCATACAGCCAGCCCACAGACCACCCTGACCAATTCCCCAGCCTTTTTCATGCATAAAAGTGCATTTTAGCGCCTCCCCAGTGGCCAGGCGGCCAGGCTGCTTGGAGGTGGCTCCGCTGGGCAGGCAGGCTGCTTGGGGGCAGGTGGGCCGCTTCTAGGCCCAAAAACACCCATACAACCCATAAAAACCCTAAAAAACCCTAAAAACCCATAACTTCACTAATAAACAAGATAAACACACATAAGACATACCAAAATGAAAATAAAATGAAGGGCAATAAGCTGAAACATAACAAGTGACCCTAGCTTAAGCCTACATAAGCACCACTAAGTAATAAACATCTGATAAATACCAATAACAACACCATAACTACCCTATAAAGCAAGGTAACCACCCATAAGGGATACCAAAATGAAGAGAAAAGAAAGGACATTAAGCTGAGACATAATAAGTGACCCTAGCTTAAGCCTCCATAAACACTACTAAATATCACCTTAAGATGAAAAAAACCACTAATAACACCATAACCCCAATAACACCCTACATACCAATTACCTCCAAATATGCACTCCAAAGGCCTACCCAGGTTTGGATCACCACACCGTGCGTACAATATTATGAGTGTATTCATCTGCAAGTAAAAGCATTAAAAAATTCAGTAATTAAATTAAAAAAAGTGATACTTACAAATATATAAAGATTTCTTCCTATCTAAAATAAAGACACCACCAAATTTTTTTCCAAAACCACCAGCTCTTTGATGATAACCATTATTTGTAATTTCATGTTTGCAGTAAGAAAGATCCTTAATGCATTGCACCGCAGCTTCTAACATATCTAGTTCTTTGAGCTCATGACTTTCAAAAGTATAAATACTACAACCAGGAAAAAAATTGTAATAATTATTCAGCAAGTACGAGATTTAGCTTTACACATAATATTAATAATATAATGAAAGTATAACTCCAATACACTAGTAATATTTAAAAATTTAAAGAATTATCATATCCACATATATAAAATGAAAATTCTTTCTCTGACCAATATATTGACTTATAAAGTTATACTTCAATAAATTACTAATTTTTAAATTGTACCATTGTCCTGTATACTTTCAGCAAGTACAAGACTTTGAAACAACTTAAAAATAAACAAATTAGAGGTAAAGTACAATAATTCTAATTGTTATTATGAAATGCAAAACATTATCCTGTATGCTTTCAGCAAGTACAAGATGATGTTTTACTTTTAATATTAATAATATAATGGTTGAGATAGTATTTAAGAAATTTAGAAAAATTATAAGCAAAACATCAACTTTCATGTCTATAGAAACTTCTTCCATTTTTAGCTGATTGATCAAATTTTATTATAAATTTTATTTTATAATCACTTTTTTAAAAAATAAATAGTTAGATAAATAAATTGAACATTTTTGATAAGGAATAAAGAAAAGTAAATTGACAAACAAATAAAAAAACTTTAAGTTAACTGAAAAAGAATTTTTTGATAATGATTTGAAAGGGTGCAGTAAAAGGTACCTTAAAAATAAAATCCGAATTAGAATCATTAGATTAACTTGTCAAAAGTGTAATAAAGAGTAATAAACCAAAATGATATGAAGTGCATTAGCAAGAAAAATTTGCTTACTGGTAATCAGATAAGGTCAAGAAAATAGTACCAATAAATCAAAATGATAAAGCAAAAATATGATCAATAATTTTTGAAAAAGGTAAGTGAGACAGAGAAAGGAACAATAAATTTGGTGGCAAATAGATGTGGATATCATGAATTTTCACTGATCTCTTTTTCAAAAAAATGCAGCTCACCCAGTCATATGATAAACTTCATCTAAATTCCAAGAATAATGTTGCCAAGGAACTGTACACAGCATGATCATTTTTTCCTATGCATATACTAATTCCAGCAAGAATTTACTTGTGTCACGCGCCACGTGACACTCGAAGCGAAATTAACTCAATAAATCAACAATATCAAGTCCTAAATCTATACTCGAAGCGCAGAAAGCAATTCTCCATAGCAACTGCGATTTTCCTTTGTGTACTTAATATTTAACTGCGCTAGCCTAAACTCTAAATCTAAATTAGTCAATCTCCCAATAGGGTACCTTAGTCCTTTTCAATAAGCGACGCACAGCGCTAGGATCAACGAAATAGTATAGTAGTAGTTTTTTTTCATTAAAGTTTTGTTAATTAATTAAAAGGGGTAAATTGAGCATGGACGGATATTTAGTGGAGAGGGTCTAAGTGTATGTTAGTAATGGTCAATGGAATGGGAATGCTGCGATGGAAGGGAGGTCAATGCGAGGAGGAACAAAGGATATAAAAGGAGTTGGGTACTTGGTTCGATATTCCTTAGAATTAAATTATAATATTTTATTTACATTAATAGTGGTAAATCCTTAAAAGTTAAATCATTGTTATTGTATCTTTCTTTTACCTTCTCAATATTCATTTCTAAATCCTAAATCTTTGATTATTGAGTTTCCAACCCTTCGTGAGATTTTAAGAATTATTATTACCTTGGAACTAGTTTATAATTCTTCTCGATCGAACCTCGAACCTATAGCTATTACTTCGAGTGACCTTCGAATAATTTCCTCGAATCATTCCTCTGTGCTTCGAAGAAGTTTCTAAAATCCCTCATCTCACTTACAGGAACATCCTCGACCTTGTGCGTAGGTCGTCCGGTGACAACTTGACTGCATGTTGTACAGATGAACATTTGTGGAACGCTGAAATTAACATCAAAAAAAAATTGATGCCACATAATTCTAGCTACCATGTTTCATGTAGCTAAAAAACATACACTCATCACATTTAAATTTACATTGCGTCAAAACTATTTCATTTTCAAATTTTTTTAAAGGGAATTATAATGTGCACCACCTATTTCTAAAATATGTACCTCCCCACCATATTAAGTTGATAAATTTTTAATTGTGCAATTTTTTTCTTGACCTTCTTCCTGATCTTACTTGGCTCAAAATATCAAAACATGACCAATTTTGCTTTCAGAAACATTTGATTTTGTTTCTATGTGTAACAATGGAAGGCCGTTTCTAACCGTCTGCGGAGCATTGTATATCCTATTTGTACACATGTTTATTTATTAATGTATTTTAATTAAAAAAATTACTTTTATTGTAGCCAGATTTCTACTGGCTCCTTTTTGGAAGCCTTAATTTATGACCCAAGCCTTTTGAATTAGCTTGGGTACCTTACATTTCAATTTAGTACTTCAAGCCAGGTTTCCCCTGGCTGAAAGTGTTGCTTTCATGCAAGCAAAGTAGCTAAAAGCGACTTTTGTTGCTTGTTTTTACATTCGCCACCCTCCCAGCCAATTTACTAGGCTGGGAGCTGGCCAAAACTGTAAGAAACGTGCGTTGCACACTCGCTTCCATATTTCATGCAGCTGCATGAGATATGCGCAGCACATGCAATGCACGTTGCATGCAGCGCGCATTGCTGATGCATGCAACAGGCATTTCTTGCAGCAGAGATGCGTGTTGCATGTGCTGCATGCAGTGCATTGCACAGCCAGTTTTTTTATGGCTGTGCAATGCACAAAGAGAAACCATAGTCCCTGCAAGGGACTTTGGTTTCTAAAATGAAATCAATTTTTCCCACCAGATGCAATCTGTTGGGGAAGTGAGAGACAAGTTAGACTGACGTTGTTTGAAAGCAACTTTAGTCTTAAAAACATTAAAAATCATAAAAAAAATGAGAAAGGTAGAAAACGAAGCAAAAAAAAATTAAAACGTGAGTATAAGAAAAAAAATAAGTGCTAGTTAGTGATACCAAAAACCCAAGCCAATTTCACTTGGCTTAGTTATTTAATAATAATTTTTTAATACATTAAATTTAAAATTCAAACACCATAAAATATAAGAAATTTTTTTATATTAATATTATAAATTTTATTTACCCCTTTCTCATAATTATATTTATAATTTTGTTTTTAAAATTGTGACTTTTAAGTTAATTTTTTGGAAATCCAAAATTAAATTTTCAACTAAATTTTTGAGTAAGGTAAAATAAATTATAAATTTGACATTTTGTAATTAAATAATGAAAAAAAATTTAAATTTGTTTAAAAAATATTTTTGTTAGAGAAATACCAATATTTTAAGGCTAGAAATACTGTGCAAATTGTAAGTTAAAAAATTATTTTTTATGAGGGGTTATTGCTATTTTTGTAAATATTTTTCAAAAACATTCATTAAATACTGAATTAAATTACTTATTTACTCAAATTTTTTGTAAAATAATTAAAATTGAAATAATAATATTTTTATATTTGATATAAAATTTGAATTGGTAATATTAATGTCTCTTTAAGTAAATTTGAAAATTATAAAAAAAGACCATGTTGATAAGTACTTCATTTTTGATATTCAATGGTTATATGTATATCTTATATATATATCTTGAGTGTTATTTTTATATACACTCAATGAAATTTGTAATATACAATGCCATTTAATCATTAATTATTGGTCAACTTAGGTATAACTACTTCATATTTAATACCAGCCACTAGTTTTTAGTTTTTAATTTAAAACTCGAATATAACATGAGAGTATCCTTATTTGGTCTGCATGTAATTAACAACAATAAAAGACCATAAACAAGTGGGTAATTATTTACAAAAAATAGTTGAAAAATAACCTATAAGAAATGATAAGTTTATCAAAAAGAGTACATTAAAAAATATACTTTTGAATTTTTTTTTGATTTAATTTGGGTATTTAAATGAAAATTTAAATTATCAGACTTCAAAATGGATAAAATATAAAAGTGGTGTTTATATAATAAGACTCATAAAAAAAGGATAAAAAATCTACTATGTAACTAAATTATTAAATATTAAGGTATGATTAAAATTATTGAAAAACTTATTTTACAATTATAATTAAATCTAAATGTGAAATTAATGGTGGGATAATAGTAAGACTATGTGGAAACACTTTAATTTATACATACTTTCAACTATGTTCAGAAAAAAAAATTGGTAAAATTTTATAATAACATCTAGTTAATAGTGGTGCAATTTTATTTAGATCAAGAATAAATTTTTCTGAGGAAAAACTAATTAAATTGAGATATGGCCATCTCCTTTCAAGAGATAGAAGAATAAAAATTTAAAAAAATTATAATAAGTATTCTTAATCACCATTTTTGAAAAGTCTTTAGAAAAAATCATTATAATATATCATTCATTTATTACATTATATGAAGCTTCAACTTGAAGTAGTGATGGGCAGCTTTGAACTTATGTTCTGAAAAACAAAAAAGTTAAAATATATATAGTTATACTAATGAAAAAGCCAAAAATAAAAATACTATTATAAAGTAATAAAATAAAACTACATAAATTTTATTCTGTTCTCATGATTCAAGGATAGTATGTATTAATTTCCACATGTTAAATCTAAACCTGCTTTAAGGCTAGTTTACAGGAAGAGCTATAAACTTTCCTTTAATTCAAAAAAAATAACTTAAGCATTTTACTTCTTATTTTTTTCTTGTTTCCTTTCCAAATTTGTTAGAGTTGCTTAATTAATACTGCTATCTTGATTGTAAGATATATAATTTTTTTTGAATACATGATTTATTGTTTAAAAAATCATATTATAATGCTAAAAAATTCATTTCATTTTCTAAAGCTTCATTTTCAAAGACACAACTCAATTTTCTATTACTTAACAAATATATAAATTGTGATAGCAAAATTTTTAGAATTTTCTTTTTGAGAGGGTCAAAATATATTGTGAAGATTTTTATCTAGAAATTCTTGTACTCTAAAACCAAATAATTTTCTCACTTAAGTAAGCCTTTTCAAAAATATGAAAATATAAACAAGAATATTAACTTAACTTATTTTTATTTTCTTTACTAAAAATTTAGTTCAATCCCTCTTTTTATATAACATTAGTTTAGAGCCATGGTTAAATGCTACTATATAATTAATTTTTATTATATATATATATGAAATATTTAGAAGGTAATCCTTTTTTATTTACTTAAATAAATGCCTCAAGTATAATTCCCAACACTTATTAATGTTTCCCAAACTCAATAACAAATTTCTCATATGAAATATTAGCTTTTAATATAATCAGTTTATCTATAGCTGATATTCGACATGAGATTTCCTTTTTTAGATTCAGCTTAAATTAAACAAAAGGAGAAATCATGCATATGTGTATAAATGGTAACCATATGTTACTTAGAGGATTGTGAAATTCACTCATCAGAATGGTTTAAGTATCAAAATAAATTTAGTTCATTGTTTTCTTGTGTTTGATACTAATTAGGAAGTTATTCTAAGAATATATTTTAATGTGCATCAAGTTTAAAAAGTTGGAAATATGAATTTTGAAATTTTGAGTTTCTTATATGAGATACCAAGCTTTAGTTTACAGTGTTTCAAGTAGAATAGAATTTTAGTATTATAAATTGAAAGCAATGTACCATTATCTGATTTTAATTGTGTTCTCCTTATAAAATGATTACTTAACATTAAACTTTATTTAAATCAAAAAGGTTTAAAAGATATTTAGAATTTTACAAAATTTCAACATTTATTAATCATTGATTTTAAAACCAACTATGATGTACACTCATTAGAAATAAGTGATCCCAATTTTAACATAATTTATCAATCCAAAAATAATGAGTCAATTAACATAAAAATATATATTTTTTCAAAACCAAATTATTAGATTCAAAATATGATGTTTTAATGAAAAATTAATACAAAACTTTAATGAAATGAACTCTCTTAAAAAATTCAAAAATCAAATATCAAAAAAAGTGATTTCTGCTAAAAAAAACTACTAACTATTGCAGATAAAGCATAAAAATAAGTCATATTTTTAAAAAAAAATTATCTAACAATATTTATTTTTGTTAGAAAAATCAAAAACATTGTTAAGTTGTTTGTTATAATAATGCTAAAATCCACTAAACATTATCTAAAGGTGGAAAAATATGTCAAAAATATGTTGAATTTTGTGAGGCAAAAATCAAAAATTTTGTTTCATTTCCTGTTTTGCTATGACTTTATTCCACCCTTTTTATCTGATTGTTCCAGTATTACTTTGCTATGAACACTAGTTTTGAAGTTAAAATCTACATATGTTCATTATGTTTGATAAATGAAAAATAACTCAAACTTTTATAACTACAAAATAAGATTTTGAAACTCCTTCTTTCAATAAATGATTGAAAAAATTTTCAGTTTATTTGAGTAATGATTTTAAGAATAACAAAAAATTTGAAATTCACAAGGACTTATTTCCAGGGACTATAATAATTTACTTGTGTAATTCATGATCTACCTATCAATGATGTAAGACATCAGAAAAGTAAGTTATAGCTATAAATCTACAAATTATACTGTGTCTGGTATATATATCTTCAATAAATCTTTTAAATTTATCATAAACTACATACCACACAATAGAAAATCATTATATTAAAAAAGGAAAAAATTCTATGATAATATCATAAAGAATAAAAAACATGGATTAATATTGCATAAAAGTGGTTAATAAAACTTTAAGAGAACCTAATTCAGTATTCTTTCATCAATATATATCCTTTTTGTCTTTGTAATTTATTCCAAACCAATTTTTTGAAAGTTGAATCTATATATCTAATTACAAAACCACTATTAAGTCCCCTCTTAGACTTCTTAAGAAATTAAATATATATATATATATATTATTTATCAAAAATTGAAATAAAAAATAAAAACATAATTTTATTTACCTTTAATTATTTAAATATAGAGTATTTTCAGAATGCATTGTGGTTACTTGTGAAGGTTAGAAGATTTGAAGTTGGATTTATGAGTTTTTAGAAGGGAAAATATTGTAAAATTCCTTCATAAATATTTATTTCATAGTTTCAAATGTTGAAATCTAAAAACTAATAAGATTTAAAATTATATTGAGATTTAAAATCTGTTTTCTACAAAAAGTAAAATTAAATAAAATGATGATATCAAAATTGAAAATATGTTTAAACTTCTGATATGCTCTATCTTCAATTATATCATCAAAAATATAATAATATTTTTTTCCTACATCACTTTTTTCATAAAAGATAGTTTTATTATTTTATGCATTAAAGATTGCTTATATAAAATTAAAATCTATGTCAACTGTTTATGACCATTAATCTATATAATAATTTTTTTAGAAGAAAAAATAACATCAGTATATACTGACTTTGAAATTATTTAATTTAAACTAGTTTACAGGTAGATAATGAAGGGTGATTTCATTTTTGAATATGAATTATAGAAGTCTTATTTTGTCAATTTTAATTCTTTTTGAGCTCAAATTTATCCACTGCAACCTATGTAAGAATAATGATTATTTTTATTGAAATTTACATGAGAAAGTATGCCTATTATTCAAAATCAAACTTTCTCTAATGGTGTTTTTCAATAATTATTTCCATTCATATCAATAAAAAACATTTCAATTTGCTGATGTTGTAGTTTTTGATATCCCCAAGGTTTGTATCTCAGGTGTACTATTCACAAAATTATTAAAAATATAATTTTTGAAATACATGATAAACTTGAAAGTGAGGGGGCATTAAATTTTTAAAAATGAATTCTAAATTCAGGATGGATATTATTTTTTCTATTTTCACAAATGAACAATTATTTGTTTCAATAAATCCAGAAAAAAAATTTTTTTGTAAGCATATTATACTAGATTTATTTTGATTTTACATACAATATATTCAAGATTTGTGTTTTATATTTTCAGTGAAAGTTAATGTTACTGTGAATTTTAAGTAAGCCAAAAGAAATTTGATAAATAGGCATATTCAATATGTAAAATAATATTTTACTCCAATCTTGAATCATCCTGGGCTAAAATATATCTTGAATAAGGTTTTCGTGGGTCAATTTGGATTTAAGTAGGATTAAGTGAGGTTTAATAAAGGACAGATAAAAGGCTAAATTCATTACTAGTGACTTTTTTCTCAAAATAGTTATAAAATATGTATCATTCTGGAATCAAGCTTCAATAAAGTTAAATTGAAACAGAGATAATTTTTAGCAGCACAACACCAAATTTACAAAGGTGTACAATACTTCAATCATTACTCATAATATAGGAAGGCAAGGAATCTACAAAACTCACATTTGAAATGAGGATTTATATTTTGAATTTGAAATTGAGAAATGGAATATTATTTTTCAATTTAAATATCTATTAGTAATTTTACCAAAAGGTTTCAGTAATCAGATTGAATTTTGATGGTATTTTATTGTAGATTGATCATTTTGATGAGCTATTTACTCAAAATAACTGGTTTCGGTTCTAATATTCCATGTGAAATTCATTACGAATCTTTTTGAAAAGTGAATAGTTGACATATTTGAGATTCAAAAGCTTATGTTAGATAAAAGTGAGATCAAAGGGAGTTCAACTCATGATCAAATTAGGATTTTGAAAGATCAAACGGTTATCAATGTAGGTTCATCTTGAGCTCAATTTGTGACAAATCTCTGACTAAATGTAAGGCCAAAAAATTTCCAACATGGTGATGATGTGTGCATAATTCAGGCATAGATTTGTGGCTCAACGGAGTTCTCGAAAGTGGTATTGCTAGCAATACCCCCCTATTTTTTCTGTGGTGTCTTGGTGAAAAATAAATTGAATAATATATAGCTATCAGCTAAAGTGGGAAGGTCAAAATAATTATAGTAGATGAATAATCAAAAAGATCATTCAATAAGTAACAATTCTATTGTATTTCTCATTATCATGATTTTCTTTCTTTCATTCTTACATTTAAGATAAAAATTACTCATTGAAAGCATGATTTCCTTTGCAATAAAAGCAACCAATATCAGTGTTCACTGATTTAAGATGAGGTAACTTGGATGCATTGTATTTTTTAATCAAAAATTTAAATATTTCTTTTACCAGCTACAAAGATCACCAATCCTACAAATTTCGCAAATCCCAAATTAACACAAAGATGTTGTTAAAAATAAAATAAATTTGATTAATTTTTTTACTCACTACTGTCTGAAGTCCAATGGCAGTGACAAACTCTTCTTTGATTACAAACATTCCTTTTTTGTGCTTGACAGTAGCTGCATGTCCAATTATTTTTCATCTTTCTTAATTACACATTGAGTTGCTATGGCTACTTTTACTAATAAACAATGCACTTGTGGGAAAAGCTCATAGGGATCTTTTGATGTTTATTCTGGAAGGAGCTCCTTGAAAGGACCCGCTATTAAATAGATATGATCATTCTCTTCTTTTGACCTGAAAAGATTAACAATTTGCCTAAAATGGCTATCTTTTCTGTATTAGAATTCAATTTTCAAATTAGCAATGTGTCAATGGCAACTAGTTATCCTCTTTTCATGTATCAATATGCTTGCTAAATTTTCATTTACCCAATCCCCACTTTTCTCTGATGGTGTCAAAGCCTGTCTTGAAGTTCCTTTTCCCATTTGTGCCCTGACCCATTTAGTAAATAATGCCATACTTAGATAGATCCGTTTGATTTTTTTATTGAGATCAATATGGATTTTGTTAGTTTCACATTTATCATTATATTCAGCCTCACCAAGATCTAATACCCTAGACTTCCAATACCAATGTTTGAGAATTGTTAGTGGTATCTCTCCTGTGGTAAATATTAATAAATTAGAACAGTTGAGTTTTTAAATAATTGCTTACAAACATTACATACATGGATGGTGATTGTTTTTAATTTCAGATAATATATGACTCACCTGTTCTCCAGACCAAGTAGCTGTACCTGATGGTGGACCAAGACACTTTATCATTTCAGGATAATGTTGAGTGATATGCAGATTTGGCTTTGCATTAATATTCTTCCAACCCTCTTCCAGGAGCTCACAATACTCTAACAGACATTGATCTAGATCTTTAAGCTCATTAGTCTGTATATTTTTTAATGTCAAAAAATTGGTGATCGAGCATAATGTTACAAGTGACTTGAGAAGATAATATTCTCATGGTTTTTCATCTGAGGAAGCTGAAGATTCAGTTTCTTTAAATTTTTCAAACCAAAGGGGTATAAGTGACAAATGAAGGTAGAGAGTATACAGCATGTGCCATTCTGCTGCCTTGAGGGATCCTGCCTTTTTAGATCCTACTGATTTTGGAACTTGTGTTAGCCAGGAAGGTCATCTTACTTGATCAATTATCTTCCATACAACCTGTAGCTCTGATGCCGTGATTTGTGTATTACTTCTACTTTCATTTTCTTTCTCCTTACCTTTCCTTTTATTTTCTTCATCTCTAGCTGTCTCATTTGATGAGTGATATCCTTCACTCTGTTATATGCTAATGCTCCTTTGCCTTAAGTTATACAATGAATTCCTACTGTCACTGCTGTGATACTGTAATGAGGCCAAATCACTATATGTAGGAATAAATTTGGAGCTGCAAAGAGAACAAAGCAACTCTTATTTTCTGGCCTCATGGATAAAGATGCATCTTTTCAATCAATATACCATTGCATTGAGTTATTATATAATTAACCAGCGGTTTTAGAAGCCAATTAAGCTATTCACTTGTGGGTTCTATTAATCCAGGTATAATAGCATACAAAAAAAATATTTTCCATTTTGTATCTATCTTCTTGAGGTAGGTTCATACACACCATCATAATATTGCCTACAGACTTCTAAAGACCTCCAATCTTATTAACACCAGGCCTAAACCAGACAACATATAAAGTAAAAATTAATTTGCCTGAATTTATTGTGTATCCATCATCATTGCCACCCAGAGCTGGAGTGGTAATGGGAAAGTTTTTCCAAATTGAACCATCACAAACATCCTTAATCAAATCACACTCTACATTGTCTTCCACAAGGGTTTTCTTCTCAATCAGAAGCTCAGATTTGAACAGTTTGATCTTTTCCTCAAGCCAGTCGATAAAACAATCAAGATGAAATTTTTTTAAAGAATAGTATTTTACATGTTCTTGATTTTCCTCCATCAAATACAGCCTTTCATCACATTTAACTACAATTTTTCCTGCTCCAAATATTTTTAAATAGCATTTTTGTGATGAAAAAAATGGTTGATTTCAACATAGTATAGATGTTTGAGATTCAAAGTTATACTCATAAAGAGCAAAGCATTTGGGACAGCATGATTTAGTGAAAAATTCTTGATTGAGCTTTAGTCAACTAAAAACCATATCTATTGAGTGTGGGATCAGGAAGACAATGTTATCAGAATCCAGTTTTCCGCCATCACCTAGAAGTTTTAGCTTCTTAATTTATCCATCCAAAAATTGAGTAAAACCTTCTTTGCTCAAATGATGAATCAGAGAAAGATTTGCTGCCTGCCACATAATTATTTGGCTATACTGTTCCCCAAGATTTGAGTTTCTAGAGACTTTTGAAGATGCTTCTGCACCCAATAGCAACTTCCATTATTTTATAAATCATCAAAACATCATAAATACTTTTATTCTCACTTTGAACTATAGATATACAGCTTACTGTTTCTGTAGAGCTGGAACTTTCAATGTTATTTGGATTGTTGGAAGAAATAACCATCTGGGCCTTCCTATTTCTTTCCTCTTGATTTTTTGCGTAAGAATTAAAGCTTTTGAAAGTAATACCAATTTCAAAGGGCCCAGAAGAAGTTTGATACTTTCTATTGACACATCCAAGCTCTTGACATTTACATACATGAAAAAATGGAGGCATTGTAATTGTGATAATTGTAGGAATAAGTTACCTGTTGGAAGTTACCAATTAAAGGTATTCCTTTCTTGCAAGGCAATAGCTAACAAAAGCTACATTTTTTTCAAAATAATATATATGTGTTGAAATTATTTTAATTAAAATGTTTACTTTTTAATCAGATAAATTATATATTAATTTAAAGCTATGCAGTCTACTTTATTCGTATTCTTTATACTCTCTGCATTTGTACAACAATGCATGCATGTTAATCAGAATATTCTCTATAATAGAAATAATTCTATTGTACATACAATAATCTTAATTATTTTTCCATCAAATGCCTACTGAGTTATATCTAACCACCCTATAATTATTTGATTTCAGTAAAAATTCTCAGTTATGGACTATAAGAAAATTAAACTATATTTTTAACATAATTATTTAAAAAAAACACCCCAAAAATCAAATTTAAACCCAAAAATAAGGTTAATATTTTGTAAAAAACAATCACAAACATATTTACTTCACTTTGTAAATTGTTCTGTAATAGGTAGAATTTTCCATAAAAAAATAATCAAAAATACTCAAATAATAGATGCTACAAAAGTGTACACCTTAAAGCATTACAAAAAAGCTGAAACCTTGTATAAATTTTCATACATAAATGTGATGAAGTGACACTTTTTCTATTTATTCAGGTTGAACAAAAATTACTCAATGGAATATGTATTACTATCATATTGGACCACAAATAATTTTTTGGTAATTGAAAAATGAACATACACCACAGGAAATCTGGGGGTGAACTGCTAGCGGTTCCCTCTATTTGAAACTATCAGAAATTTGTCAGGAAACTGCTGGGAAACCATCCTGAGACTGTCAGAAATATGTTTTTAAATCTGATGAAAAAACATTGAAAAAATAAACTGTCACAGATTGAATCCAGAACAATCCCTCCTTGAGCAGATCTTAGGAACCACATTGAACATCAGTTAATCTCAGGTTTGGCAAAAGGTTGAACAACATCACTTAGCATACCTTAATATTCAAATATTAAACTTGAATATATGTTGCGTGTATGATATAGATGCATATGCATTTGAATTTGCATGGTGGATACTTATTGCATGTTAAAAATTGATGTGAAATGCCTATCTAAAGTGTATGCATAATGACTATGAAGAATAAATATGCATAAAAAATATGCATAATAATATGCAAAAAATATGCATAGTGATTATGCATAAAAAATATGCATATTGAATATGCAAAAAATATTTATATTGAATATGCATTAAAAATATGCATATTGAATATGCATCAAAAATATGCATATTGAATATGCAAATAAAGGTGCATATATGTATATTAATAAAAAATATTAATGATATAAATCTGTATAATGAACATGCATATGCATATCCATAAATATGCATAATGATTGAAAAATGCAAAAAAATGATGCTTAACGAGTATATTTTATGCATAAATAGAAATATGCAATATGAATTCATATTGCATACAGATAACACTGGCAAACCAACTTGACCAAAACTCATACTGAATTTTCATTCTGGGCTAAAGGTGTGAGGGAAGAAAGAAGAACAGTTCAACGTTAGAAAAATGCTACATGCACTCATTTTGTAGCAGAGCAAATGAGAAGTGCTGAATTATGGTTGGTGCCCATAATTTAGTATGATATCATAATTTTATTTAATTGTTTTCAATATTGAAAAGACTTTAGGTCGGTTGGTATAGATCTAGTTGTGCCAGGGTCTAATCTAATTATTTTAACAATTTCTTAATAATTAATGGGCTTTAATACAAAAACAGGTTGTATTTTTGGTGGGATATTGGATATGATAAGGTCTTTTGTAAAAAAATCTTATATTGTTCAAAAATAATCCTGAATCAGATGTGGGATAATCACTACAAATAATTGTAGTACTGTGGGCAATAAAATATATGCACAAGCAGTAAAGAAAGGACTGAGTGAACTCTTTTTGTGCAGTGGGAATCATTAGAGTGGAATTGTGGATGAAAAATATAATTCATTATTACCATTTTATTTAATCAAAAAATTTATAATATTAAAAAGAACTATTGATTAATTGGTATTTGACCTTTGTGCCTCACTCATATTTATCATTTGATTGATTTTTTGTCACCATTTTGTTATTAATATTATAAGTATAGCAAAAACTTGTGTGCCCAACGCATACCGGGTGATGTTACACCTTTTATAATAATATTAAATAAAGGTAAAAAAATATGAAAATGATTTGTTTTACAAAAAATAAATTGATATCCAAAAGCAATATGAGGGATAAAAAGGTAAAATTAAAGGGATCAAATATGAAATAAAAAATTAAAGTAAAATTCCTGAAATCAAGAGAAAGTAGACATGATGGGGTGAGCACCCACCAGTGACACTAAACTTGGACTATAATTTCTTTTTTGTAAAAATAAAAAAAAATCCACTTGAGATTTACCAAAACTTCAGGATGACAATTTTGCCATATCAAACAACTTCTAGTGCAATTATTGAAGAGAAATTCATTTTCATTGCAATAGAGAGAATTGATCACATCAGACTGCATGTGACAAAAAGTGTCCAGCATAAGTTCGGCCGAACTTGTGCTGGACACTTTATGATGGAGAGTAGCTAGGGTGGAATTTTTCTTCAGTTCATCTTGTATTTCTTATAAACATGTCCACTGGTATTTGATCTTTGTGCCTCACTCATATTTATCATTTGATTGATTTTTTGTCACCATTATGTTATTAATATTATAAGTATAGCAAAAACCTGTGTGCCAAACACATACCGGGTGATGTTACACCTTTTATAATATTATTAAATAAAGGTAAAAAAATATGAAAATAATTTGTTTTACGAAAAATAAATTGATACACAAAAGCAATATGAGGGATAAAAAGGTAAAATTAAAGGAAGCAAATATGAAAAAAAAAATTAAAATAAAATTACTTCCATCAAGAGCAAGTAGACATGTTGGGGTGAACGCTCACCAGTGGCACTAAACTTGGACAATAATTGCTTTTTTGAAAAACATAAAAGTGCCAATCTGAGGTTTAAAAAATCTTCAGCAGAACCATTTAGCCATATAAAACAACTTCTAGTGCAATGATTGAGAGAGAATCAATCACACCAGACTGCATGTGACCAAAAGTGTCCAGCACAAGTTTGGCCAAACTTGTGCTGGACAGATTTATGATGGAGAGTAGCTAGGGTAGAATTTTTCTTCAGTTAATCTGGTATTTCTTAAAAACATGTCCATTGGTACTTGATCTTTGTGTCTCACTCATATATATCATTTGATTAATTTATTTTCACCATTATATTATTAATATTATAAGTATAGAAAAAACTTATGTGCCAAATTCATATTAGGTGATGTTACACCTTTTATAATATTATGAAATAAAAGTAAAAAAATATGAAAATGATTAGCTTCACAATAATTTAAATAGATATTAAAAAAAGAGAAATAAAAAATTAAAATTAATCTCAAAGAGATCAATTATGAAAAACAAAATACTAGTAAAATTCTTGCTCTCAAGAGCCAGTAGAAGTGTTGAAACAAATGGGAGCCATCAGGGCTAAATTTTAATAAGTGACCTTTTTTTATAAAGATAAAAAATTATACACCTGTGGTTGGGAAGAACGACAGGTGGATGATTCAGCTAAACAAAACTACTTGTAGGGAAGTTTAATAAAAAAATTTTCTTTTGTTGCCATAGAGAGAATTGATCCCATCTGACTGCATGTGACTAAAAGTGTCCAGGCCGAACTTTTGCTGGACACTTTTATGATGGAGAGTAGCTTGGGTGGAAATTTTCTTTAGTTCCTTCATCTTGTATTTCTCATAAACATGTCTACTGTTATTTGATAAGTCTGTATCTTTCATATTTATCATCAGATTAATATTTTATCACCATTATATTATTAATGTTATTAGTATAGCAAAACCTTGTGTGCCAAATGCATACCATGTGAGGTTATACCTTCAATAATTTTTTAAAATAGACGTAAATAAATATGGAAAGGATTAGTTTTACAAAAATTAAATAAAAATTTAAAAGTAAAAAGAGGAATAAAAGAGTAAAATAAAAGTCAAAGAGTTCAAATATGAAAAAAATACTAGTAAAATTCCTGCTATCAAGGGCCAGTAGAGGTGTTAAAGCAAATGGGAGCCATCAGGGTTTAATTGTAATAAGTGACGTTTTCTTTAAAGATAAAAAATTATACACCTGATATTGGGCAGAACAGCAGGTAGATGATTCAGCTAAACCAAACTACTTCTAGTGAAATTTGATAAAAAAATTTTTTTGTTACCATACAGAGAATTGATCCCATCTGACTGCACATGACCAAAAGTGTCCAGCACAAGTTAGGCCAAACTTGTGCTGGAAACTTCTATGATGGAGAGCGGCTGGGGTAGAATTTTTCTTCAGTTCATCTGGTATTTCTTACAAACATGTCTACTGGTATTTTATCTTTGTGCCTCACTCATACATATTGTTTGATTAATTTTTTGTCTTAATTATATTATTAATTATATAAGTATAGCAAAAAATCGTGTGCCAAATGCATACTGAGTGATGTTACACCTTTCATAATATTATTAAATAAATGCATAAAAATATTAAAATAATTTATTTTCAAAATTATTAATTGATATCCAAAAGCAATATGAGGAAAAAAAAATTAAGTTAAAGGGATCAAATATGAAAAAAGAAATCCAAGTATTATTCATAATATCAAAGGCCAGTAGAGATCTTGAAGCAAATAAGAGCCATCAGGGATAAATTGTACTAAATTGACTGTTTTTTAAAGATAAAAAATTGTGTACCTGTGGTTTGGATGAACTCTAGGTGGATAATTCAGCTATATCAAACTACATCTAGTGAATTTTCTTATCAAATAATTTTTTTTATTGCCATAGAGAGAATTGATCCCATCTGACTGCACCTAACCAAAAGTGTCCAGCACAAGTTCGGCCAAACTTGTGCTGGACACTTTTAAGATGGAGAGTAGCTAGGGTGCAGGTCTTCTTTAGTGCAACTGTTATTTTTTTAAAACATGTCAACTGGTATTTGATCTTTCTGTGTTATTCATATTTTATTATCTGATTAATTTTTTTTCATTAGAATATTATTAATTTTATTAGTATAAAAAAAACTTGTGTTACAAATACATGCCATGTTATATTACACCTTTTATAATATTATTAAAAAATGTTAAAAAAATATGAAAATGATTTCTTTTCCAAAATTATAAATTAATATCCAAATGTAACATGAGTGATAAAAAAGTAAAGTAAAAGAGATCAAATATGAAAAAGAAAAATATAAGGAAAATTCCTGCCTTCAAGAGCCAGTAGAGGTGTTGAAACGATTGGGTGCCATCAGGGCTAAATTTGATAAAATTTAATTTTTTTTAAAGATAAACAATTTTTCACGTGAGGTTTAGAAAAACTCAAGGTGGATAATTCAGCAATACCAAACTACTTATAATGTAATTATTTAGCATTTTTTTAATTTAATTTCCACAGAGAGAATTGATCACATCTGACTGCACCTGAACAAAAGTGTCCAGCACAAGTTCGGCCGAACTTGTGCTGGACACTTTTATGATTGAGAGTGGCTAGGGTGGAAGTGTTTCTCAGTACATCAGTTTTTTGTTTTTCATTTTTCTATTGGTTTTTTAACTTTTTTTTATCATTCATATTTATCTTATAATTAATTTTTTGTCACCATATATATTATTAATGTTTCTAGTATAGCAAAAACCTGCATGCCAAATGAAATGTTGGTTATGTTACACCTTTAATAATATTATTATATAAAGTTAAAAAAATATGAATATGTTTAGTTTTTAAAAAAATAAATTGATATTTAAAATTAAAAAGAGTAATAGAAAAGTAAAATGAAAATAAATGGTATCAAATACAAAATAAAAAATACAAGTAAAATTTTATTATCATGAGCCAGAAGTGGTGTTAGGAAAGTTGGGGACCCCTAGGTCAAGACTTTGTCTAAACTTACTTTTATGTATAGCTAACAAATTTTGAGCTGAGGTTTGGACAGACTTCCAGGGGACAATTTTACAATATTAAAAATTATTTACTTCAATAATTGAGTGAAATATCATTTTCATTGCCATAGAGAGAATGTATCTCATATGACTTCATGAAACCAAAAGTGTCCAGCACAAGTTTGGCCAAACTGGTGCTGGACACTTTAACAGTTGAGAGTAGGCATACAGAAAATCTTCTTAAACTCAAAATGGATTTCTTATAAAAATTTCCACTGGTATTTGATCTTTCTGTGTCATTTAAATTTACCATTTGATTAATTTTTTGACATCATTATATTATTAACATTATTACTATAGTAATAACTTGTGTGAAAAATGCATACCATGTGGTGTTCCACCTTTAATCATATATTATTAAATAAAGGTATATGAGTATGAAAATTATTTATTTTAAAAATTAAAAATTGATATCCAAAGCAATATGAGCAATAAAAAAGTAAAATAAAAGGTATAAAATAAGAAAAAAAATCTAAGGAAAATTCTGACTATCAATAACAAGTAGAGGTGTTAGATCAAATGTGCACCACCAGGGCTAAACTTGGACTTTATTTTCTTTTTTGTTAAACCAAAGAAAGTGTCCAGATGAGTTTTGAAAAATCATCAGGAGGACATTTTGGCAATATCAAACTACTTATTGTGCAATGATTGAGAAAAATGTCATTTTCATTTCCATAGAGTAAATTTATCCCATCTGACTGCATGCAACCAAAGGTGTCCAGCACAAGTTCGGCTGAACTTATGCTGGACACTTTTATGATGGTGAGTATCTAGGATGCATGTCTTCTTCAGTTCATCAGGTATTCCTTATAAAAAAATCCACTTATATATGATGTTTCTGTGTCATTCATATTTATCATTTGATTCATTGTTTTTCACCATTATACTATTAATGTTATTAGTATTAAAAAATTATAAGCCAAATGCATACTGGGAGATGCTACATCTTTAATAATCTAATTAAATAAAAGTCTAAAAAATATGAAAAGTATTAGTTTTACAAGAAATATATTGATATTTGAAAGCAAAAAAGGAATAAAAAAGTAAAATAAAAGTGGTTAAATATGAAATTAAACATTCAAATAAAATTTCTGCCATCAAAGAAAATTTGAGTTTTCAGACCAAAATTGCACCACCAGTTCTAGATTTGGAATATATTTTCATTTTTTTTAATTAATAAAAGTGTCCACCTGAGGTTTTCAAAAAAATCAGGAGGATAGTATAGCAGTATAAAACTACTTCTTGTGCAATAATTGAGCAAAAATTCATTTTAACTTCCATTGAGTAAATTTATCCCATCTGACTGCATGCAACCAAAAGTGTCAAGCACAAGCTCAGCTGAACTTGTTCTGGAAACTTTTATGATGGAGAGTAGCTAGGGTGAAAGTCTTCTTCAGTTAATCTTATCTTCATTTTAAAAATGTCTATGGGAATTTGATCTTTCTATGTCATCCATATTTATTATTTAATTATTTTTTAGTCACCATTATATTATTAATGTTTTTAGTATAGAAAAACATGTGTACTGAATGTACACTATGTGATTTTCAAACTTTAATAATATCATATAATAAATGTAAAAAAATGTGAAAGTTATCAGTTTTACCAAAATAAAATTGATATTTAAAAGCTAAAGGATAAATAAAAGGGTAAAATTAAAATTAAAGAGATAAAACATGAAATAAAGATATTAAGTATAATTTCTGCTATCATGAGCCAGTAGAGGCTTCAGAAAAAATGGGCACCATCATAGATTAACATGGATCAAATTTACTTTTTACCAAAGTAAAATATTGTCTACCTTAGGTTTGGAAAAACTTCTGGGGGACAATTTGTCCATATAAAACTACTTTCAGTGCAATTATGGAGTGATCATTCAGTCTCATTTCCATAAAAAGAATTGATTGCATCTGACGGTATGCAACCAAAAGTGTCCAGCACAATTTTGGCCAAACTGGTGCTGGACACTTTTATCATGGAGAGTAGCCAGGGTGCAAGTCATTTTAAATCATCTGGAATTTCTTATAAACATTTCCACAGTTATTAAATCTTTGTGCCTCACTCATATTTATCAATTGATTAATTTTTTGACAACATTATATTATTAATATTATCAGTATAGCAAAAATTGTGTGCCAAATGAATACTGGGTGATGTTACACCTTTTATAATATTATTAAATATAGGTAAAAAAATATGAAAATGATTTATTTTACAAAAAATAAACTTCTATACAAAAGCAATATGAGAGGAATAAAGTAAAATAAAAGAAATCAAAGATGAAAATTTAAATCCAAGTTAAATTCCTGCATTAAACAGAAAAAAGAGATGTTGAATCAAATTAGCACAATCAGGGCTAAATTTGCACTAAATTTTCTTTTTTGTAAAAATAAAAAAAAATCCACTTGAGCTTTACCAAAACTTCAACATGAAAATTTTGCCATATCAAACTACTTCTAGTGTAATTTTTTATCAAAAATTTATCTTCATTTCCATAGAGAGAATTGCTCCCATCTGACTTGACCTGACCATAAGTGTCCGGAACAGGTTCAGCCAAACTTGTGCTGGACACTTTTATGATGGAGAGTAGCTAGGGAAGAATTTTTCTTCAGTTCATCTAGTATTTCTTACAAACATGTCTACTTTTATTTTATCTTTTTTCATCACTCATAAATATCATTTGATTAATTTTTGGTCGCCATTATATTATTAATTTTATAAGTATAGAAAAAACTCATGTGCCAAATGCATACCAGGTGATGTTATGCCATTTATAATATTATTAAATAAATGTATAAAAATATTAAAATAATTTTTTTTAAAAATTATTAATTGATATCCAAAAGCAATATTGGGAATAAAAAATTAAGTTAAAGGGATCAAATATGAAAAAAGAAATCCAAGTAATATTCCTACTATCAAAGGCCAGTAGAGGTGTTGAAGCATATGAGAGCCATCAGGGATAAATTGTACTAAATTGACTTTTTTTAAAGATATAAAATTGTGCACCTGTGGTTTGGATGAACTCTAGGTAGAAAATTTGGCTATGTAAAACTACTTCTAGTGAAGTTTTTTATCAAATAATTTTTTTCATTGCCATAGCAAGAATTGATCTCATATGACTGCACCTGACCAAAGGTGTCCAGAACAAGATTGGCCGAACTTGTGCTGGACACTTTTTTGATGGTGAGTATCTAGGGTGCAGCTCTTCTTCAGTGCAACTGGTTTTTTTTAAAACATATCCACTGGTATTTGATTGTTCTGTTTTATTAATATTTTATCATTCGATCAATTTTTTGTCATCAGTATATTATTATTTTTATTAGTATAGCAAAAAAACATGTGCCAAATGCTTACAGGGTGATGTTAAACCTTTAATAATTTTATTAAATACAGATAAAAAATTATGAAAATGATTTGTTTTACATAAAACTAATTGATATCTAAAAGAAAATTATGGATAAAAAGAAAGAGGTTGAATAAAAGGGATTTTATATTAAATTAAAAATTCATTCTAAATGCCTACTTTCAAGGCTCAGAAGACGTGTTGGATAAAATGGGCATAATCAGGAATAAAATTGTACTTAATTTGATTTTTTGAAAAACTTAATGAAGTTTTCAACTGATTTTTTTCCAATATTTAGTTGGACACTTTGTCTATATCAAATTACTTCTAGTACCATGATTGACCAAATGAAATCCTCATTTCCATATGCAGAAATGATCCCATATGGCTGGACCAGGCCAAAGGTGTCAACCACAAGTTTGAGAATTCTTCTGGTGGACACTTTTATGATGTACAGTAGTGGGGTGCAAGTCTTCTTTAGTTAATCTAGTATTCCTCATAAACATTTCCAACTTATTTTTGGCCAAAAATCAGGTGGAAAGTTTGTCCATATCAAATTACTTCTAATGCCATGATTGACTAAAAATTGATTCTCATTGCCATATAGAGGGTTGATCCCATATTACTGGATCTTGAAAAAGTGTCACCACAATTTTTGATAAACTTAAGTTTGAAAATTTTATGATGAAAAGTAATTGCAAGTCTTCTTCATTTCATCAAGTAATCCTCATAAAAATTTCCACCTGTATTTTGGCCAAACTTCAGGTGGACACTTTGGCCTTATTAAATTAATTCTAGTTCCATGTTGATAAAAAACTGATACTTATTGCCATATATAGATATTAAACCCATCAGACTGTGCCTTTCCAAAAATGTCTACCTGAATTATGGCTAAACCTCAGTTGGACACTTTTATGATGCAGAGTAGCTAGGGCAAAAGTATTCTTCAGTTAATTTGGTATTCTTAATAAATTTATCCTCCTGAAGTTTAGCCTAACTTCAGGTGGACAATTTCGGAAAGCACCAGTTAGTCACTATCCATCAAAAAAGTGTTCACCAAAATTTTGGCTAAATTTGTGGTGGACCACTTTGATCAGCCACAGTCAGATGAGATCAACTCTTTAGATGGAAATGAGGATGATGTTTTGGTCAATCATGGAGATAGAAGTAGTTTGATGTGGCCAAATTACCCCCCTGAAGGTCAGACAAACCTCACAAGGACAATTTTTAGAAGGGAGTAAGTGAGAAAAAACCATTAATCAGAAGGAAAATCATTTATTGGATAGATGCCAAGGTTTCATACTTGTGTATTATGGTCAGTATTAATTTTGAAAGTGTCTGTCCAAGCAATTTTATTGCCCATCATGACACATTTTATTTTAAATGTTTCAAACTGTGTGATACAGTATTTAGGTGTCACATAGTATAATTAAGTTCTATTAAGTGCCCTCCTATGATGCCTAAATTAATAATTTAATATCTTACATAATAATTTTTATTTATATAAATTCATCAATATTTTATTTTATTATCAAATTTAATAGAGCAAGTATCCTGAATTATTGTATATGCATAAGCTAAGGTTAGATCAATTTGTGCTCAATTTGTGCTCAACAGAGGACCAAAATTAAGTTCTGGAGGATTAACTTGTGCATAATTTGGAATCAGTTGATATTCTGTCTATAATCAATCTGAGAATAAATGTAAATCTAACTCTAATTTACTTATTTTTATAAAGTATTCATAAACCTGGCATAATTAAGGGACACTTTAAATTTCAAGAGAGGGGTTTGCTAGCAATTCACCCCTAGATTTCCCGTGGTGATAGCCTCACATTTATCTAATTATTTTTGTGGAAACATTTTTTGAAAAAAAAAAATACTTTTCTCAAATGAGTCTGCTTTTATCACATAATCTTTCTCTTCCTTTTGTGCCATTTCTTTTGAGTTCAAATTGCATATAAAAACATAATTTATGAATGTTATAATTCCATAAAGTTGAAATATTTCTTATTCTTAATTTTTGTGATATTTCTACTTAAATCTACGATGATCATAAAGTTTTGGAGCTCCACAATTTATAGTTGCTGTTTGTTTAATTTTATTAAACACTTTCTTAATCTAATTGTTTATGAACCCTAGTAGCTGTTACTTTCCTCATTGAAACCTGCCCACAATTACACGCAAACTTAATAGAATTTTTAATGAGACTTTGCCTCCATTCAATTCTCACTTTTGTAGATCTATAAAAAATTTTTGTTGTTCACTTTTGGATATGTCACCAGAATCAAATGGATGGAAACAAAACCCTACTGAAGAGCAATTAGACAGATTTTCATCATTTGACATGAATTCTTGCAACATTGCCTCTGAACTACGTCATCCAGAATCAAATTCAGCATTTTTGGAAAATTTCCCACCAATTTTCTGTGAATCTTTTATTTACCACCTTTGCATGTGCGGTTTCCCCAGGTCAACTTTTGCTTGCAACCTTGACTGCTTTGAAAAATGGAACCAGTTCTTGGCAAATATTCTCATTAAAAACTGGGACAATGCCTTAAAAACTGATAATTTGATTGCATATCTGATTGACTCAACTCAAATTAGCTTCTCAAATCAAATGGGAGTTCTTCACCATTGATTTTTAGGTCATGCTGATAAATTAAGAGTTGGGAAAGATTCTCATAGCTCTCAAGAAATAATAAAAGTGAGAAAGAATAAATATAGAATAAAAAAAGTGTGAAAATCCCCTTTTTTTAACCATTTTTATTCATTACCTTTATTTCAAATAACAATGATTCTTAAAATTCAGTTAACAGAAATAAACTTCTCAAACAACTTCCATGTTGTGAAACTTATCACAACCTTATCACAAACATCAAGTGTTGTTCAGACACCAAAATTTAGAATAATGGATCATTAAGACATATCTAAATGCAATGGAGGTCTGAAGATTTTTCTAAACTTGCACAATAACTTGAAAAACAGCACTTTATATTTGAGATACTTCAACCTACTATGGAAGTGCGCTTAAGGACTTGGCCTTGTACAACAGAATCATTTTTGTTTCAACATTATCACCTAACCTTAATCCTTCTCATGTTAACCAGGGTTTGCCAAATGACTGTTACTCTCCATTATATCTTGCATCACTAAATCCTCAACAACTCAGACTTTTAAATCCTCAAAATCACATCAATTTACCTGTTCTCCTTAAAATTATTGCTTCCTCTAATGTGAGTGATTGAAAAACTCCCTTAATAATAGGTTAGCACACTGATACTTCTCATTTTCACTGTTTGAGACACTAAGCCTTGAAAACAAAAACATAATTTTAACAGTTACTATTATCATTAAAATTTATAGAATTGAAATTTGGCTTACATTTTTAGCTCCATTTTTTTCTTTGAATCTTATACATGCTGAATTATATACTTCCATGTACAAAATAATTCAAAACATTTACTTCGTTTTGCTGCCCCATTCTATACAGCCAATCAACAGCCTGCTGCTCAACTTCTGGATTCCAATTTGGCTCCTATTTCAACATTGAACATATAAAAAATTTAATATTTTTTTTCTTAATTTTGAAATATAAGACGTTGGGCTCACCATTATATATACATTTTGAGCACACCTGAGATCTATACCCACTCCTGAAGCCTTAATTGTTCCAACCAAAACTTGACAATTTTTATTAAAATGGAATTCATGAAAATTTTTGTCTTTCTTTGTCCTGCTGAGTTCACCCATAAGCTGGGTATACCTAATAATGTGGTCATCTAAAGCCATTTTTATTCTATTTTGAAATATTAGAAAATCGTTTTTAAAAAGCCAACACAATTTTGTTAAAAAATTCATTATAGAATCACTTACATCTGCAAAAAGTCTGAAAAGTTGGAGAATATAACAGCTTTTGAAAAATTTACACCCCTTTCACTTAACAAAAAGTTTTTCAAGTGGCCTATAAGATGACAAATCCTTGTGGGATGCTTCCAGGTGAAATCAAAAGCTAGAGTTTCATCCAGATTTTCGTAGATTGGATGGTTGCAGAATTTTCTTAAAATCATCAGCTCTCTAAGAAACTTGGATGAGTCCCAAGGGAGGTCAGTGTTTCTGGAGGGCCCATATCACTCAGTGAATCCTACTTGAAGCACATCAAGTTTAGAACTCCATGGATCTGCTAATTGAACTGATATCCCCCTTTGAATATTTTTTGGAAGAGACAAAATTGCATCCTTTGTTCTATGTAGGCTTATGACTTTCATTAAGTGATTGATTTATTTAATAGAATTAGACTTTCCTTTTTGCAAACTTGCAAGAAGCAAATTCTTCCATAACCATTCTTCTTGCCACTTGTTATTTCTAAGAAAAAATTTAAGACTTTGAAGGTCAGTTGGCCTGTTCTGAAGAGAAGTTCCAGCCAAGCATAGTCGGTGTTAGGATTCCAAGTCAAATATTATTTTAGCCCTCTGCAAGTAAGGATTTTTAATGTAACTAAAAGAAAATTTATAAAAATTGATTATAAAAATTACTTTTTAAGTTTTAGAAATAGAAATGGGCACTAACTGAGCTTCATCTAAAACAAATCTAAACCAATAGAGCTTTTGAGTCACCAGTATCTTTTTTTAGCTTTGATTTTTTGAAATCATCGGGCTAGCTGTTTCATAGGTCATTAAGTCAATAGCAGTTTCCTGTAGCTCTTTGACGTTAATATTTTGAAAATCCTTCCCATAATGATCCTTAAAATGAAGCACATTATCTTCAAAGTGCACACTTTTTTCATTGATCCAACTCAATAGTCTTGCCAGTGGGCATATAGTCAGTGTGGCTGAACTCCAATTAATACCTTCTTGATTTTCCATGACCTGAAATTTTCTTGCTTCACTTTGAGTTGCAATAATAAGAGAAATAGTTGACAGTGTCTTTCCCAAACCCATTTCATCAGCAAGTATTGACTTGTTTCCTTCAGGGGTTAATTGATTGTTGGGAAACTTATCTTTATAGGCATTGAATCTAGCTCTAAGCCAATGGTTGTCCTGGTGCCTCCACATGATATCCAACTTTTCCTTTAACATTTTTTCATTGTCAATCATAAAATTTATTACTTGAAGTTTATGTTTTTTGAGAACTGTTTTCATTCCTCTAATAAGTTGATCAGCTTTCCAACCTTGAGTACTCTGAGATATTTAGAAAGAGCCTTCAAAAATTACATTCAGGTTAATAAAAAAGATAGTGGAGTCATAGTTTGGCATCAGACATAAATTGATTTGAGCAGAAGAAATAGCTTCTTTAGCAAGACTGATTTGTGAACTTGAAGAAAAGAGGCACCCCCAAAGTTAATACTGATTACAGAAAACTGGAACCAAGTAAGCATTAATATAGAATGGCTTCATAGGATTCAAGGCACTTCTTTGGTTTAAATAGTGAGATCCAGACCCAATGTCACCCAAAAGTGGTCCAATGTGCTGACTCTGCACTTGAGAAAGATTACCAACAAGGGTTGGTTTTCTTTCTTCATATAGTCCAAAAATATGAGCATTCAAATGGCCTCACTGTAAAATTGTGGGTGCTGGTAAGTTTTGAAATCTTGAAATTACATTCATATAAATTTGATAAATCATTATTGAGAACTTTCCAATACATCTGATACTTGAAATCTTAAGCAAGATTGGTATTTGAAGATAGTGGTTGTTAAAAGATTAATTGAAGCAAAAAATTAATAATCAGTTTTGAATAAAAAGACAAAATAACTTTTTAGCATCTGCTACACTAATCTCATGATTCTTTCAAATGTTTTATTATTGTATTTTTAAAAAATATTGGAAGTAAATCAATGGTAATTGAAATGAATAATATCACTTAAAAAAACTTGTGCCTATAGAGTAAATTTTGATTTGTTGAAGAAGAAAATTTTTCTTAACAAAAATGTGCTTTATTGTTACATTATAACCACAAAATAGAATAATTTCACTCTTATCACCCTTATTTATGTTTCTTTCTAATAGTAAAATGCTTTAGATGGAAGTTCAAAATCCAAAATGAAACTACTACCTAGAACAATGTATTGATACTAACATACATTTTGTAAGTCTTTGGACAGACACTTATCACCACAGAAAAAATGGGGGGGTATTGCTAGAAATACCCCTTTCTTGAACTCCTTTGAGCCACTAATCTATGCCTGAATTTTGCACACATCATCACCATGTTGGAAATTTTTTGGCCTTACATTTAGTCAGAGATTTGTCACAAATTGAGCTCAAGATGAACCTACATTGATCACCGTTTGATCTTGCAAAATCCTAATTTGATCATGAGTTGAACTCCCTTTGATCTCACTTTTATCTAACAAAAGCTTTTGCATATCCAATATGTCAAATATTCACTTTCAAAAAGATTTGTAATGAATTTCACATGGAATATTAGAACCGAAACCAGTTATTTTGAGTAAATAGCTCATCAAAATGATTAATCTACAATAAAATACCATCAAAATTCAATCTGATTACTGAAACCTTTTGGTAAAATAACTAATAGATATTTAAATTGAAAAATAATATTCCATTTCTCAATTTCAAATTCAAAATATAAATCCTCGTTTCAAATGTGAATTTTGTAGATTCCTTTCCTTCCTATATTATGGGTAATATTTGAGGTATTGTACACCTTTGTAAATATGGTGTTGTGCTGCTAAAAAGTATCTCTGTTTCAATTCAACTTTATTGAAGCTTGATTCCAGAATTATACATATTTTATAACTATTTTGAGAAAAAAGTCACTAGTAATGAATTTAGCCTTTTATCTGTCCTTTATTAAACCTCACTTAATCCTTGTCACGCGCCACGTGACACTCGAAGCAAAATTTACTCAATAAATCAATAATATCAAGTCCTAAATCTATACTCGAAGCGCAGAAAGCAATTCTCCATAGCAACTGCGATTTTCCTTTGTGTACTTACTATTTAACTGCGCTAGCCTAAACTCTAAATCTAAATTAGTCAATCTCCCAATAGGGTACCTTAGTCCTTTTCAATAAGCGACGCACAGCGCTAGGATCAACGAAATAGTATAGTAGTAGTTTTTTTTTCATTAAAGTTTTGTTAATTAATTAATAGGGGTAAATTGAGCATGGAAAGATATTTAGTGGAGAGGGTCTAAGTGTATGTTAGTAATGGTCAATGGAATGGGAATGCTGCGATGGAAGCGAGGTCAATGCAAGGAGGAACAAAGGATATAAAAGGAGTTGGGTATTTGGTTCGATATTCCTTAGAGTTAAATTATAATATCGTATTTACATTAATAGTGGTAAATCCTTAAAAGTTAAATCATTGTTATTGTATCTTTCTTTTACCTTCTCAATATTCATTTCTAAATCCTAAATCTTTGATTATTGAGTTGCCAACCCTTCTTGAGATTTTAAGAATTATTATTACCTTGGAAATAGTTTATAATTCTTCTCAATCGAACCTCAAACCTATAGCTATCACTTCGAGTGACCTTCGAATCATTTCCTCGAATCATTCCTCTGTTCTTCGAAGAAGTTTCTAAAATCCCTCATCTCACTTACAGGAACATCCTCGACCTTGTGCGTAGGTCGTCCGGTGACAGTATAATTTAATTCTCCGTAGTTCTCATTCTTTGCACTACTAAGTCTTTTTAGGTGCTTCTAAAATTTTAAATGGCACCTGTTCAATGCACTCCTCCTACGGGCGCTACTACTAGAGCTCGCGCTAGAGGCAGGCCAACAGCCACAAGGTCTGTTTCTCGCACTCACTCTTTGGAACCACTCGACCTTAGGGAACGGCAACATTTAGTTCAATCTGTAGAAGACATTCCACAAGATTTTGATGATTCTAGTGATGAAGAAGAAGGAGAGGATACAATGCATGAGGCACCATCCACCCCTGCCAATCACCCTTCTGGCCAATCCTCAGAACCGGGACCATCTAACTCTCTGGAAGATTTCATGAGACTTTTTATGAAACCCTTTCAAATCCAACGTCTTCAGAGGGATCTAAGTTCAAAACTCCTTCTATGAAATCTCCTGAAAAATTCGACGGAGATCACCCCGACAGATTGCAACCCTTCTTGCAAACCTGCAAGCTACTGTTCCATAATGACCCTCGAACCTTAAACAGCGACCGATCAAAGGTTGTTTACGCTTCTTCATTCCTAGCCAGGAAAGCAGCAAGATGGTTCGAACCTTATCTGCTCATGCTTTCTTCAACAGAAACCCACTTACTTATCAATAATTGGGAAAAGTTCGAAGACCAACTTTTTACGTTGTTTGGGGACCCTAATGAAACGGACAACGCAGAAATTGAACTTGATTTTCTTCGCATGAGTGATAATGGTAAAGACTCTGAATATATCTCGAACTTCAGAGCACTTCAAACTCGAGTAGGTTGGAATGATGCTGTTCTTAAGTATCATTTCAAGAAAGGACTTCCTTCGAGGATTCTGGATCAATTAAATCTTCACGGTCAGAAGATGACTACTTTAACGGATTTAATGGATTGAACTCTCAAACTTGACCGCCTTTATCAAGGACGACTTCAACATCGTCGATATGCCAACAAATCTCAAGGCCTAAATTTTAAATCGGGACCTTCTTCACACCCACGACCAAATCAATCCTCCTCGACTCAATCCAAACCCAATAAGGGAAAGGATAAACCTCGACCAAAAGGCTCGACCCCAGGCGATATCAGCAAAGTACTGGATCCTAAAGGGGAACTTAAAGAAGCTGAGAGGAAGTGAAGAGCAGATAATGGGTTATGTATGTATTGTGGGGGTAAGCACAAGTTGGAAGACTGTGTAAATTTGAAGGAAAGAGAAGGTACTAGTTCGAAGTCAAAAAACTAGTAGATAGTTTACTTGTGTGCAAAGCAAACTATCTTATCTCTCCCAGTGCACAGAACCTCCATGTCTTAAGGACTGGAGTTGCCTTAAACCGCTTGAAATTCATTCTTTTTAAGGAGGATATCCCCTTCAGTTGTCTTATAGACTCTGGAGCTTCAATTTCTTTTGTTAGTTTATCTTTTTCCGAGAAGCTTCAACTAATATTTACAGATATTGATCGAACTCCCATCTATTTTGTCGAATCAGAGGAACCCAAATATTGGGTAAGTAAGAAAGTTTTATGGGTTTTCAACTTTCCGAATTTTCCCCCCTTCGAGTGGGAATTATCAGTCTTGGACGCCCCAAGGATGGACGATACCATTCTTGGCCATGACTTTTTAACGCATTGGAATCCCGAAATTGATTGGACTAGGGGATTGATCACCCCACGCTCTAAGTATATTTCTGATTCTTTAATGCAGGTCAATAGGGAGTTAAACAACCCGCCTGACAACGTCCTGCTAGAGGACAAATCTCTGCCAGATGACTTGCAAGCATCTGTACCTTCTTTAAATGAGCTATTGGCTAACCCTTCTAGCTCCATGACTTCACTCGAAGAAGATTTAAATTGCCTCAAAGTAATCAAATTATGCTCTCTCAATACAGGTATCATCTCGACAGATTCTCTCAAAGATGAAGAGGACGACCAAATAAACGTTGAAGCCATCAAATCAACTCTACCTCAAATCTACCACAATTTCCTCGATGTTTTCTCAATCCGCAAGGCCGATAAGTTACCACCTCATCAACCCTACGACCATCAAATAGAGTTAATAGGCCCAGTAACTCCGGCAGGTCCTGTCTATTCTTTATCGAAGGACGAATCTCAAGTTCTTCGAGACTACATTGCAGAGAATATAGCCAAAGGTTTCATCAGAGCCAGTAAATCTCCAACCGGCTCCCCTGTTCTCTTTGTAAAAAAGAAGGACGGTAGTCTTAGGTTGTGTGTTGACTATAGAAAGCTCAACACAGTCACAAAGAAGAATGCATATCCTGTTCCTCCTATGTCATTACTTCTTACCCTTTTCAATGGTGCTAATTTCTTTTCTAAAATTGATCTTAGAGGCGCTTACAATCTTATTCGCATTGAGGAAGGTCATGAACCACTGACTGCAATGCGCACTAGATTTGGTAGTTTTGAATATTTAGTTATGCCTTTTGGATTATGTAACGCACCTTCAACTTTTCAAACTTTTGTTAATGATATCTTTCAAGATGTTGTTGAACAATTTGTAGTTGTCTATTTAGATGATATTTTAATATTGTCGAAAACACTGGATGAACATATTCATCATGTTCGACAGGTCCTAAATCGTCTTCGAGATCATGGTCTCTACGCCAAGCATAATAAATGCGAATTCCACCTCAAATCAATTGATTTTTTGGGTTTTACGTTGTTCACTGACGTTTTAGTCATGGATGACAAAAAAGTCCAGAAAATCCTGGAATGGCCTGAGCCCAAAAACATTAAATCACTCCAAGGATTTTTGGGTTTTGCAAACTTCTATAGAAGATTTATTAAAGATTACTCTAAAACTATTTCCAATCTTACTTCTCTTCTTAGAAAAGATATTCCTTTTGTTTTTACTTCTACAGAACGAAAGGAATTCGAAGCACTAAAAACGGCGTTCACCACAGCCCCAATTCTTCGGCATTTTGATCCTTCGGCCTCGACAATAGTTGAGACAGATGCGAGCGATTATGCTATTGCAGGGGTCATCTCCCAATTAAATCCTGAAACAAATTTGTTTCATCCTGTTGCTTTTGAGTCACGCAAACTCATAGCCGCGGAATTAAATTATGAAATTCATGACAAAGAGCTTTTAGCTATTATCCATTGTCTTAAGAAATGGCGTTCTTTTCTTCTCAGCCTAGATAGTCCTTTTCAAATTTTAACAGATCACAATGCTTTGAAATACTTCATTTCTTCTAAAGCGTTAACCAGGCGTCAAGCCAGATGGGCTGAATTTTTGTCTGAATTTTTTTTCTCTATTTCCTATCGCCCAGGAAAAAACTGCATTGTCCCAGATATCTTGTCATGTTGGGACGACGTTTACCCACAGCGGGGGGACGCATTTGCTGACAAGAACCCAGCAAATGTGCAATCAATCTTCAACGAATCAATGTTAACGACTCATCAACTTAATTCGATGACAATTCAATCTTTTCGAAATCCACTATCCAACATCCTCGAAGCTCAGTCGAAGGACGATTATTGTTTAGGGTTAAAAGACAAAATACCCTCAAAGCAAGGGGCCAAAAGATTTAGTATTGAATCAGGTCTATTAGTCTTCGAAGGTGGAGTAGTCATACCCGACAACAATGAGATAAAATTATGGATTTTCAATAGTCGACATGATTCTCCGTTAGCTGGTCATTTTGGGGTTGATAAAACCTACCAGTTAATAGCGAGGGATTTCTTCTGGCCAGGTATGACCAAGGAAATCAAGGCCTATATAAAAGCTTGTTACGAATTTAATAGGAATAAGGCTCCCCGTCACCGGAAGCATGGGTTGCTTCAACCACTTCCTATTCCCTCTAAACCTTGGGAATCTTTATCGATGGATTTCATTTCTCAACTTCCTATTTCTAATGATTTTGATGCTATATTAGTAATAGTAGATAGATTTTCAAAAATGTCTATTTTTATTAAAACCACTACTACTGCTACAGCAGAAGATTTGTCAAAATTGTTTTTAGAATATGTATTTTCTAAACACGGCTTACCAAATGATATAATTTCAGATAGAAGCTCATTTTTTGTATCCACATTCTGGACCCAACTGTGTCGACAACTCAATATCACGAGGAATCTCTCCACAGCCTATCACCCTGAAACCGATGGTCAAACAGAAAGAGTTAACCAAATCCTCGAACAATATCTTTGAATGTATGTTAGTTACCAACAAGACGATTGGACCACATGGCTACCATTGGCCGAATTTGCTTATAATAACTCGACTCATTCTTCGACACGACAATCTCCCTTTGAAACCATTTATGGACGACATCCTTGATTCAACTCAATTCATGTAGGAACTAATCATCCTGCGGAACATTATCTTCGAACTATATCACGACTCCAAGAAGAACTTAAAACAAATTTGGAATCAGCGATTCGAAGATACAAGGAACAGGCCGACAAACATTGACAATCTGCTCCTTCCTTTAAACCAGGCGACAAAGTATGGCTTGATGCATGAAACATCCGAACAACAAGACCATCAAAGAAACTGGCTGAAAAGCGCTTGGGACCATTTGAAATCGACTCTGAAGTCTCTAAAACTGCATTTCGACTCAATTTACCTCCTAAATGGCAGGCGATTCACCCTGTTTTCCATGTATCTCTCCTGGATCTGGCTCGAGAAATATACCCGGGCAAGAACCAACCCCCTCTGGAACCGGTCAAAGTAGAAGATCATCTAGAGTGGGAAGTAAGTCGTATCCTTGATTCAAGAATACGCAAGGGGAAACTTCAATACCTCGTGGAATGGGAAGGCTTCCTCAATGACTCAGACAAAACATCCTGGGAACCAGCCATCAATGTTTCCAATGCTCCTGAACTCCTAAAATCTTTTCATTCGAAATATCCTTTAAAACCAAAACCTTAAAATTTCTTTATTTAAAACTTTCTTTCCTTTTCTTTCTTTCTTTAAAATCTAAAACACCTCTTAAATTTCTTAGCCTTGTTTTCTTTTTTCTCTCTTCTTTTTCTTTCTTCTCTTTCTATAAAATTTCCTCCAAAACCAACTAAAAATAAAATCAAAATTAAAATTAAATACAATAAAATAAAATAAAATTAAATTAAAATTAAAATTAAATAAAATAAAATAAAATTAAATTAAATTAAATAAAATAAAATAAAATAAAATAAAATAAAATAGAATAAACATAAATAATAAAATAAAATAAAAAACTCATAAATCTCTCTAAATATTTTCTTTCTTTTCTTTTTCAATTCTTTAAATACATTCTTTTCTTAAATTTAAAATTCTCTTCAAAAATTTCTCTTTCAAAAATTTTTTTCTCTCTTTTAAAGACTTTCTTTCCTTCAAATCATCAAATCCTGTATGGCACGACCATTTCCTCGAACTTAACTTCAACCCCTGAATCTCCCTATAATAATTCTTCGAAGCAAATAAATCTTCTTTTCAAACTCTCTTAAATTCTACACTTTGTTTTTTTTCTTTTCTTTCTCCTCTTTTCAAACTAAAATTTCTTAAAAAAAAAAAAAAAAAAAAAAAAAATTAAAATCCTCAATTTAACAAACTCATCTCAATCACAAAACCGTTTCTTTTTCTCTCTCTTTTCTTACATAAAAGTTTTCCTTTTAAAAACACTAAAACTTCCTTAAATTAAAACAACCTTTTTTCTTTCTTTAAAATTCTTCTTTCAAATTCTAAAATTTTTATTTAAAACTTCTTTTTTCTTTTTTTTTTCTCTTTTTTTTTCTCTCTCTCAAATCTTGTAAAATTAACAACATTCACCTACAATAAAAAAAAATAATACTAATAATAAAATAAAATAAAAATAAAATAAAACTAAAATACAATTTTTTTTTCTACTTCTTTCCATCTCCTTTTCATTTCAAATTTTTTCTTTTAATTTTTCTCAAACCAATCTTTTCATTTTCTCCAAAACTACCCTTATCTCCTTCCTGCATTTATCAAATACCTCCTCCTCTCCTACCGGAACCACCTCTCCAATCTCCAAGAGCTCCTCCGCCACGTCGAAGGAAGCAGCGTCAATAATAGCGTCAACCTCTCCACATAGTTCTTCCGCGAACCTTACTCGTCGACCTTGACGAGGTTTCTTCGACCACACCTGGTCCAGGGTGTCTTCGGGCTCTTTAACTACTTCCGTGGCTGGAGGGTTTGCCTCAGTTGGTATAACCGGCGCAGGCTCCGCAATCATCTCTTCCAGGTTATTCGATGTCTAAAACAAGACTCATCAGTAACTTCATCCTTGAAATAAAACAATTAAAACTTACCTCGAAGATGGGATCAGGCTCCAGAAATAAACTGGGCGCCACTTCGACTTCTACCTCTCTCTCTTCCTCATCGTCCTCGATGACCACCCGACGTTTCTTGGGTGCCCGCCCTGGAACAGGGACTTCATCTTCATCCTCCTCCACCAATTCATCGACCTCTTCCTCGACACCTCGCTTCGAGCTCGTGGCCTGGGTTACCCAGGTTGAGATCTCGTTGTTCATCTCCTTATCATTTTCCCCCACCGATTGTTCATCTTCGATCGAGACATCCCAAATGTCTTCGACCACCTCTTTGGTCTTCAGAACTACCCAAAATTTTGTTTTTGTAAATCGTTTTTCGATTTCCGCGTTCTTCGTCAACGCATCGCACGCCACTCGCCGCCAACGGCAAAACTCGCATTTCTGGCGAGGGCCTCGAGTCGCCGTACTTTCGACAAAGAAATATTCCATGCTTTCACAAGCCATGCAAGTCTGTGAAAATTGTCGTGTGATTATTCCCCCATCCGCTTTAGGGTGTGGAGGCGTGGGTGTAGGAGTAGGGCAGTTCATTATAAAATAAATAATTAAGAGATGAGGGAAAAAGTATTAGGCAAGGGAAATTAGTGTGGGAAGATGGTTCAAGCTCAACGGAGTTTGCGTTTTTTATACCCCCGCATCTGTCACGCGCCATGTGACACTTGAAGCGAAATTAACTCAATAAATCAATAATATCAAGTCCTAAATCTATACTCGAAGCGCAGAAAGAAATTCTCCATAGCAACTGAGATTTTCCTTTGTGTACTTACTATTTAACTGCGCTAGCCTAAACTCTAAATCTAAATTAGTCAATCTCCCAATAGGGTACCTTAGTCCTTTTCAATAAGCGACGCACAGCGCTAGGATTAACGAAATAGTATAGTAGTAGTTTTTTTTCATTAAAGTTTTGTTAATTAATTAAAAGGGGTAAATTGAGCATGGACGGATATTTAGTGGAGAGGGTCTAAGTGTATGTTAGTAATGGTCAATGGAATGGGAATGCTGCGATGGAAGGGAGGTCAATGCGAGGAGGAACAAAGGATATAAAAGGAGTTGGGTATTTGGTTCGATATTCCTTAGAATAAAATTATAATATCGTATTTACATTAATAGTGGTAAATCCTTAAAAGTTAAATCATTGTTATTGTATCTTTCTTTTACCTTCTCAATATTCATTTCTAAATCCTAAACCTTTGATTATTGAGTTGCCAACCCTTCGTGAGATTTTAAGAATTATTATTACCTTGGAACTAGTTTATAATTCTTCTCGATCGAACCAACCTATAGCTATTACTTCGAGTGACCTTCGAATCATTTCCTCGAATCATTCCTCTGTGCTTCGAAGAAGTTTCTAAAATCCCTCATCTCACTTACAGGAACATCCTCGACCTTGTGCGTAGGTCGTCCGGTGACAATCCTACTTAAATCCAAATTGACCCACAAAAACCTTATTCGGGACATTTTTTAGCCCAGGATGATTCAAGATTGGAGCAAAATATTATTTTACATATCCAATATGCCTATTGATTAAATTTCTTCAGGCTTACTTAAAATTCACATAAACATAAACTTTCACAGGAAATACTAAACACAAATCTTGAAAATATAGTATTTAAAATCAAAATAAATCTAATATAATATGCTTACAACAAAATTTTTTTTCTGGATTAATTGAAACAAAAAATTGTTCATTTGTAAAAATAGAAAAAATACTATCCATCCTGAATTTAGAATTCATTTTTAAAAATTTAATGCCCCCTCACTTTCAAGTTTATCATGTAATTTAAAAATTATATTTTTAATAATTTTGTGAATAGTACACCTGAGATATAAACTTAGGGATATCAAAAACTAAAACATCAGAAAATTGAAATTTTTTTCATTGTTATGAATGGAAATAATGATTGAAAAACATCATTAAAGCAAGTTTAATTTTGAATAATAGGCATACTTTCTCATGTAAATTTCAATAAAAATAAATTTTATTCTTACATAAGTTGAAGTGGATATATTTGAGTTCAAAAAGAATTAAAATTGACAAAATAAGACTTCTATAATTCATATTCAAAAATGAAATCACCCTTCATTATCTACCCTTAAACTATTTTAAATTAAATAATTTCAAAGTCAGTATATACTGATGTTATTTTTTCTTCTAAAAGATTTATTATATAGATTAATAGTCATAAACAGTTGTCATAGATGTTAACTTTATATAAGCAATCTTTAATGCATAAAATGATAAAACTATCTTTTATGTAAAAAGTGATTAAAGAAAAAAATATTATAAAATTTTTGATGCACTATCAATAAAATTGAAGATAGAGCATATCAAAAGTTTAAAATTAATTTCAATTTTGATATCATCATTTTATTTTATTTTACTTGAGTAGAAAACAGATTTTAAAAATCGATATAATTTTAAATCCCATTAGTTTGTAGATTTCAACATTTGAAACTATGAAATAAATATTTATGAAAGAATTTTACAATATTTTCCCTTCTAAAAACTCATAAATCCAACTTCAAATCTTCTAAACTTCACAAGTAACCACAATGAATTCTGAAAATACTCTATATATAAATAATTAAAGGTAAATAAAATTATGTTTTTATTCTTTATTTCAATTTTTGATAATTAATATATATATATAATTGCTTAAAAAGTATAAGAGGGAGCTTAATAGTGGTTTTGGCATTAGATATATAGATTCAACTTTCAAAAAATTTGTTTGGAATAAATTACAAAGACAAAAAGGATATATTTTGATGAAAGAATACTGATTTAGGTTCTCTTAAAATTTTATTAACCATTTTTATGGAATAAAAATCCATGGTTATCATTCTTTATGATATTATCATAGAATTTTTTCCTTTTTTAATATAATGATTTTCTATTGTGTGGTATGTAGGTTAAGATAAGTTTAAAAGATTTATTGAAGATATATATACCAGACACAGTATAATTTGTAGATTTATAACTATAACTTACTTTTCTGATGTTTTACATCATTGATAAGTAGCTCATGCATTACACAAGTAAATAATTATAGTCTCTGGAAAAAAGTCCTTGTGAATTTCAAATTTTTTGTAATTCTTAAAATCATTACTCAAATAAACTAAAAATTTCTTCAAATATTGATTGAAAGAAGGAGTTTCAAAATCTTATTTTGTAGTTATAAAAGTTTGAGTTATTTTTCATATTATCAAGTATATTGAACATTTGTAAATTTTGACTTGAAAACTAGTGATCATAGCAAAGTAATACTGGAAGAATCAGATAAAAAGGGTGGAATAAAGTCATAGAACAACAGGAAATGATACAAAATTGATGATTTTTGGCTCACAAAATTCAACATATTTTTGACATATTTTGCCACCTTTAGATAATGTTTAGTAGATTTTAACATTATTATAACAAGAAAACTTAAAAATGTTTTTGATTTTTTTAACAAAAAATAAATATTGTTAGATCATTTTTTTAAAAATATGACTTATTTTTATGCTTTATCTACAACTTTTAGTAGTTTTTTTTGCTGAAATTACTTGTTTTAATATTCTATTTTTGTATTTTTTAAGAGAGTTCATTGCATTAAAGTTTTGTATAAATTTTTCATTAAAGCATCATATTTTAAGTCTAGAGATTTGGTTTTGAAATAATATATATTTTCAAGTTAATTGACTCATTATTTTTGGATTGATAAATTAGGTTAAAATTGGGATTGCTTATTTCTAGTGAGTGTACATCATAGTTGAAGATTAATAAATGGTGAAATTTTGTAAAATTCTAAATATCTTTTAAACCTTTTTGATTTAAATAATGTTTAATGTTATGTAATCTATCTATAAGTTGAACACAGTTAAAATCTGATAATGGTACATTGCTTTCAATTTCTAATACTAAAATTCTATTCTACTTGAAACAATGTAAACTAAAGTTTGGTATCTCATAAGAAACTCACAATTTTCAAAAATCATATTTTCAACTTTTTAAACATGATACACATTAAAATATATTTTTAGAATAACTTCCTAATTAGTTTCAAATACTAGAAAATAATTACCTCAATTTATTTTAATACTTAAACAATTCTGATGAGTGAATTTTACAATCCTCTAAGTAACATATGGTTACCATTTATACATATATGCATGATTTCTCCTTTTGTTTAGTTTTAGCTGAATCTAAAAAGGAAAATCCCATGTTGAATTAAATCTATAGATAAACTTCTTATATTAGAAGCTAATATTTCATATGAGAAATTTGTTATTTAGTTTTAGAAAGATTAATAAGTGTTTGGAATTATAATTGAGCCATTTATTCAAGTAAATAAAAAAGGATGACGTTCTAAATATTTCATATATATATATATATATATATATATATATATATATATAATAAAAATTAATTATATAGTAGCACTTTACCATGGTTTTATACTAATGTCATATAAAAAAAGGGATTGAACTAAAAATTTCAGTAAAGAAAATAAAAATAAGATAAGTTAATATTCTTGTATATATTTTCACATTTTTGAAATGGCTTACTTAAGGGAGAAAATTATTTGGTTTTAGAGTACAACAATTTCTAGATAAAAATCTTCAAAATATAGTTTGATCCTCTCAAAAAGAAAATTCTAAAAATTTTACTATCACATTTTATATATTTGTTAAGTAATAGAAAATCGAGTTGTGTCTTTGACAATGAAGCTTTAGAAAATGAAATAAATGATTTAACTTTATAATATAATTTTTGAAACAATAAATCATGTATTTAAAAAAAATTATATATCTTACAATCAAGATAACAGTATTAATTAAGCAACTCTAACAACTTTGGAAAGAAAACAAGAAAAAAATATTTAGTAAAATGCATAATTTATTTTTAGAATTTAAGGAAACTTAATAGTTCTACCTGTAAACTAGCCTTAAAGCAGGTTTAGATTTAACATGTGGAAATTCATACATAGTACCCTTCCATAATTAGAGCAGAACAAAATTTATGTAGTTTTATTTTATTAATTTATAATAGTATTTTTATTTTTGGCTTTTTCATTAGTATAACTATATATTTTTTAACATTTTTGTTTTTCATAACATAAGTTCAAAGCTTTTCATCACTACTTCAAGATGAAACTCCATATAATGTAATAAATGAATGATATATTATAATGAATTTTACTAGAGACTTTTCAAAAATGGTGATTAAGAATACTTATTATAATTTTTTAAAATTTTTATTATTTTTCTATCTCTTGAAAGGAGATGGCCATATCTCAATTTAATTAGTTTTTCCTCAGAAAAATTTATTCTTGATCTAAATAAAATTGCATCACTGTTAACTTGAAGTTATTATACAATTTTACCAATTTTTTTATCTGAACATAGTTGAAAGTATGTATAAATTAAAGTGTTTCGACATAGTCTTACTGTTATCCCACCATTCTTTTCTCATTTAGATTTCATTATAACTGTAAGATAAGTTTTTCAATAATTTCAATAATACCTTAATATTTAATAATTTAGTTACATAGTAGATTTTTTATCCTTTTTTTTATATGAGGCTTATTATATAAACACCACTTTTATATTTTTTCCATTTTGAAGTCTGATAATTTAAATTTTCATTAAACTACCCAAATTATATCAAAAGAAATTCAAAAGTATATTTTTTTAATGTATTCTTTTTGATAAAATTATAATTTCTTATAGGTTATTCTTCAACTATTTATTGTAATTAATTACCCACTCATTTATTATCTGTTATTGTTGTTAATTACATACAGACAAAATAAAGATACTCTCATATTATATTGGAGTTTTAAATTAAAAAGTAAATACTAGTGGCTGGTATTAAATATGAAGTTGTTATAACTAAGTTGAACAATAATTAATGATTAAATGGCATTGTATATTACAAATTTTGTTGAATATATATAAAAATAACACTCAAGAAATATATATAAGATATACATATAACCATTGTATATCAAAAATGAAGTACTTATCAACATGGTCTTTTTTAAACACTTTCAAATTTACTTAAAAAGACATTAATATTACCAATTCAAATTTTATATCAAATATATCAATATTATTATTTCAATTTTAATTATTTTACAAAAAATTTGAGTTACAAAGTAATTAAATTCAGTATTTAATGAATGTTTTTGAAAAATATTTACAAAAATAAAAATAACCCCTCACAAAAAAAATATAATTTTTTTTACTTACAATTTGCACCATATTTCTACCCTTAAAATATTGGTATTCTTCTAACAAAAAATTTTTTTAAATAAATTTAAATTTTTTTTCATCATTCAATTACAAAATGTCAAATTTATAATTTTTTTACCTTACTAAAAAATTTAGTTGAAAATTTAATTTTGTATTTCCAAAAAATCAACTTAAAAGTCAAAAATTATAAAAAAAAAATTATAAATATAATATTGAGAAAGAGGTAAATTAAATTTCTAATATTCATATAAAAAAATTTCATATATTTCATGGTGTTTGAATTTTAAATTTAATGTATTAAAAAATAATTATTAAATAACCAAGCCAAATGAAATCGGCTTGGGTTTTTGGTATCACTAGCACTTATTTTTTTTCTTATACTCACATTTTAATTTTTTAATTTTATTTTTTTATGAATTTTAATGTTTTTAAGACTGAAGTTGATTTCAAACAACTTCAGTCTAACTTGTCTCTCACTTTCCTGCCAGTTTTCACCTGGTAGGGAAAGTCGCTTCCATTTTAGAGACCAAAGTCCCTTGCAGGGACTTTGGTTTCTCTGTGTGCAATGCACAGCCAGAAAAAAACTGGATGTGCAATGCACTGCATGCAGCACATTCAACGTGCATTGCTGCTGCAAGTAATGCACATTGCATGCAGCAGAAATGCATGCTGCATGCAGCAGCAATTCAGGCTGCATGTGCTGCATGCAACGCGCATTTCTGCTGCATTCAGCGCGCATTTCATGTGCTGCCCATATCTCATGCAGCTGACTTGATATCAGCTGCATAAGATATGGAAGTGATTGTGCAACACACGTTAATTGCAGCAGCAACACGTGTCGCACACAGCTTTGGCCACCTCCCAGCCTAGTAAATTGGCTGGGGGGGTGGCAAATGTTACAGAAAGCAATCAAAGTCTCTTTTAGAGACTTTGATTGCTTGAAAGAGACACTTCCAGCCAGGTTTCTCCTGGCTGGAAGTACTAAATTTCAATGTAAGGGACCCAAGCCAATTTCAAAGGCTTGGGTCATAAATTAAGCTCTCCAAAAAGCAGTCAGTATAAATCTGGCTGCAATAAAAAGTAAATTATCTAATTAAAATACATAAATAAATAAAAATTTATTCAAAAAGATATACAATGCTCTGCAGCCGGTTATAAACTGCCTTCCATTGATACACATATAAACAAAATCAAATGTTGTTTTCAGCAACATTAGCAATGTTTTGATATTTTGAGTCAAGTAAGATCAGGAAAAAGGCCAAGGCATAAAAATTGCACAATTAAAAATCTACCAATTTAATATGGTGGGGAGGTACATATTTTAGAAATAGGTGGTGCACATTATAGTTCCCTTTAAAAAAATTCGAAAGTGAAATAATTTTGACGCAATTTAAATTTAAATGTGATGAGTGTATGTTTTTTAGCATTGTGAAACATGGTAGCTAGATTTATGTGGCGTAAATTTTTTTTAGATGTGAAATTCAGCATTGCACAAAAGTTCATCTGCACAACATGCATCCAATTGAATTCTAGCTGGAATTAGTATATGCATAGGAAAAATTAATCATGCTGTGTACAGTGACTTGGAAACAATATTCTTGGAATTTAGATGAAGTTTATCATATGACTTGGAGAGTTTCATTTTTTTGAAAATGAGATCAGTGAAAATTCATGATATCTACATCTCTTTGCCACCTAATTTATTTTTCCTTTCTCTTTCTCACTTACCTTTTTCAAAAATTATCAATCATATTTTTGCTTTATCATTTTGAATTATTGGTACTATTTTCTTGACCTTATCTGATTACCAGTAAGCAAATTTTTCTTTCTATTGCATTTCATATCATTTTGGTTTGTTACTCTTTTTTACACTTTTGACAAGTTAATCTAATGATTCTAATTCTGAATTTTTTTTAGGGTATCTTTTACTGTACCCTTTCGATTCATTATAAAAAAGTTCTATTTCAGTTAACTTAAAGTTTTTTTATTTGTTTGTCAATTTACTTTTCTTTATTGCTTATCAAAAATGTTCAATTTATTTATCTAACCTTTTATTTTTTAAAACAATAATTATAAAATAAACTTTATAATTAATTTTGATCAATCAGCTACAAATGGAAGAAGATCTTATAGACACGTAAGTTCATGTTTTTCTTATCATTTTTCTATATTTTTTTAATACTTTCTCAACCATTATATTATTAATATGAAAAGTAAAACATCATCTTGTACTTTCTGAAAGCATACAGGATAATATTTTGCTTTTCATAATAATAATTAAATTGTTTGTACTTTAACTTTAATTTATTAATTTTTAAGTTGTTTCAAAGTCTCGTACTTGCTGAAAGCATACAGGACAATGCTACAATTTAAAAATTAATAATTTATTGAAGTATAACTATCTAATTCAATATATTGGTCAGAGCAAGATTTATCATTTTATATATGTGGATATAATAATTCTGTAAATTTTTTAATATTACTAGTGTATTGGAGTTATACTTTCATTATATTATTAATATTAAGTGTAGAGCCAAATCTCGTACTTGCTGAATGCATACAGGATAAAGCTATACTCTTTATATGTATAATTTAATAAAGTATACCTTTGAAACACTTTCTTAATATTTTAAATAAAGAAAAAGTATATAAGTTTACTAATATGTAGATATGCTAACTTTTGTATTTCTAATATTGAAGATATGATAAAGTTAAAGGTATCATTGACCAATAATTGAAATTCTGTTACTATTTTCTAATTTTTGATTTTATTCTATTTTAAATCAAAATTGAATTCTCTTAGGATTGAACCATCAATGAGTAATAATTTGAAAAAAAAAACGGCCAGGGAAGAAATCTAACAATAGGTGGGCAAAAGACATTGCTACTTGAATGAAACTTGTAAATGCTCTTGGAATGGATACAAATGGGAAGAAGCCAAATTTCTACGCACGATTTTATCCAAATAATATGACAGATTGCAATAATTATTACAATTTTTTTCCTGGTTGAAGTATTTATAAACCAAAAGGTGTCTTAATACCTAGATTTCTTGTGCAGACTTTCGAAATTCATGAGCTCAAAGAACTAGATATGTTAGAAGCTAGGGTGCAATGCATTAAGGATCTTTCTTACTGCAAACATTAAATTACAAATAATGGTTTTCATCAAAGAGCTGGTTGTTTTGAAAAAATGTTTGGTGGTGGCTTTATTTTAGATAGGAAGAAATCTTTATATATTTGTAAGTATCACTTTTTTTAATTTAAATACTGAATTTTTGAATGATTTTACTTGCAGATGAATACACTGATAATATTATATGCACGGATTAATATAAAAAACAAATGAAGAGGATTGCAATGTACTTTGAATATTTTTTTTAAAAAAATATCATATTTAAAGTACAACAAGGCAACTAATCTTTGTGCAAAACTTGGTATTCCTGGATTTTCAAAAGTTTATAGTGAAGAAGAGGGTGTACCATTTGCTAGTAATTTAACTTGGACATCTGGAGCAAATGGTAATGGGTTCTCAAATGAGGTTTATCGTGATAAGGATACAAGTGAGTATACTTTAGGAATATTTTTTCCTAAAGATACAGAAAACAATACCATTCATATGAAATACGATAAGACCCAACCACGAAAAACAGGTGGAGAACTTATGTTTCCCAAAATTCAAAGTAAAATCAATTTTGAAGCAACTAATGGAATAACAGTGACGTTATGGCCTGCCAATCAACTGAGGCATTTTACCTCAAGATGTCACAAAATTCACGGCTTCACAAGGATAGGTTCTTCTATTCAAATCAGCACTAGAATTTTTCATGCTATATAAAAGCTTAATGTTTTTGATATTGATATTTCACAGTACTTGGAAATGAAAGAAGAAAAAGATAGGTATAAATATTTGATTAGTGCTTTGAGAGTTTTTCTGAAAAGAGATGACTTAATAGAGGAAGAAATAAAATTAGCAAAGTATTATTTATCTAATGTTAAGACAAATCTAAAAAATTTTGATAATTAAATATTAAAAATTTATATCATATTTACACAATTTCATGTGAAATTAAACATGATAAATACTGGGAGTAGCTGTAACATTTTCAGTTGTGATGATTAAAGTATTATCTATTTTTTTTTGTGAAATAGAATAATTTTTTCTCATAATATTATAAGAAAATTTGATTTACTTTTGAGGAAATATATAAGTTGTGAAATCTTTAAATGTCATTTTTATTAAATTGGTAGAAAAGGTTCTAAAATACAAAAACTATAATTAAGAATTTGAAATATATTAGCCATAAAAATGTGCTTTTAATGCTACCAAATTAACTGTATAGTATTTTAGGTCAAACAAGCTTATTAATAAAAAAGTTAATTTTAAAGAGTTGATGAAAGAATTTTGAATCAAAAATAGATTAAATTGTATTTTTTAAGAATACACACATTTAATTATTTAAGTTGTTCTACTTCTGATTAAAAATGTTACAATCAATGAAAAAATTTGTAATAATTAATAGATTATTTAATATTAAAGGTAAAGTAACAAGACTAGCGCAGTTATCATATTTTTATATAGACAATAAAATATTTAAGAATTTAATACAAGTATTTGAAATCATATAAGTAGATTTTAAAATCTTTGTTATTGCTGGACTTACAATAATTTTTTAATAATTAATTTAGAAAATCATGTTAAAGGTTTCTTAATAAATTTCAAAGATGGTCACATGTTTGACGTATTTGAAGGAAAATACTTGAATTATACAATATAAATAATATACACAGAAATTTATCTATTTAAATGTTGGAATATTTATTTATTTAAAGGCTATGTTTAGCAAAAAAAGGTGATACTGGCTGAATGGAGCTCCAGTGATTAAGAAAATCTGCAGAAATAGCCCTAGCAATTCCCAGAGGACTTGGGGTATCAAATTTTAAATTAAATGGGTCACACTTGCCTATAAAAGGTTTTATTAATGTTAAAATATAGTTATTTAAATTTTTCCAAATTTATTCATCCATCAAATGATTTTTTTTTCATGTAAAATAAGAAACTTAATTTTTGATATTACCTCCAAGCAATCAGCTGCTGAAGCCAATCTATGATCTTGAGAGCTCAGAAATAAACCACGGACACCATCAATTATATAGAATGTGAAAGATTTATATCGGTGGTGGGAGTATTCAGAATTTATCTTGTTTAGTGCAGCCTTTTGTTTCTGTCTCATTATAGTCAGTTCAGTATTTTCGCTTTTCTTACTTGATTGTTGAGCTTCACTAGTCTTGCCACTTGATATTGTTGCAGCAAAATATTTTGATTTAAGAATGATAATTGACATAATTATATTAATGATAATATTTCTGATTTGAAGAAGAGTTGACATTGATATATCACGGGTTTGAAATGCAGTGGGACCAACTTATAAGCCATCAGGAATCAGACTCTTCAGATTTGAAAGGTGAGCTAGAAGCTGAAGACCACATTCAATTGGACAATCTGAGTTAATGTTTTGATGTGATGGAAGCTGGCTGAATTCATGTGCGGTAAGATAAAGTGAAGATGATATAAGAGATACCCATGAAGAACGGCAGTGGTCACTTGGGATCATTAATCTCATGAGCATTTGGATAAGATTGGATTCAGGGTGATCCGTTTTCTTTGTTGAGGAAAGAATTTCAGTATTTAAACCATCAGGATCACATAAATCTTCCATTTTTTTGAAATCAATATTATCTAGTACCCATAACTGTGAGCTATCAATCTCTAAAAAAATATTTGCTACAAAAGGAAAAAAAAAATAAGTAAAAGAACAAAGTCAAGAATAAAAATTATTGTAACTTACATAACTCAGTAAGTTTTGAAAGCCAATCTTCTCCACAAGATTTTTCCCAATGAAAAGTAAACATTGGAATATTTTACATGGGTTTTTGGGAAGAAGTAGACAAGCGTAAATCAAGGAGAGTAACAATTTCCAACCACGACATGAGGACCTTTGCCGTGCTGATTCTACCTTTTAAAAAATTATGAATTTTACTGAATTCCTCCTGAAAATCAGAGTCTTTTAGAACTGAGGGTGAATAAGTTTGAGGTTTTTTTTATATCTTGATTGGAGTTGATTTCATTCGTATATAAGCTTTCAAAGTGGTCAAAGTAGGTAATTTAGGAGGTGATGGGTATTGCTTCTTAGAAATGAAGGAATTCGGTGATGAGCGGTTTGAATCATCATCTTTATCAAACATATCACCATGTCTTGAAGAAGATTTTAAAGTTTGCTTGTTTTGATGAGCAAGCATAGCTTCATATTCTGACAGTTCATCATCACTATTTTCATTGCTCTTTTCATCATCTTCATCAGGGAGAGGGAGTTTATGGATGGAAAAATCTACAGTAGGTGAGTTTCTGGTACAAAATATCAAAAAAAGATAAAAAGTAAAATATGTAAGTAATAAAAGAGATATATGATAGAATTTTAAAGATAAAAGAATAACAATAAAAAAAGTAAACAAGAATATACTCATTATCAAAGCCTTTGCTTTTTTTTTGAGATTTATTATTTGATACATCAGAAAATTTATTAGCAGAAGCCGGTTTAATATGTCAAACAAAAGAGGAGCCTTGGAATAATTTTTTTTTCTTGGAGCGGATAACAGGTGTTTCAAGATTTTCCTTAGAAGTTGAAGCATGAGTTTAAGCTAATGGTTCATCTGTCTCATCATCATCCCTAATGACCATGATTTCATAAAGAGGAATCATACCCTCCTTGTAAGCTACAAATATATATGAAGAAAAAAAATATTAATAATCTTATCTACTAATTTAAAAGGAGACAAAAAAGCAAAGAAAATACATTTTTCAAGACTTTTCACATATTGGAGTAAGTCATTACAAGGGTTAGATAAATATAAAGGAGAAGGATTATTGTTAAGGATCTTGACAAGTTCTTCTGTTTTATCTCTAGCCAATTCAAGTAAATTGTGATACTGAACTCTCGTTATTTCATGCCTCTCATTGCTAAGTACAGGAGGGCTAGGTGCCATGCCATGTGGCAGACATGGTGCAAGCTCAAAAGCTTCAAAGCAAGTATCAATCAGTGAGTGGGATGAAACACATTTGGGCGCTGGAAAATTAATTTTTTGAAAATAAAAAGATATAGAACATAAGTGAAATATATAAATTAAGAGAGAGGAACATGATATACATACAAAGTGGAAGTGTAGGATTTTGAATACTAGACATATTGATTAATGAATATTAAAAAAAAGTATTAAATATCAAAAAATTATGATGTAATATGATGAATAATTATAAGAAACTCTATTCTAGAAAATTGAAGTTGATAATTTAATAGGATAAAAAATTGAATAAGATTAAATTTTATGTGAGGATGAAAGAAACAGAAAACATAAAGAGAGGTGTTTTATATTATTTGAGCTTTTTTTAACATGTATTATTCATAGTGGGGTAAACTGAGTAACATGCTAAATCACAATCTGTTTATATTGAAGCGAAATTTGATGTAGCTAACAGAAAATACTAGGAATTCTTTGGGAACTTTTAGTGTGAAAAACAAATAATAACAAACATATATCCCATATGCAAATTGCCACGGGTTAATACAAAATTTTTTAAATTAGAATTTACTTCTAAACAATGGAGATACACTTAATTAGTGTATTATATGAAAAAAAGGATAATGCTTTATAAATATTTGTTAAATTTACTTTCAGATGACAATGTGAGATTCATAAATATACTGATATGCCTCATCAAACAAGAAATTAATTATAAATATAAAATGGGTAACATTAGAATTTAAGATAAGAATTTGTTTTTTAAGTGACAGGAGGAGTGTCAGGCTAGGGTGTGGGCACCATGACCAAATCATTGATAAACTTGGATACAACTAAGGGAAAAAAATTGAATAGTCTTATTTTACAATATATCTTAGTCTGCACAAGATATTGAATTGTTGTCCCTAACTATACCATTATTGTTACTTTTCAAAGGTTATAGGACTACTAAGTTGATAAAATATTATTCTGAATCACCCAATGAAATACCTTAAGCAACACTCAAAATTATTAAAATATTAATATTCAATTTGAGATTTGTATTAGCTAATTTTTCACAACTTACCACAGTTTTGATTAATATAATAAAACTTGAAAAAAATTTTTGAGATAACCTAGAAATGGGTGCAAGAAAATGATGAAACATATGACTTGAATCTTAACTCATACACTATTGATAAACTTCATGGATCCTTATTAATTTCTATTGAAATTAATTTTGAGACTGGCATATTGAATTTTAGCTATGACCAAGTACTGTAAGTGCCATGGTTTGTATTCAATATATTGGTGTTGAAATTGATTTTGATAGGAATTAACAAGTATCATATGGCACCATGCATGAAACCCTGACAGAAAACACCAAATTTATGAGTCAATGAACCTCATAATTTCAATTGAAATTATTTTAGACTGCTGCATATTAAATACAAGCCATTTCACATGGACTACACAGACATAGATAAAATTCAACATGAATGGCTTGAAATTAATTTCGATTGAAATTAACCAAGGCATTAAAACATAAATTTTTATATGGTGTACTTTATCAAACCAATTAATCTAACTGCTTAGCTTACCTATACTTATTGGAATTTTATGCATAGTCCATGTCAATATTAATTTTGATCGAAAATAATGTTGACTAATACATAATTAATACATGCTATGCCACTTACACTTGCCAGGAATAGCTACCATTAGATCTGCCAGTATAAAAAATTAATTTAAATTGAAATTAATGAGAATGATTATCATGAATCTCTGGAGTCAACTCCTTATTTTTATGCATGGTCCCTTTCCAACATTAATTTCAATTGAAATTACTTTTGATACTGGCATATCGCATGTAGCTATGCCTGGAAAGTGTAAGTGGAATAGTTTGTATTCATTATGTATTGCTCAACATTAATTTCAATTGAATTTAATATTGACATTTGCATATTGAACCCAAGCCAGCAAACAACCCAAAAGATTCTTCATAAAACTGCCCATTAATTTTGATCGAAATCAAGGCTGACCATATACATATTGAATGGTAGTTATATCTGGTCTGAGTAATCAGATATTACTTATATTCAATATGTATTGGTCAACATTAATTTTGATCAAAATTAATGAGCATTTTGATCATGAACTTTTTTAGTCTGTTTGTTGTTTCAATGCATAATGGCATGCCAACATTAATTTTGATCAAAATTAATGTTGAAATGATATAATTATTTTTTGCATGACATGTAAGGAACAGAAAATATTTTTAAGTATTTAAATTTACTATACATTTTGAGGGTAAATACAAAATTTACATATCCATATTAATTTCTATAAAAATTAATGTTGACCAAAACATAATAAATAGTAAATATGCCGGGTTAGTGTAAGTGGCATAGCTTTTTTTCAACCTGCACTTGGCAACATTAATTTCATTGGAAATTAAGGTTCATGATTATCATCAATTTATGCAGTCAGTTGCTTACTGTTATGCATGGTAACATGTCAACATTAATTTTAATAAAAATTGAATTTGACTTGCCACCAAGCATTTTTCTGTAAGATGAAAAGTAGGGCCCTCTATTCTCAAGTAAACACATTAAAATGCATATTGAGCATGTATATATCATTTACACATTAATATTAATTTCAATCATAATTAATGTTGACCAATACACATTGTACACAAGCTTTACAACTTACACACACCAGATATAACTACCATTCAATATGTATATGGTCAACCCTAATTTCGATCAAAATTAATGAGAAGTTTTATGAAGACTTTTTTGGGTTGTTTTCTGCTTTGGGTTCAATATGCAAATGTCAATATTAAATTCTATTGAAATTAATGTTGACCAATACATAATGAATACACACTATGCCACTTACACTTTCCAGGAATAGAAACCATGCAATATGCCAGTATCAAAATAAATTTCGATCAAAATTAATATTGGAAGGGCACCATGCATTAAAAAATGCAGTTGACTCCTGTAATTCATAATTCACATGCTCATTTATTTTGATCAAAAATTATTTTGATACTGGCATATTTAATGGTAGCTATTCCTGGCAAGTGTAAGTGGCATAGCGTGTATTCACTATGTATTTGTCAACATTAAATTTGATTGAAATTTATATGGATACATAAATGTGACATAAAGAGGTATGGACCATCAATTTGTTGAAAATACATTTTTATATCTCATACATTATTTGTTTTTCTTAAAAAAAATGTTACTATCTCTCAATATCACCTTATAACATTTACCAAGCTGCTTTGAAAAAAAAACAGAATACATAAAATTCAATATAAGATAGCTATATTACACAGAAGATCACCGTTATACCTAAGTTATGATGATGTTGATGCTCTATTAATTGATTCCCAAATCTTTACCATATCATTATCAGCTCCAGCCCCAAGTGACTCAAGTTCATTCACAGATAATCCTTGCAAAAATGTTGCTGAATAGTAATTCTTGGGGAGGTATTTGGGAAAATTGAATACACCATTTTGTGCAACTGTCCTTTCTGATGACCATGAATATGTTTCTAATTCTGATTGTCTTTGAGCTGGTGTATGGGCTAAGTCCTTTGTCATCTTATCCATTTTTTAAACAAATCATTGATTTCAGGATTTTGCCATCCAAGAATAGCTCAGATAGGTGCAGTTGGGGCTGGTGCTGGGCCTTCCTCTATATCAGAGATGCACCTAGTATCATGAAAAAGCACAACAAAACCTGGCACATCACTGCAGAGATCTCTTGCTAACTTGTAGTTTGCACTAGCAATCTTAATTCCAACTAAATCAGCTTCATAATAACAAAAAGCAAAGTAAAATAAAAATCTTACCTTGGTCCAATAATGATTTACTTGTGCCCTTGCCCTCTTTTCGATCTTTTCTCTTGCTACCCTTTCCTCTTCTTGCCCAAATAACCTTATCATCTCAGTCCCCTTATTAACTACCCATTTCTCAATAACACATTGAGTGAACTGAAGCTTTGACTCATCGATTGTATTCAAGGTGGTGAGCCTTCTGGTACAGTGGTCGCATACTATGCTTCCCATGACTTGATTCCAAGTTGATTCCGAAAAATCACGGCAAGTCCAATCAAAGGCGAATTTTGGAAAACCTTTTTCTTGCAATTCACGCTCTAAGTTTCTTTTTACAGAAAGTGGGATCGGTGCTCCTCCTTTTACTCCTCGAGGCTCAGGTGCTGGAAAAAATTTGGGTAGTCAAATTTTGGATTGCAAGAAGGCTATAGAATTGGTTATCAGAAATTGTCCATCAGCTGCAGAATTGGCACGGTTAGAAGATTGGACTTAGGTTAGGACAGTTTGAATCGGTTCCAAGCTTTCCAATTTTCAATCTCCAAAGGTGTTGGGCTCGCAGGATATTTTGTTATTTGTATTGGTCCCCCAATACAATACTTCAGAAAGTGGTAAATATTTCTATTTAGACTGTCCGAGCTCCTGGGAACATCATTCCTTCTAAATAAGCCTCTTACAGCCCTTAACCCCTGTTCTCGTTCATGAGACTCTGCTGAATTGAGTCTGTGGTAATCACTGATACCCATAATGATTGAGGGATTAACTAACAATTCAAATAAGTTGATTAAATTGTTTATTTTTCAATAAAAGAATACACTACAAATTTGACTTACCAGCTCCACTTCTGCTTGTTCCTTGGTTAGGCTGAGGAGATGATGATTGGTCTCTGCAAAATTCCCTCAATACTTCACTAGCCCAATCTCTTCTTAGCTGATCCGCATGCTGATCAGCACTTTAAGGAGAAGAAGGATGATTGGTATTAAAATTTCTTGGTTCTGAATGAGACTCTTGGCCTGGATTGGGATAAGGTGGTGGGTTAGGATTAGACGGTACAGATTGAGATGCATCTTTGATATTCTTTAGAATTAAATTATAAAATGTATTTATAGTTAATAGTGGTAAATGCTTTAAGTTAAATCATTATTATTGTATCTTTCTATATTTTCTCGATAATCATTTTCTAAATCCTAAATCTTTGATTGTTGAGTTTCCAACCCTTTGTGAGATCTTAAGAATTTTAATATTACCTTTCAATTATATTAGAATCCTTCTCAAACATTACTCGAAGCACTAGTTCTTCCTTCGAGTCTTCTTCGAATCACTTCCTCGAATTATTCCTCTGTGCTTTGAAGAAGTCTTTAAACTCCTCATCTCAATTACAGGAATAACCTTGACTTTGTGTGTAGGTCGCCCAGTGACATTATAATTTTTAATTCTCCGTAGTTCTCATTTTTTGAACTACTACGTCCCTTTTCAGGTGTTTTCTCTAAATTCTTAAAATGGCACCTGTTCAACGCACTCCTCCTATGGGCGCTACTACTAGAGCTCGCGCCAGAAGCAGGCTAACAGCCACTCCGCCTGTTTCCCGCACTCACTCCTTGGAGCCACTTGACCTTAGGGAAAGGCAACACTCAGTCCAATCTATAGAAGACATCCCACAAGATTTTGATGATTCTAGTGATGATGAAGAAGGAGAGGATACAATGCACGAGGCACTATCCGCCCCTGCTAATCACCCTTCTGGTCAACCTTCAGAACCTGGAACATCTAATTCTCTGGAAGATTTCATGAGACTTTTCATGAAGACCCTTTCAAATTCAACGTCTTCAGAGGGATCTAAATTCAAAACTCCTTCTATTAAATTTCCTTGATAAATTGGATGGAGAACATCCAGACAGATTGAGACCCTTCTTGCAAACCTGCAAGCTTCTGTTCCATAATGACCCTCGAACCTTCAATAACGACCAATCGAAGGTTGCTTAAGCTTCTTCATTCCTAGCCGGAAAAGCAGAAAGATGGTTCAAACCTTATCTTCTCATGATCTCTTCAACCAAAACCCACTTACTTATTAATAACTGGGAAAAGTTTGAAGACCAACTCTTCAAGTTGTTTGGTGACCCTAATGAAACTGAAAACGCAGAAATTAAACTTGATTTTCTTTGCATGAATGATAATGGAAAAGCCTCTGAATATATCTCAAACTTCAGAGCGCTTCAAACTCAAGTAGGTTGGACTGATGCTGCCCTCAAGTATCATTTCAAAAAAGGACTTCCTTCGAAGATTCTGGATCAGATAAATATTCATGGTCAGAATATGACTACTTTAACGGATTTAATGGATCAAACCCTTGAACTCGACAGCGTTTACCAAGGACGTCTTCAACATTGTTGATAGGCCAGCAAATCTCAAGTCCTAAATCTTTAATCGGGACCTTCTTCACACCCATGGACAACTCAATCCTCATCAATTCAATCCAAACCCAATAAGGGAAAGGACAAACCTTTACCAAAAAGCTCAACTCCAGGCAATATCAGTAAAGTACTGGATCCTAAAGGGGAACTTAAAGAAGCTGAGAGGAAGTGGCGAGCAGATAATGGGTTATGTATGTATTGTGGGGGTAAGCACAAGCTGGAAGATTGTGTAAAATTGAAGGAAAGGGAAGGTACTAGTTTGAAGTCAAAAAACTAGTAGATAGTTTACTTGTGTGCAAAGAAAACTATCTTATCTCTCCCAGTGCACAGAACCTCCATGTCTTAAGGACTGTAGTTGCCTTAAATCGCTTGAGATTCATTCTTTTCAAGGAGGATACCCCCTTCAGTTGTCTTTTAGACTCTGGAGCTTCAATTTCTTTTGTCATTTTATCTTTTACCGAGAAGTTACAGCTGAAATTTACAGATATTGATCAAATTCCAATTTATTTGGTCAAATCAGAGGAACCCAAATATTGGGTAAGTAAGAAAGTTTTATGGGTTTTCAACTTTACGAACTTTCCCCCCTTCAAGTGGGAATTATCAGTCTTGGACGCCCCAAGGATGGACGATACCATTCTTGGACATGACTTTTTAATGCATTGAAATCCTGAAATTGATTGGACACAGGGATTGATCACCCCACGCACTAAGTATATTTCTAATTCTTCAATGCAGGTCAATAGGGAGTTAAACAACCCGCCTGACAACGTCCTGCTAGAGGAAAAATCTCTGCCAGATGACTTGCAAGCATCTGATCTTTCTTTAAATGAGCAATTGGATAACCCTTCTAGCTCAATGACTTCACTCAAAGAGGATTTAAATTGCCTCGAAGCAATTGAATTATGCTCTCTCAATTCTGGTCTTCCCTTGACAGATTCCCTCGAAGATGATGAGGACGACCAAATAAACGTTGAAGCCATTAAATTAAATCTACCAGAAATCTATTACAATTTCCTCGATGTTTTTTCAATCCGCAAGGCCGATAAGTTACCACCTCATCGGCCCTACGACCATAAGATAGAGTTAATAGGTCCAGTACCTCCAGCATATCCTTTCTATTCTTTGTCGAAGGACAAATCTCAAGTTCTTCGAGACTTAATTTCAGAGAATGTAGCCAAAGGTTTCATCAGAGCCAGTTAATCTCCAACCGGCTCCCCTGTTCTCTTTGTAAAAAAGAAGGATGGTAGCCTTAGGTTGTGTGTTGACTACAGAAAGCTCAACACAGTCACTAAGAAGAATGCATATCCTGTTCCTCCTATGTCATTACTTCTTACCCTTTTCAATGGTGCTAATTTCTTTTCCAAAATTGATATTAGAGGCGCTTACAATCTTATTCACATTGCGGAAGGTCATGAACCACTGACTGCAATGCGCACTAGATTCGGTAGCTTTGAATATTTAGTTATGCCTTTTGAATTGTGTAATGCACCATCAACTTTTCAAACTTTTGTTAATGACATCTTCCAAGATGTTTTTAAACAATTTGTTGTTGTCTACTTAGACAATATTTTAATTTTCTTGAAGACACTGGATGAACATATTCATAATGTTCCACAGGTTCTAAATTGACTTCGAGATCACAGTCTCTACGCCAAGCACAATAAATGCAAATTCCATCTTAAATCAATCGATTTTTTGGGCTTTACGTTGTCCACTGATGGTTTAGTCATGGACAACAAAAAGGTCCAAAAAGTCCTGGAATGGCCTGAGCCCAAAACCGTTAAATCCCTCCAGGGATTTTTGGGTTTTGCAAATTTCTATAGAAGATTTATTAAAGATTACTCTAAAACTATTTCCAATCTGACTTCTCTTCTTAGAAAAGATATTCCTTTTGTTTTTACTTCCACAGCACAAAATGAATTTGAAGCATTGAAGACGGCGTTCACCACATCTCCAATTGTTCGACATTTTGATCCTTCTACTTCGACAATATCTGAGACAGATGCAAGCGATTATGCTATTGCAGGGGTCATTTCTCAATTAAATCCTGAAACAAAATTGTTTTATCATGTTGCTTATGAGTCACGCAAACTCATTGCAGCAGAAGTAAATTATGAAATTCATGATTCATTGTCTTAAAAAATGGTGTTCTTTTCTTCTCAGCTTAGATAGTCCTTTTCAAATTTTAACAGACCATAATGCTTTGAAATACTTTATGTCTTCCAAAGTTTTAACCAAGCGTCAAGCCAGGTGGGCTGAATTTCTGTCTGAATTTTCTTTTTCTATTTCCTATCGCCCGGGTAAGAACTGCATTGTCCCAGATATCTTGTCACGTTGGGATCACATTTACCCACAGCGGGGGGACGCATTTGCTGACAAGAACCCAGCAAATGTGAAATCAATCTTTAAAAAATCAATGTTAACGAATCATCAACTTAATTCGTTGACAATTAAATCTTTTCAAAATCCACTATCCAACATTCTCGAAGCTCAGTAGAAGGACAATTATTGTTTAGGGTTAAAAGACAAAATATTATTAAAGCAAGGGACTAAAAGATTTAGTATTGAATCAGGTGTATTAGTTTTTGAGGGAAGAGTAGTCGTACCCAACAACAATGAAATAAAATCATGGATTTTAAATATTCAACATGATTCTCCATTAGCTGGTCATTTTGGGGTTGATAAAACCTACCAGTTAATAGCGAGGGATTTCTTCTGGCCAGGTATGACCAGGGAAATCAAGGCCTATATAAAAGCTTTTTACGAATGTAATATGAATAAGGCTCCCCGTCACCAGAAGTATGGTTTGCTTCAACCACTTCCTATTCCCTCTAAACCTTGGGAATCTTTATTGATAGATTTTATTTCTCAACTTCCTATTTCTAATGATTTTGATGCTATATTAGTAATAGTAGATAGATTTTCAAAAATGTCTATTTTTATTAAAACCACTACTACTGCTACAGCAGAAGATTTGTCAAAAAATTTCTAGAATATGTATTTGCTAAACACGGCTTACCTAATGATATTATTTCAGATAGAGGCTCATTGTTTGTATCCACATTCTGGACTCAACTGTGTCAACAACTCAATATCACGAGGAACCTCTCCACAGCCTATCATCCTGAAACTGATGGGCAAACAGAAAGGGTCAACCAAATCCTCAAACAAAACCTTTGAATGTATTTCAGTTACCAACAAGACAATTGGACCACATGGTTACCATTGGCGGAATTTGGTAATAATAACTCAACTCATTCTTCGACACAACAATCTCCTTTCGAAACTGTATATGGAAGACATCCCCGATTCAACTCAATTCATGTAGGAACTAATCATCCTGCAGAACATTATCTTCCAACCATATCACGACTCCAAGAAGAACTTAAATCAAATTTGGAATTAGCAGTTCTAAGGTACAAGGAGCAGGCAGAAAAACATCGACAAACTGCTCCTTCTTTTAAACCAGGAGACAAAGTATGGCTCGACGCACGAAACATTTGAACGACTCAACCATCAAAGAAACTGGCTGAAAAAATCTTGGGACAATTCAAAATAGACTCTGAAGTCTCTAAAACTGCATTTCGACTCAAGCTACCTCCTAAATGGCAGGCTATTCACCCTGTTTTCCACGTATCTCTCCTGGAACTGGCTTGAGAAACATACCCGGGCAAGAACCAACCTCCTCCGGAACCGGTCGAAGTAGAAGATCATCTAGAGTGGGAAGTAAGTCGTATCCTTGATTCAAGAATGCGCAAGGGGAAACTTAAATACCTCGTGGAATGAGAAGGCTTCCTCGATGACTCAGACAAAACATCCTGGGAACCAGCCATCAATGTTTCTAACGCCCCTGAACTCCTAAAATCTTTTCATCTTAAATATCCTTTAAAACCAAAACCTTAAAACTCTCTTTTATTTCTCCTTTCTCTTTTTTTATTTCTTTCTTCTCTTTTCTCTTCTTCTTTTTAAAATATAAATCATCTTTACTTCTAAAAAATTCCTTAATTTTGTTTTCTTCTTTATTCTTTTCTTTTCAAAATTTTTTCAACCTTCTTTAAAATAAATAAATTTAAATTAAAATAAAATAAAATAAAATAAAATTCAAATTAAAATAAATAAATAAAATTTCAAAATTAAAATAAATAAAAATAAAATAAAACAAATAAAAATAAAATCTTTTTTCTTTTTAAATTTACTTCTTTTTATTTTTTTTTCTTTTGAAATTTCTATATACATTCTTTCTTTAAAATTTTCTTTTCCTCGAACGATCAAAATTCTTCACAAATGCAACATGAACATCTTCTCAAACCTCACTTCAAGCTCTAAATATCTCTTTTAAATCCTTTGAGCAAATTACTTCTTTTCTTTCAAAACTTTTTTTAAAAAGTTTTATTTATTCTCTGTTTTTCTTTCTTTTCTTTTTTTTCAAATAACTAAAATCCTCAAACCTAATAAACTTTCATAAATAACAAATTGTTTCTTTTCATTAAATTTTATTTAAAACAAAATTATTTCAATCAATTATTTATTTCTTTCTTTCTTCTTACTTAATTCTTTTTCTTTTCGAACTTTAAAACTAAAACGCCTTTAATCAAATATTCTTTCTTTTCCTCTCTCATTTAAACTACTTTTTTCAAAATTTTAAAACAAACTTCTATTTAAATCTTTCTTCTGTCTTTCCTTTTTTCTCTCAAAATCTTATAAAAAAATATTAAAATTTTTAAATTAAACAACAAAATAAAAATTAACTAAATACAATCATTCTACTTTCTTTTCTTTCTTTTTTCTTTTTTCCTTCCATTTTAAATTCTCTCCTTTATTTTCTCCCAAACCAATCCCTTCATCTTCTCCAAAATTTTCCTTATTTCCTTCCTACATTTCTCAAAATTCTCCCCCTCTCCTACCGGAATCAATTCTCCAAGTTCCAATAGCTCCTCCGCCACGTCGAAGGAGACGGAATCAACAATCTTATCGATTTTGCCGCTTAAGTCTTCAATAAATCCCATTCTTCGAACCAGGCAAGGCTTCTTTGACCATACCTGATCAAAGGTTTCTTCATTCTCCTCCCTCGAGGTAACCACTGGTAATCTATCTTCGATTGACACCGCCACTTCCACGGAAGTGGGTTCCACAATGGTTGCTTCTGCATTCAAAGCTTCAGCCGTAGGGACTTCTGTGATGATGTCTGAATTCTAAAAACAAGATCATCAGTCACTAGATTTCTAAAATATAGGGGAATGGACTTACTTCAAAAAAAGGGTCTGCTTCTAAAACTAATTTTGGAGTAACATCCACCACCACTTCCTTCTCCTCTTTGTCATCCTCAATGACCGCCCTTCGCTTCTTCCGGGTCCGTCTGGAGATTGAGACTTCCTCTTCCTCCTCAACTAACTTTTTGACTTTGTCTTTGACCACTCGCTTCTTTCTTGTAGCCCGAGTCATCCATGTTGCTACATTGGCTTCAGCTTCTTCCTCATTTTCTCCCACCGATTGATCATCCCCAATTGACACATCCTAAATTTCTTCGACTACTTCCTTTGTCTTAAGAATCACCCAATATTTTGTCTTAGTGAACCAACTCTCGATGTCAGCATTCTTCGACAAGGCATCACACGCCACCCTTCTCCATCGGCAAAACTCGCACTTCTGGCAAGGACCTTGTGTCGCTGTGCTTTCTACGCAAAAGTACTCCATCAACTCGCAGGCCGTGCAAGTCTTGGAATATTGTTGTGTAACGATTCTCCAATCCGCTTTTGGGTGTGGAGGCATAGGAGTTGGAGTAGGGAAATCTGTCATAATAAATTAAAGAATAATTAAATAAGGAGGGAAGTATGTTTTACACTCAATGGAGCTTGCGTTCCTATACACGGGCATCTGTAATGCGCCACGTTGTGGTCTTCAAACATTGTCAGGGGCCTTTGTTGTGTGATTTGGCGCTGCTTGTGCATGTATTAATTGACATCTGTTAAGGAATTGGGTATTTTTCTGGTTTTATTCCATGGATATTGGGTCTGCAGGTATGTGGGTGCTATCATTGGATAGCCCTGGTTTTTTTCTATATTTTATGTCTTGAAGACATTTTTCATATTCTAAGTTTTAAGGGGTCATTTCCTCATTTTTCATTTATAAAAGATTGCTGTTTAATTTTATTTTTTGTGTTTTACGGGCTAACCTTAAGTCTTAGGGTTAAGTGCTTAGTACCATTGGATAGAGCTAATTTTTCTCTATATTTCATGTCTCAATGTTGTTATAGTGAAATTCCGTGTTTTAAAGGTTTTAGTAGTTGTAGCTAATTTTTCTAAGTAGATTAGTGGTTTTTATTGGTTTTCTGGCTTCAGGGAGGCCGGGCCACTTCAGGCGGCATCTCCGACATCGGGCGGCCCGCCGGCCTCTGTTTTAGGAGGATGGGGAGCGCTTCAGGAGGGTTTTTTATGCAATTTGGCGGGTACAGGCACCAGATTGGTGGGTGCGCATGGGCTCTTAGTGGTCTGTGTGTACATAGTGAATAAGACATTTTGGGGCAACCTTAATCATCATACAACCATCTGGAGGTGATATCATTGTTCCTCACTCAGTTTTCACTGTTTTCTGGCCACAATTGGCTGTGTTTGTTGCAAGTGAGTTCTTCATTTAACTTAACTTTGGCAACTGTTTTCTCTGTTATAGTCTTGCAAGCTATAGCAAGTATTATTGCTGTCTCTGGTGTGGATTTGCAGCCCACATCAAGTATCTTTTCTGTCTCGGGTGTGGACTTTGTTCTACATTTCAGTTCTTTGGTCTGGTAGTCTATCTGGGGACTACTTTCTTAGCTCATCAAGCATTCAAGTGTGTTGAAAAGGAGCTTTAGCAAAACAGGAACCAGCTTACTTTAGCAAGTAAATCTTACTCTATTTTTCTAAAGGGACAGGGGATTTTCTCTCTGGTTTTTCTCCAACTCCCTTGGTCAAGGCCTATAGCTAGTACTATAGGATTGTCTACATTTCTGGCGCCCAATGTGGGGTAGAACTTGCTAGTTCTTTGGAATCTCTGTTTTCTTTGGTTGGCTCTTTTTGGCGTTTTGGACTGGAAGAATGGCTTCTGGTTCCTCTATTCCTGTGGTGACTGTCAGTGGGGGGGATGGTCCTCCTTCTGTGATGGTTAGGGAGTGTGTGAGAATTAAAACTTGGGATGGTACCAATTTTAATGGGGAGGATGTCAAGTGGTTTCTAGAGAAGTATGAAACTGCTGCTGGAGTGGATGGTGCTTCCTACCTGGACATGGTGAAGCAGATTATCTTCTTCATTGGTGATAGGTCAGTGGAGGAGGAGATTGTGGCCATGTCTGGCTACAAGAAGAGGGATTGGGAATTGTTGTGTAGGGAGATGGTGGATAGATGGTGTGTCAGGTTCACTATGGTGGATCTGAACAAGGTTGTCAGTGAATGGAAATCTTATGGTGGTTTTGGTAACTTACATAGTTACAGGAAGTTTCTGCTACAGTTTGATCCTGTGGTGGAATATTTGGTGGAAGTGGAGGAGCTGGCACATGAAAATGCTGCCAAGGATGTTTTTTGGTCTGCCCTGGCTAGAGATGTCAGGATGGATGTGTTGAAGGAGTTGTCAAGAAAGGAATTGATGAAGAATCTTTCTAATGGGGACCAGAAGTTGCCTGCCTTGGATAAGGTGAAGGAGGCTGTTGAGGCCCATTTGAAGTTATTGGCTGAGGACACCTATCAGGAGGGGTGTGCCAAATATGTCAGCAAAGTAAGTGAGGCTTTGGCTGAAGAGGGAGTTAGAGAGAAGAAGGAGGAGAAAAATTTGGTGCAGGTTCCCAAAAAGGAGAGGGACCCAATGGTAGAGCAGTTGGCTGATCTTACAAAGCAGCTGCATATTTTTGTTCTGGAGGCTAAGAAGGTCAATAAGGCACCTTCTCAGCCTAGAGATTTTGATAGGAGGGCTGGTAGGAGTGATCCTTGGGTCTGCTCTTATTGCAGCAGGAGGGGGAACAGGTCAATGATTTTTGGGAATTGAACAGGGATGTGTCTGAAGGAAAGTTGGAATTTGATGGCAGGGTTTTTTAAGTTCCCTGATGGTTCTTTTGTTAAGCCCAGTGAGGGGCAGGATCCTGTTGATTTGGTCAGGAGAAGGGGAGGTCTCAATCAAAGGAGGCCAAGGTTTGAGGAGATTCCTGATCAAGGGAAGTCTTCTGGTAAGGAGAATGAGGATGGCAAGGGGAAGGGGAAGGAGGTCAATAAGGTCTCTATTTCTACTTCCTTTGGTGTTTTGGAGTTGTATTCTTGTGGTGTACAGTTAAGTGGAGAAAGTTTGGCTCATGTTTATGATTTGGAAGCAGGGAAGGTGGGAAGGCCTAAGAGCAGTTCTCACGCCCAACCAAAGCCAAATTCTTCAAAGGTGGATCCTAATGTCACCGGACGACCTACGCACAAGGTCGAGGATGTTCCTGAAAGTGAGATGAGGGATTTAGAAACTTCTTCGAAGCACAGAGGAATAATCCAAGGAAGTGATTTGAAGGTCACTCAAAGTAAGAGCTACAGGTTTGAGGTATGTTCAAGAAGAATTATAATATAGTTTCAAAGGTAATAGAAATTCTTAAGATCTCACTAAGGGTTGAAAACTCAAAAATCAAAGATTTAGGATTTAGAAATGATTATTGAGAAAATAAAGAAAGATACAATAATAATGATTTAACTTAAAAGTTTTACCACTATTAAATAAAAATATGTTTTATAATTTAATTCTAAGGAATGTCGAACCAAAAAACCCAACCCTTTTATATCCTTTATTCCTCCTCGCATTGACCTCCCTCTCATTGCACCATTCCCATACCACAGACCATTAATAACATACACTTAGACCCTCTTCACTAATATCTGTCCATGCTAAATTTACCCCTTTTAATAAATTAACAAACTTTTTAATGAAAACTACTAATGTACTATTACGTTGATCATAGCGCTGTGCGTCGCTTATTGAAATTAAGACTAAGGCACACTATTGAGAGAATGACTAATTTAGATTTAGAGTTTAGGCTAGCACAGTTGAATAGTAAGTAAACAAAGGGGAATTGCAATTGCTATGGAGAATTGCTTCCTGCGCTTCGAGTATAGATTTAGAACTCAATATTATTGATTTAATGAGCTGCTTTTGCCTCAAGTGTCACGTGGCGCGTGACAGATGCCCGGGTATAAGAATTGCAAGCTCCGTTGAGCTTGAGCCATCTTCTCACACTAGTTTCCCTTTCCTCTCTATATATTTTTTCTTGTTTATTACTTTCCTCATTATATAATGAACTGTCCTACCCCAACGCCTATGCCTCCACACCTTAAAGCAGATGGGGGAATGTTTACGGGACAGTTTTCCCAGGCTTGCACGGCTTGTGAAGCGATGGAATACTTTTGTGTCGAAAGTACGGCGACTTGAGGCCCTCGCCAGAAATGCAAGTTTTGCCATTGGAGACGAGTGGCGTGCAATGCGTTGACAAAGAACGCAGAGATTGAACGACGATTTACCAAGACTAAGTTTTGGGTGATCCCTAAAACAAAAGAGGTGGTCGAAGACATTTGGGATGTCTTGGTTGGAGACAATCAATCGGTGGGGGAGAACAATAAGGAACTTGATAATGAGATCACAACCTGGGTAACCCAGGCCACAGGTTCAAAATGGGGTGTCGAAGAAGAGATCGACGAATTGGTGGAGGAAGATGAGGATGAAGTCCCTGTTCCAAGGCGGACACCCAAAAAACAACGGGTGGTCATTGAAGATGACAAGGAGGAGAAAGAAGCAGAGGTAGAGGTGGCTCCAAGGTTGTTCTTAGAACCTGACCCCATCTTCGAAGTAAGTTTTATCTGTTGTTGTTTTTTTTTTTTAGGGATGAGGTTACTGATGAGTTCTTGTTTAGACATCAAATGCCATTGTTGAAGACCCAATTGGGGAACCTGCTTCACTTTTTCCAACTGAGGCAAACCCTCCGGTCACGGGTGGAATCAAAGAATCTGAGGACACGCTGGACCAGGTGTGGTCAAAGAAGCCTCGTCAGGGTCGACGAGTTAGGTTCGCAGAAGAGTTGTGTGGGGAGGTCAATACAATTATCGACGCTGCTTCCTTCGACGTGGCAGAGGAACTGTTGGAGATTGGAGAGGTGGTTCCGGTAGGAGAGGAGGAGGTATTTGAGAAATGCAGGAAGGAGATAAGGGTAATTTTGGAGAAGATGAAAGGATTGGTTCGAGAAAAATTAAAAGAGAAATTTGAAATGAAAGGGAGAGATGTAAAAAAGTAGAAAAGTAGAATTGTCTTTAGTTTTATTTTTGTATTATTTTATTGTATTTAAGGTGAATATTATTATTATTTTTTTTATAAGATTTGGGGGAGAGAGAAAAAAAAGTTTTAAATAAAATTTTACTTTAGAATTTGAAAGAAGAAATTTAAATAAAGAAAGAAAAAGAAGTTATTAATGGAAGGAAGTTTAAGTATAAAAGAAAAATTTATGTAAGAGAAGAGAGAAAAAAGAAAAAAAATGGTTGGTGATAGAGATGAGTTTGTTGAAATGAAAATTTAATGAAAGAAGAATTCGTTATTTGCAAAAAGTTTTTTATTGATGTTTTAGGAATTTTAGATAGTTGAAAAGAGAGAAAAAACAGAATTAGAATTTAAAGAGAATTTGAAAAAGAAGAATCATTTATTTGAAGAATTTTTTACAGAGATTTAGAGGTTGAAGTTAAGTTCATGGAAATGGTTGTGTCGTTATTTGTACAAGATTTTGATGGTTCAAAGGAAAGAAAGTTTAAAGAGAGAATAAATTTTAGAAAAGAAAATTTTAAAGAGAATTTTAAATTTAAGAAAAGAATGTATTTAGAGAATTGAAAAAGAGAAGAAAAAAAACATTTAGAGAGATTTAAAAGTTTTTTATTTTATTATTTATGTTTATTTTATTTTTATTTTTATATATTTTTTTTTATTTTTAAATTTTATTTTATTTTTAATTTTAAATTTTAATTTTTAATTTTAATTTTGATTTTAATTTTAGCTGGTTTTGGAGAAAATTTTATAGAAGGAGAAGAAAGAAAAAGAATAAAAAAGAAAACAAGGATAAGAAATTTAAGAGGTGTTTTAGATTTTAAGAGAAAGAGAAAAAAGAAAGAAAAGAGAAAAAAAAAGAAAAGAAAATTTAAAATAAAAGAAATTTTAAGGTTTTGGTTTTAAAGGATATTTTAAATGAAAAGATTTTAGAAGTTCAGGGGCGTTAGAAACATTGATGGCTGGTTCCCAGGATGTTTTGTCTGAGTCATCGAGGAAGCCTTCCCATTCCACGAGGTATTGAAGTTTCCCCTTGCGCATTCTTGAATCAAGGATACGACTTACTTCCCACTCTATATGATCTTCTACTTCGACCGGTTCCGGAGGGGGTTGGTTCTTGCCCGGGTATATTTCTCGAGCCAGTTCCAGGAGAGATACATGGAAAACAGGGTGAATTGCCTGCCATTTAGGAGGTAACTTGGGTCAAACTGTAGTTTTAGAGACTTCAGAGTCGATTTCGAATGGTCCCAAGCACTTTTCAGCCAGTTTCTTTGATGGTCGTATTGTTTGAATGTTTCGTGCGTTGAGCCATACTTTGTCGCCTGGTTTAAAGGAAGGAGCAGATTGTCGATGTTTGTCGGCCTGCTCCTTGTATCTTCGAATCGCTAATTCCAAATTTGATTTAAGTTCTTCTTGGAATTGTGATAAAGTTCAAAGATAATGTTCCGCAGGATGATTAGTTCCTACATGGATTGAGTTGAATCGAGGATGTCGTCCATTAATGGTTTCGAAGGGAGATTCTTGTGTCAAAGAATTAGTCAAGTTATTATAAGCGAATTCGGCCAGTGGTAACCATGTGGTCCAATCGTTTTGTTGGTAACTGAAATACATTCGAAGATATTGTTTGAGGATTTGGTTAACTCTTTCTGTTTTACCGTCGGTTTCAGGGTGATAGGCTGTGGAGAGGTTCCTCGTGATATTGAGTTGTCGACACAGTTGGGTCCAGAATGTGGATACAAACAATGAGCCTCTATCTTAAATAATATCATTTGGTAAGCCATGTTTGGAAAATACATATTCTAGAAACAATTTTGACAAATCTTCTGCTGTAGCAGTAGTAGTGATTTTAATGAAAATAGACATTTTTGAAAATCTATCTACTATTACTAATATAGCATCAAATTCATTAGAAAAAGGAAGTTGAGAAATTAAATCCATTGATAAAGATTCCCAAGGTTTAGAGGGAATTGGAAGTGGTTGAAGCAACCCATGCTTCCTGTGACGGGGAGCCTTATTCCTATTACATTTGTAACAAGCTTTTATATAGGCCTTGATTTCTCTGGTCATACCTGGCCAGAAGAAATCCCTCGCTATTAACTGATAGGTTCTATCAACACCAAAATGAACAGCTACTGGAGAATCATGTCGACTGTTGAAAAACCATAATTTATCTCATTGTTGTTGGGTATGACTACTCTACCTTCGAAGACTAATAGACCTGATTCAATACTAAATCTTTTGGCCCCTTGCTTCGAGAGTATTTTGTCTTTTAACCCTAAACATTAATTGTCCTTCTACTGAGCTTCGAGGATGTTGGATAGTGGATTTTGAAAAGATTGAATTGTCATCAAATTAAGTTGATGAGACGTTAAAATTGATTCGTTGAAAATTGATTGCACATTTGCTTGGTTCTTGTCAGCAAATGCGTCCCCCCGCTGTGGGTAAACGTCGTCCCAACGTGACAAGATATCTGGGACAATGCAGTTCTTACCTGGGAGATAGAAAATAGAGAAGGGAAATTCAGCCCACCTGGCTTGACGCCTGGTTAACACTTTGGAAGACATGAAGTATTTTCAAGCATTATGATCTGTTAAAATTTGAAAAGGACTATCTAGGCTGAGAAGAAAAGAACGCCATTTTTTAAGACAATGGATAATAGCTAAAAGCTCTTTGTCATGAATTTCATAATTTAATTCTGCGGCTATGAGTTTGGGTGACTCAAAAGCAACAGGATGAAACAAATTTGTTTCAGGATTTAATTTAGAGATGACCCCTGCAATAGCATAATCGCTCGCATCTGTCTCAACTATTGTTGAAGCAGAAGGATCAAAATGTCAAAGAATTGGGGCTGTGGTGAACACCGTTTTTAGTGCTTGGAATTTCTTTCGTGCTGTAGAAGTAAAAACAAAAGGAATGTCTTTTCTAAGAAGAGAAGTAAGATTGGAAATAGTTTTAGAGTAATCTTTAATAAATCTTCTATAGAACTTTGCAAAACCCAAAAACCTAGGAGTGATTTAATGGTTTTGGGCTCAGGCCATTCCAGGATTTTCTGGACTTTTTTGTCATCCATGACTAAACCGTCAGTGGACAAGGTAAAACCCAAAAAATCAATTGATTTGAGGTAGAATTTGCATTTATTATGCTTGGCGTAGAGACCATGATCTCGAAGTCGATTTAGGACCTGTCGAACATGATGAATATGTTTATCTAGTGTTTTCAAGAATATTAAAATATCATCTAAATAGACGACTACAAATTGTTCAACAACATCTTGAAAGATGTCATTAACAAAAGTTTGAAAAATTGAAGGTGTGTTACACAATCCAAAAGGCATAACTAAATATTCAAAACTACCAAATCTAGTGCACATTACAGTTAGTGGTTCATGACCTTCTGCAATGCGAATCAGATTGTAAGTGCCTCTAAGATCAATTTTAGAAAAGAAATTAGCACCATTAAAAGGGTAAGAAGTAATGACATAGGAGGAACAGGATATGCATTCTTCTTAGTGACTGTGTTGAGCTTTCTATAGTCAACACACAACCTAACACTACCGTCCTTCTTTTTACAAAGAGGACAGGGGAGCTGGTTGGAGATTTACTGGCTCTGATGAAACCTTTGGCTACATTCTCTGCAATGTGGTCTCGAAGAACTTGAGATTTGTCCTTCGACAAAGAATAGAAAGGACCTGCCGGAGGTACTGGGCCTATTAACTTTATTTGATGGTCGTAGGGTCGATGAGGTGGTAACTTATCGGCCTTGCAGATTGAGAAAACATCGAGGAAATCGTGGTAGATTTCTGGTAGAGTTGATTTAATGGCTTCAACGTCTATTTGGTTGTCCTCATCATCTTCGAGAGAATCTGTCGAGGGGATACCTGAATTGAGAGAGCAGAATTCGATTACTTTGAGGCAATTTAAATCCTCTTTGAGTGAATTCATCAAGCTAGAAGGGTTAGCCAATTGCTCATTTAGAAAAAGATCAGATGCTTGCAAGTCATTTGGCAGAGATTTGTCCTCTAGCAGGACGTTGTCAGGCGGGTTGTTTAACTCCCTATTGACCTGCATTGAAGAATCAGAAATATTCTTAGAGCGTGGGGTGATCAATCCCCTAGTCCAATAAATTTCGGGATTCCAATGCGTTAAAAAGTCATGGCCAAGAATGGTATCGTTCATCCTTGGGGCGTCCAAGACTGATAATTCCCACTCGAAGGGGGGAAAATTCGGAAAGTTGAAAACCCATAAAACTTTCTTACTTACCCAATATTTGGGTTCCTCTGATTCAATCAAATAGATTGGAGTTCAATCGACATCTGTAAATGTTAGTTGAAGCTTCTCGGAAAAAGATAAACTAACAAAAGAAATTGAAGCTCCAGAGTCTATAAGACAACTGAAGGGGATATCCTCCTTAAAAAGAATGAATTTCAAGCGGTTTAAGGCAACTCCAGTCCTTAAGACATGGAGGTTCTGTGCACTGGAAGAGATAAGATAGTTTGCTTTTCACACAAGTAAACTATCTACTAGTTTTTTGACTTTGAAATAGTACCTTCTCTTTCCTTCAAATTTACACAGTCTTCCAACTTGTGCTTACCCCCACAATACATACATAAACCATTATCTGCTCGTCTCTTCCTCTCAGCTTCTTTAAGTTCCCTTTTAGGATCCAGTACTTTGCTGATATTGCCTGGAGTCGAGCCTTTTGGTCGAGGTTTATCCTTCCCCTTATTGGGTTTGGATTGAGTCGAGGAGGATTGATTCGGTCGTGGGTGTGAAGAAGATCCCGATTTAAAATTTAGGCCTTGAGATTTGTTGGCGTATCGACGATGTTGAAGTCGTCCTTGATAAACGCCGTCAAGTTCGAGGGTTCGATCCATTAAATCCGTCAAAGTAGTCATCTTCTGACCGTGAAGATTTAATTGATCCAGAATCCTCAAAGGAAGTCCTTTCTTTAAATGATACTTAAGGGCAGCATCATTCCAACCTACTTGAATTTGAAGTGCTCTGAAGTTCAAGATATATTCAGAGGCTTTACCATTATCACTCATGCGAAGAAAATCAAGTTCTATTTCTGCGTTGTCAGTTTCATTAGGGTCCTTAAACAACGTAAAGAGTTGGTCTTCGAACTTTTCCCAATTATTGATAAGTAAGTGGGTTTCTGTCAAAGAAATCATGAGCAGATAAGGTTCGAACCATCTTTCTGCTTTCCCGGCTAGGAATGAAGAAGCGTAAACAACTTTTTATCGGTCGCTATTAAAGGTTCGAGGGTCATTATGGAACAGTAGCTTGCAGGTTTGCAAGAAGGGTTGCAATCTGTCGGGGTGATCTCTGTCAAATTTGTCAGGAGATTTCATAGAAGGAGTTTTGAACTTAGATCCCTCTGAAGATGTTGGATTTGAAAGGGTTTTCATAAAAAGTCTCATGAAATCTTCCAGAGAGTTAGATGGTCCAGGTTCTGAGGATTGACCAGAAGGGTGATTGGCAGGGGCAGATGGTGCCTCGTGCATTGTATTCTCTCCTCCTTCTTCATCACTAGAATCCTCAAAATCTTGTGGGATGTCTTCTACATATTGAACTGAATGTTGCCGTTCCCTAAGGTTGAGTGGCTCCAAAGAGTGAATGTGGGAAACAGACCTTGTGGCTGTTGGCCTGCCTCTAGCGCGAGATCTAGTAGTAGCGCCCGTAGGAGGAGTGCGTTGAACAGGTGCCATTTTAAAATTTTAAAAACATCTAAAAAGGACGTAGTAGTGCAAAGAATGAGAACTACAGAGAATTAAATTATACTGTCACTGGACGACCTACGCACAAGGTCGAGGATGTTCCTGAAAGTGAGATGAGGGATTTAAAAACTTCTTTGAAGCACAGAGGAATAATCCAAGGAAGTGATTCGAAGGTCACTCGAAGTAAGAGCTACAGGTTCGAGGTATGTTTGAGAAGAATTATAATATAGTTTCAAAGGTAATAGAAATTCTTAAGGTCTCACGAAGGGTTGAAAACTCAACAATCAAAGGTTTAGGATTTAGAAATGATTATTGAGAAAATAAAGAAAGATACAATAATAATGATTTAACTTAAAAGATTTTACCACTATTAAATGTAAATACGTTTTATAATTTAATTCTAAGGAATGTCGAACCAAAAAACCCAACCCTTTTATATCCTTTGTTCCTCCTTGCAGTGACCTCCCTCTCATTGCACCATTCCCATACAACAGAGCATTAATAACATACACTTAGACCCTCTTCGCTAATATCCGTCCATGCTCAATTTACCCCTTTTAATTAATTAACAAACTTTTTAATGAAAACTACTAATGTACTATTACGTTGATCATAGCGCTGTGCGTCGCTTATTGAAATTAAGACTAAGGCACACTATTGAGAGATTGACTAATTTAGATTAAGAGTTTAGGCTAGCGCAGTTGAATAGTAAGTACACAAAGGAGAATTGCTTCCTGCGCTTCGAGTATAGATTTAGAGCTCAATATTATTGATTTAATGAGCTTCTTTTACCTCGAGTGTCACGTGGCGCGTGACACCTAAGCTGAGTGCAGCTAGGAAGAGGTACAGCAAAGAGGAGCTGTACAAGATGCAGAATGGTATGGCTGACATGGGCCCCCCTAGGTTTGGCGCATTGGACATGAATGGTGAGCCAATGCCAATGGAGGTTGATTCTGACTCTGAGGAGGATTTTCCTTTGGCTTCATTGCCAAAGCCTCCTGGAGTCAGAGGTTCTGGTGAGGAATCTGGTTTGGTTCCTGTTAATGTTAAATCCGTTGGTGGTGCTGGTCCTCAAGAAGCTTCTAGGACCAAGGTGGTGATGCCAAAGTCTCACTTTGAGAGGCTAGTAGTGTCTGGACTAGTCAATGTTATGGACTCTGTCCTGGAAAGGATGAATCAGGTTCAGGTTTCCCTATCTTATGGGGAATTGTATGCTATCAGTCCAGGGTTGGCTGATAGGCAGAAAAAGTTGTTGACCATGAGAAGAGTTTCTTCTGGTGAGGTAGAATACATTTGTGATTCTTCTGAAAAGTTTGGTGAGGGGTTGGAAAGTCATTTTTCTGCTCCTCTGGGATATGTCAATGTCACTCTGAATGGCAGGGAGGCAAGGGCATTGGTGGATTCAGGTTCTCAGATAAACCTGATTTCTTTGTTTGACGCAACTCATATGGGCCTCCCCATTATAACTGGTATTGTGGGAGTTTGAGAGGGATTGGTGGCCATGTCGCTGAATTGGTTGGAACTTCAGAGTTTGTGAAGCTAGATGTTGGCGGAGCCTCAGGGAAGGTTCATTTTTACATCGCTAAAGGTAATGTAAAAGCAGTTTTGGGTGGGCCATTCTTGATGGATTTTCAGGCAAGAATTGGTTATCAATTTGATTTGGGAATCAGTTTAGAGTTGACTGGTGAAGATGAAAGGAGACTTCACATGAGGTTTTCATCCCCTGGAGAGGATGGTTGGGAGACCTGGCCTGGTTTATCGTCAATGTGCCAGTGCATGGACTGCTGCAGGAGAAGGAAGGAAGTGGGTGCTGCCTCTGGTTTTTTGGAGTGCGGCTCAGGCTCTATTGAGAGTCTGTATTTTTTAGAGTAATGAGGGCTGATCACCCTAGTGCTGCAACCTCTCCCCAAGATGAGGAAATCCCAGGTTGTAGTAGGTCAGCTCCCTTGGAGATATACCAAGTGGACTTTCAACTTTCTCTTTTTAATGTTTCTCTTCTCTGAAAGTATTCATCAAGTTTTTTATCAAGTCTCTGTTCTCTCTCAAGATTCTTAATAATTTTTAATTCAAGTTCAAAAAAGAAGATTGGTTATATATCTTTATTGAAAGATATGCGGAAAAGTTTTGGGTCGGTGAGATTGGGGTCTAAAAGTAAGTCCTCTGAATTGTGCACCGCTAGGGTTTCCTCTACACCTTTCAAAAACATTACCTGGGCCACACCTGTGAGCATTGGGGAAAACCCTGGTTATTTTTTTAGGTCAGTAGAAAACTCAAGAAAAGAAGATAAAAATTTCAAAATAATTCATGAAAATCAAGAAAAAAATCTGAAGATAATGAAGAAAGAAGATGCAAAATATTTTTGTGAAGATCGTCAAGATCTATTTTTGGGCCTCCAGCATGAGGTTAAACTGCAGAGAATTATGAAGAAAGAAGATTATCAAGATCAATCCTTGGGCCTCCAGCATGAGGATAAACTGCACAATTTTAGAAGATGTGATTCAGAAGATGAATCAAGATTTGAAGATTTGGAAGTTGGAAATGAGGATGAAGATGCGGAATTGCGGAAAAGTTTTGGAGTGGTGAGATTGGGGTGTAAAAGTAAGTCCTCCCAATTGTGCACCGCTAGGGTTTCTTCTACACCTTTCAAAAACATTACCTTGGCCACACATGTGAGAAATGTGGAGACCCTTGATTTTTGCTCCACGTCTGGTGATGAAGAATTCCTGAAGATCCCTCAAGTTGAAGTTTGAGCAGCAAAGTATAAGAAGGTAGCGCAGAAGATTAGGCCTATCAATGAGCCTATTCCTGTGGGCTTGAATCCTCCCTTGAAGAGACCTCCTCTGTCAAGAGATCCTTACTGCACTCCTTTGGTGAAGAATCCTCCAGAATTTGTAGAGACGGCTAGGTTGACCGTGGAAAGGTTGAAGGTTGTTAATTTTGGTCCTGATGGGTAGTTGTCTGAAGAAGAAAAGAAGTTGTTTTTGCACGTTATTGTGCTAAGGGAAAAGGCTGTGGCGTTTTTTGAGGAGGAAAGGGGTGTATTGAAGCACTCTTATGGGGAACCTTACTTGATTCCTGTGGTTTGTCATGAACCTTGGCAAATCAAACCTATTCCAATTCCAGCCACTATTAGAGAGGATTTTGTGGAGATTTATAAAGAAAGAGTCAGGACTGGGTTATATGAACGATTGACATCCAGTTACTCAAGTCCGATGTTCTGTGTAAAGAAGCAGAATGGAAAGTTGCGGGTGGTTCATGATCTTAGAGCCTTGAATAGAGTCACTATCAAGGATGCTGGGATGCCACCAAGTGCAGAGGATTTCTTTGAAGCTTTTGCTGGAAGGGTGTGTTATGGTTTGGGAGATATTATGGGTGGTTATGATGAGAGGGAACTCCATACAGATTCAAGTCCTCTCACAACTTTTGAGACTCCTTTGGGAAGATTTCAGCTCACTAGGTTGCCTCAAGGAGCAACTAATTCAGTGGCAGTTTATCATGCACAGATGGCTTGGATTTTTCAGGATGAGGCTCCTACTCATGCTGGTATTTTTATTGATGATGGTGGAATTAAAGGACCATCCACTGATTATGGTAATGAGGTGTTAGCGGAGAACCCTGGCATAAGGAGGTTTGTGTGGGAATGTGCAATAACTCTAGAGAGAGTGTTGTTCAGGATTGAAGAGGCTGGTTTGACCATTTCAGGTTCAAAATTCTGTTGTTGTGTTCCTGCTTTGAAAATTCTGGGTCATGTAATATGTAAAGAGGGAAGGATTATGGCGAAGAAGAAGATTAATGAAATTCAGTCATAGCCAAGGCCTAAAAATACTACTGAAGTCAGGGGATTTTTGGGTGTATGTGTATATGTCAGGATTTTCATTAAGGATTTTTCTTTGTTGGCTTCACCTTTAAGGAAGTTGACCAGAAAAGATGCAGATTGGGAATGGACTGAAGAGTGTGAAGAGGCTTTTCAGAAGTTGAAAAAGGTTGTTGGTGAGGATATTGTTCTTCACAAGTTAGATTATGGTGTTGGTGCTGGAAAAATTTATCTGGAAGTGGACTCAAGTTATATTGCTGCTGGTGCTGTTTTGTCTCAGGAGGATAAGACTGGGAGGGTCAGGCCAGTAAGATATGAGTCTGTGGTGTTTCATGAGGTGGAATCTAGGTATTCTCAACCTAAGTTGGAATTGTGCGGCGTAGCTAAAATTTTAAAGAAGCTACAGACGGTTTTGTGGGGGCAGCATTTTGAGTTGCAGGTGGATGCAAAATCTTTGGTTCAGATGATCAATACACCTAGTCTTCCAAATGCTCCAATGACTAGGTGGGTGGCATTTATTCAACATTTTTCTTTTGACCTGGTACACAAACCAGGTAAAACCTTTACTATGCCTGATGGATTATCAAGGAGGCCACCTACAGATGAGGATTCTGAGGCTGAATAGTTTGATTAGGATGTTCCAGTGGTTAGGGCCAGCACAAAGGGTGCTGAAGATTTTTCTAACCTCCCCCAAGAGGCTAAACTGGCTGGATCTGATCTTGATTCTGGTGATCAGGATGTTTTTGTTGATGAAGGTGGAGTTGTTGTTTGGGACAGCTAAAAATTGGAAAAGGGTGTTTTTGTTAGTGAACTGGATTCTCACAAGGTTCAGTGGAAAGAAAAAGATGTGCCAAAATTTAAGGATTGGTGTCCTGGTTGGGCTGCTCAATTGGCTCATGTTCATACTGGTGATTTTGATGACAGAATCGTACCCTTGGATGTGGTGTTGTTGGATTTTGAAGATGAGACCTTGGGTTAGTTTGGGTTTTATTTTTTTGGTGGAATATCTGTTGACCTTGGAGAGGTCAGATAGTTGTGATGATGATACTTGGTTAGCAATTAAGAAGAAGAGTCCTGGATTTTATGTGTCAGGAAGAAGGTTGATGAGGAGAAGGCATCCTAATCCTCAAGTGGTGGTGACTCAGAAGAAGGGTCAAGAACTTGTGTTGAAGTCTTTGCATGAAGACCTTGGTCATAGAGGCATTGGGGAGACTTATAGAAGAGTAGCAGACAGATTTTTGTGGCCAGGTATGAAGTTGGCTGTGCAGGGTTGGGTTCAATCTTGTGAACAATGTCAAAGAAGAAGTCATTTGAAACCTAAAGAGGTGGGCCGTGCTACTGGTGAATCAACTGTTTTTGGAAGGGTCAGTCTGGATGCTGTCCATATTAAAGAGGGCAGGTATAAATACTTGATTGTTGCTAGAGATGATTTCTCTGGTTGGGTTGAGGCAGTGTCTATGGTTAATTTGACTTCCAAGAATGTGGAAGAGTTTTTAAAGAAGGAGTGGATTTATAGGTATGGGTTGATGAAGTTGGTCACTGTTGATGGTTGGCCAGAGTTTGGTGCCAAATTTAAAGAAGCTGTGGCTAGTGTTGGTTCTAAAGTTAGAGTGGCTACACCGTATTATCCTGAAGCTGAAGGCATAGTTGAAAGAGGACATCAAGTTATCAAGAATGCTTTGGTGAAGATGTGTGGAGATAGTGCTGAAAAGTGGAGGCATTATTTACCCTTGGTGTTATTTGCTGATAGGGTCACTTTGAAGTGGACAACTGACTATTCTCTTTATGAGTTAATATTTGGTCAGAAAGACGTTCTAGAAGTGGACTTGGAAGCAGTCTCTTATCTTGGAATTGATTGGGGGGACTTGCACTCAACAGAAGATTCGCTCTGTACCAGGATGCAACAGTTGGAATGTAGAGAGGAATGTCAAGAGAAGGCATACTCTAGAATGACAAATATTAGGAATCAATCAGTCAGGTACTGGGACAAGAAGTTGGCTTATAGACTCAGGAATCCTTTGAAACCTGGTGGTTTGGTTTTAGTGTATAATAGAAGTTTGGAGAGTCAGTGGGGGAAAATGTTTTCTGACAGATGGAATGGACCTTACAGAGTCAGATCTCAGGCGTCTGGAGGCTCTTATGTTTTGGAAGAGTTGGATGGTGCAGTCTTGATAAGAGGGTGGCTTCAGACCAAGTGATGAGGTTTTATCCCAAAGGAACTAGGCATGAAGAAGATTGACTCCGCAATGAGGATAAACTATGGAACGTTATTTTTTGTTTTAGAATTTTTGTGGTGTTGCAGAGCAACCTTTGTGTTGGAAACTTTTTGTTAGAAGGTACCCATGGGTGGGGCTTTTAGATTTGATCCTGGCAAGTGTAGGGGTGACTGATGGGCTGAATGCTCTATCAACAGTTACCCCAGATTGTCTGTTTCCAACCCCTTCTCTTAATTTGGTTGAACCCTAGTATTGGTTTCTTTTCACAGGTTTTAGTCCTCTATGACTTTAAACTGGAATTTCCTCTGGTTTTCATGTGCTGGTCTCTTCACTCTTATTGGTTTTGATTTTTTTGTGTTGGATGTTGTGTTTTTGTTAGAAGGTACCCAGGGGGGGGCTTCTAGATTTTATTTTGGCAAGTTAGGGGGTAACTGATGAGCTGGCTTCTCTGTAGAACAGTTACCCCAGAATGTCTGTCTCAAGTCTTTTGTTTTTCCTAGTTGAATTCTAGTTATGTTGATTATTATTCAGGTTTCAAGTCCACTATGACTTTAAACTGGTTTGGAACTGGCTTCTTTATCTTTGGTTCTTTCAGATTGGTGGTGGATCACTGGTGGTCTCCCATCATTTTTACCTATTGGAGGGAGACCACCCAGTGATCATTTCTATGGACCAGGCTTTCCCTTATTGGATCATCTATGGAGCTGGACCTTCTTTGATTTGCAGTTATGTATTTTCTAGATAGCAGTTTTAGATTATTTTCTTTTTTCTGTTTTTTTCTTTTAATTTTTATGGGGGTTGTTTAAAAATAATAAAAACAAAAAATATAGGGTGTTACCACATCAGGGTCACCTGGATGTGGGCAAGCATTGGTAGGGAAAGGCTCATCAATTGGCCGGGCAATGCTATTTTCTTTTTTTTATTAGTTATTTATTATTTATTTTATTTGTTTCTGTTTTTCATTATTTTTATTATCTTCTGAATTTCTAAATTTTTGTTTTTTGTTTTCTCTTAATCATTTAAAATATTTAATTGTGTATCCACATCAAGGTGCACTTGCATGTGGGTAAGGTATCAGGGGATCAGCTCATCAATTGGCTGGGGGATACCATTTGTATTATTTTTTATATTTTATGTTATTTCATTTATGTTATTTTATTTCATTTTATTTATTAATTTTAAATTTGAGTATATTAGTAGACAGCATAAAAAAAAAGAAAAATTCTGAAATTATTTTTATTAATTGTTTTTATATTATTATTATGTTTCTAATCTTTTGCAGGAGCTCGTTGTCTGGATGATGAAGCTTCTGGAGGCTGGTCCGGATTGTGATGACGTTTTTGGTTTTTGTTGGGATTGTGGGAAGCACTGTGTTTTTTGAAGTGCATCCTGCTGGAGAGCTGATAGGTATTGTAATGGTCAGGAATTGGATTAGATGGAAGTTCAGAGGAGGGAGAAGAAGAGGTAGGAATGGAGTGCTGGAGGGTGTGTTTAATGATCCTAGACATTTTCCAGTGGTTGTCCAACAGGCGCTTTCTCAGGGATTTTTCAAAGTCATTCAAAGGTCCATGGAGGGCAAAGGATTTTAGCATGTTTGAAAACATGGTGCTTAGGTGTTTCTTCATGTCTCCATAATCTAGGGTCAAAGAAGTTTCAAGAGTTTGGCCAACTCCAATAATAGATTTAGGAGGAGGGGTGCCAACTAGACAAGAAGAATTGAATCAGTAATTTTTTTTGTTGAAGAAATGGGATAATTAATTTGGTACTTACAGATTGGAAGATCATCAAATTTGTAAGCAGCTGGAATTTGGATCTCTGACAATTTTGTAATGGTCATAGTGGGTGGATCAACTAGGGAAAGATATGGATTCTCATGGTCTTCCTCTGAAAGATTTTGAGAAGGTGAACTAGGAGGCTGATGTTCCTGGGGCCTAGTTGGAGCAGTGGGATTGTTTTTGTTGTTGTGGTTGTTATTTCTGTTGGATTCAGCTGGAGGAGGTGCTGGTGATGGAGTACTAGGGTTGTTAAAGGATAAATCAGAAGAGGGGGATTCGGAAGCAGATTTCTCTCTTCTGGATGGAGCTTTTGAAGAGATGGAACTGTCAGAAGAATAGTTGGCTGACAGAGGAGAGGTGTAGTTTCTTTGTCTTAGTTGGGGATGAAGTTGTTGCTTGGGTGCAGGGTGTGGTGTTCTGGTTTATTCTTGGGGTTCTCTGGAAGGTCTCCTAGAATTTTGGGAAAATTTGAAGCTCTTGGACTTTGTAAGAGTTGGCTGCATTGCTCTGGGAGCAGTGGAAGGAGATTGTGTAGAGTTGTTTTTTTTGATTGATTGAATTTGGCTGTTTTCCGGTTGTTTTTGGTGATTTGGAGCCGTATTTTCACTGTCCAGTGAGGCGGGCGGGCCGCCTGGACGCGGTCTAGAAGCCTGGGAGTTGATCTTGAAGCTTTCGGAGCTAATTTTGCGGAGATAAAAGAAGTTTCTTGGGAAGCTAAGACTGGTCATTGGGAAGAGTTCTGGAAGCGGCGCTTCTGGATCTTCTGGAAGGTGCTGAAGATAAAGAGGAAGAGGAAGGACCAAGCTCTGGGGATCTAGTAGGGGATCTAGAGATGTATTTGTGGGAAGGTGAAGGAGGAGGAATAGGGTAGTTGGCATCTCTGTCACATCTTTTCTTTTTAGAATAGCAAGAATCACAAGCCCTGTTGTAGAATTTGGATTCAGGAGTTGGAAGAGTGAATGTGCAAGTTCTGCACAAGTGGATGCACTGTTTGCAGGCATAGTACTTGGGAGCAGTAAAGCAAGGGATAGTAGAAGGGTTAACATCAGGAGATCCAGCCATGATCTGTGGTGAGAAAAGATGATAAAAAGGGATAGGAGGAGATTTTTTGGTCAGTGATGGGTAGATGATGAAGTGAAGGTGGAAGTTCAGCAGATTGGCTTTAGGGGTGGTGTGTATGAAATTGGCTGTGTCTATTTTATGCAAAATTCCGTCAATCCATCAAGACTTTAAACTGAAATCTGGTTTCTGTTAGTCCTCCAAGACTTTAAACTGGCTGGTTTCAAGATTTTATCAAGACTAGTCTGTCAAGACTTTAAACTGAACACTGTGTTAGTCCCCCAAGACTTTAAACTGAGGATTGTTGTTAGTTAAGTCCTCCAAGACTATAAACTAAGGGAAAAGTTTTTGTTTTTGGAGTTGGTTTTGAAAGATTGGTGGAGGGTATCAACAGGGGGAGCCTCCGAATTTAGCAAAGGCAAGTTTGGCTGTAATTGATGGGCTGGCTGCTCTATTTACAATTACCCCAGAATGTTAGTTTTTTTTCTGTGTCTTAATGTGGTTGATCTCTGGTTCTGGGTTTATGATTTAGGTTTTTGAGTTCCCCAAGACTATAAAATGAGGATGGTCCCCCAAGACTTAAAACTGAGGGTTGTTTTGTGATTACATCCTATAGAGGGTGTGGTCAATTTTTCTTTTGTGAATCAAACTCAAGTACTAGTGGAATTAAAGAGGGAATCAAGAGATGAAATGAAGTGTTCAGAATTAGCCTTGAACTGGTGAATGAGGTGTCTTCTGTTCTCAATGTCCTGTGGATCTCTAGCAGGAGTGGATTGGAAGTAGTGAAGCAGAAGCTGTTTCTGTTGAGATGTGTGTTGTTGGAACTTGGCCTTGATAGAGGGCAAGTGGTTTTGTGTTGGTGGTGCAATGGATCCTACATTGTTATCATCACTATCAGAAGATTGAGGAACTGAGAAGTCATCAGTTTTAAAGTTGAAGGAAGAAATGAAAGTTCTTTACCATCAGATGGACCAGGGATGGTGAAACTAGTTGTTTTATGGGTTGTGGCACTCTTCTGGGAAGGGTGGAGTTTTTTGATTAATCTGGGTATCAGGATGGATGGCCTAGATCTTTTGGTGCTGGCAGAAGATGGACGAGGTTGAGGTGGAGGTGAATCTGTTGCAGAAGATAGTGGACCAGGTCTGTGGCAGGTCTTCTTTCTAGATTGGCAGACATCGCAGGATGTTCTGTATGGATGGACAGGTGGTGTCATGGTGCAGATTAAATTATTGTCAATGCAGTATTGGAAAGGACCCATTTCAGAGGCAGATTTGGGAAGAAGGTTAAACATGGTGGTTGGATGAAGAAAGAATGTGGACATTATAAATTGGAGGGAGGATGTGGTCTTCGAACATTGGCAGGGGCCTTTGTTGTGTGATTTGGCGCTGTTTGTGCATGTCTTAATTGACATCTGTTAAGGAATTGGGTATTTTTCTGGTTTTATTCCAGGATATTGGGTCTTCAGGTATGTGGGTGCTATCATTGGATAGCCCTGGTTTTTCTCTATATTTTATGTCTTGTATAAATTTTTCATATTCTGAGTTTTAAGGGGTCATTTCCTCATTTTTCATATATAAAAGATTGCTGTTTAATTTTGTTTTTCGTGTTTTACCGGCTAACCTTAAGTCTTAGGGTTAAGTGCTTAGTACCATTTGATAGAGCTAATGTTTCTCTATATTTCATGTCCCAATGTTGTTATAGTGAAATTACGTGTTTTAAAGGTTTTAGTAGTTGTAGCTAATTTTTCTAAGTACATTAGTTGTTTTTCTTGGTTTTCTGGCTTCAGGGAGGCCAGGCTGCTTCAGGAAGCATCTCCGACGTCGGGCAGCCCGCCTGCCTCTGTTTTAGGAGGATGGGGAGCGCTTCAGGAGGGTTTTTTATGCAATTTGGCGGGTACAGGCACCAGATTGGTGGGTGTGCATGGGCTCTTAGTTAGTTGTCTGTGTGTACATAGTGAATAAGACAGTTTGGGGCAACCTTAATCATCATACAACCATCTGGAGGTGATATCATTGTTCCTCACTCAGTTTTCACTGTTTTCTGGCCACAATTGGCTGTGTTTGTTGCAAGTGAGTTCTTCATTTAACTTAACTTTGGCAACTGTTTTCTCTGTTATAGTCTTGCAAGCTATAGCAAGTATTTTTGCTGTCTCTGGTGTGGATTTGCAGCCCACATCAAGTATCTTTTCTGTCTCGGGTGTGGACTTTGTTCTACATTTCAGTTCTTTGGTCTGGTAGTCTATCTGGGTACTACTTTCTTGGCTCATCAAGCAGTCAAGTGTGTTGAAAAGGAACTTTAGAAAAACAGGAACCAGCTTACTTTAGCAAGTAAATCTCACTCTATTTTTATAAAGGGACAAGGGATTTTCTCTCTGGTTTTTCTCCAACTCCCTTGGTCAAAGCCTATAGCTAGTACTATAGGATTTTCTACAACATGACACTCGAGGCAAAAGCAGCTCATTTAATTAATAATAAGAGGCTCAAATCCATACTTGAAGCGCAGAAAGCAATTCTACATAGCAACTGCGACTTTCCTTTGTGTACTCGCTATTCAACCATGCTAGCCTAAACTCTAAATCTAAATTAGTCAATCTCTCAATAGTGTGTCTTAGTCTTTTTCTCAATAAGCGACACACAGCGCAATAGTTAATATAATACTACATTAAAAGATTTATGAAATGTCTGTGGGTTATTAAGGGGTAGTGAGCATGGACGGAGTGGTTAGTGGAGGATTAAGGGGTTAATGGATGTTAGTGAGAAGGGTCCAGGTGTAACAGATGTATTTTAATGGTCTGTGGTGTGTGGAATAGTGGATGGGTTTGAGGTCAATGCAAGGAGCAGTAAAGGATATAAAAGGGGTTAGGTTTTTGGTTTGATATTCTTTAGAATTAAATTATAAAATGTATTTATAGTTAATAGTGGTAAAAGCTTTACATTAAATCATTATTATTGTATCTTTCTTTATTTTCTCAGTAATCATTTTCTAAATCCTAAATCTTTGATTGTTGAGTTTCCAACCCTTTGTGAGATCTTGAGAATTTTAATAATACCTTTCAATTATATTAGAATCCTTCTCGAACATTACTCGAAGTAGTGGTTCTTCCTTTGAGTCATCTTTGAATCTGTCAGATGCAGGGATGAAACATCTGACAAACAAGAGATAAAGGGAAGAGTATGTATCAGATGCAGGGAGGAAACATCTAACAAACAAGAGATAAAGGGAAGAGCATGGATATAAACAAACAGACAGTTAATAATAGAAAAGGATAGAAAAGAGAACAAAGGGAGAAAGAATGATATACATAAAAACACAGCAGATAATAGAATAGAGATAAGAAAGAAGAAAGGATAGCTGTGTAAATACAAACAAGAAGAACAAACATACAAAGAAACAAGAGCTATAACAATAATAAAAAGGAGATAAGGGACATATAGAGCAAGATAAAGGGAAAGATAGTACATATAGGGTTATGGGCAAATTAGAATAAGGAAGAGAAAGTACAAAGGGAGAGAATATGTAAATAAAGATAAATAGAATACATGAAATAAAATATAAAGAGGTGATTTCCTCTGGAAATCACCATCTATCTTACACACCACAATTTATATAAACCCTAGTTGAGTTACTACTATTGTAGTCCTTGAATAAATAACAGTCCACAATAATTATTATAGTTTCCCTGCTATATTGAGTGATATACTGCATAGCATATACTGTTTAATTATTATTCCCCTTATCAAATAATATTACAGACTATATTATCTGATATTGTATCCTAAATTAGTGAGCTCTATTACTTATAACAATCTTATTATATTCTATTCCTGATACCTCTTAAGAGTAGCTTAGAGAGTATTGCAGAAGCATAAGATAAAAGTAAAGTATTGCATATTTAATAACTTACTGGTCCTAGTCATTTACTGGAGATAGTAGTATTGGTACCTGGTCTATATATCATATAGATACTGTGGGAATTACTATAAATATATCTCCTCATTTCTATAAAGCTTAACTTGATCAAATTATAGTACTACATAACTAGTACCTGATCTATAGCATATAATCAAAGCTATAGATAAGTGGGAATTGATTAAATATTCTACTTACTTAACTAATCATCAGACCTCAGTGCTGCTGATAAGATTGAATTAACCTCTCTTACAGTGACTTAGGCCTGACAGTTGGGGGTCTTTCCGTAAGTACTCAGGTACTCTCACTCACAAAAGAAAGAAGATATAAATAAAAAAAAAAATAATTAAATCGAAAAATAAACTAGAAAAATAAAAAATAATAAATATAAGAAACGAAAGAAATAATAGAAAGAAACAAACAACAAACGATAAACAATAAAATAAGAAGAAAGATATACGTAAAGACTACAGACATATAAACAAAAACGCACGCACAGAATACAAACGAAGAAATAAGAAATATAAAGGAAGACAAATAATAGAATAAAAGGAAGTCAATATGGAAAAAGAATATAGAAAATCTAGAAGAATAAGAAACTTACCACCGGATAATCAAGAACCAATTCCATCAACGTCAAAACGACTAATAACAGAATATGGAGAATCAAAACCAACAACTAATGACGACCAATCATCAAAACAATCCAGTGAGTTTTTTGATAACGCTAACAAAATAATAGAGTCTTACAGTAGTAAAAATAAAGGGAAATCAACAAGACTTACAAGAAGTGATCAACCGTATTCGCCAAAACATGAGAATATTAATACAAAGAGAAACCTACGAGATAGTAGACCAGAAGATGAGGACCGAGATTCAACCGATGAAAGAGACGATAGAATATTTAGAAGACAATATCGAGGAAGTGGAAATAAATCATTGTCGCCTAGATATGAAAGTAGACCATATGGAGGATCAGTTCATCATGATGAAAGAATCAATAAAATTACTCAACGAATTACTCCAACAATACAGGAACGATTTATGGAAACTGCAAGAAGAAAATGATAAAGAAGAATATACATTAGATATAGTAAGAGAAGAAGTAGAAATCAATTCAATAGAGAATATAGAAGAAGAAATAAATATAGAGCTATCAGAACATAACATCATAGCAAGAAAATTAAATGAAGAAGTGAATTATCAAGATAGTATACCAGCAATAACACTTGGATATATAAATGGATACTTAATGAAAATATGCATTGATTCTGGAGCAGCATGCTCCATAATAAGCAAGAAACTATTTGAAAAAATAAAACTAGAAGAAAATGCAATAGAAGAAATAAAAAACAATTTGACACTAATGGGATTAGGGGGAAAATTATTAACAATAGGAGTAGGCTGTTAGTATATACATAATATTCTAATTCATACTTATTATTATAATCTTTTTTGCATTACTTGTCCCGAAGTGGACTGATACTAACTGTATGTAGAAGAGAGAGAAGTGTATTGTGCTAGCGTGAGAAGTTGTAGTTATGGTATATATAGCTATCAAGTGTTCATCTATTACCATATCTTTTGTCTTCTTTTGCTCATCATCTCATCTCATCTCTCTACACGTACTCACTTGAATATACAGGTGTGTACCATTACTATCATAAGTTGATTTTTACATTTAATTGTTATTGTTATAGGTTAGCGCATTACTATCAGCGATTTCAGCTTCATCCACAGTGTTACTAGAGGAGAAGACTTACGCTAGATTAAAGGTGTGCTCTAACTGTAGTTTCCTATTGTTACTATTATATTCATACTCCACTATGTTTGTAGGTTAGCACAACACTGTTCTCTTGTGATCCATATTATTTACGAGTAGATCTCATATCATACAGGTGTGCTTATCTTTGCAATTAAATATCTTTTGTCTTCTTTTGCTCATCATCTCATCTCATCTCTCTACACGTACTCACTTGAATATACAGGTTAGCGCATTACTATCAGCGATTTCAGCTTCATCCACAGTGTTACTAGAGGAGAAGACTTACGCTAGATTAAAGGTTAGCACAACACTGTTCTCTTGTGATCCATATTATTTACGAGTAGATCTCATATCATACAGGTTAGCGCATTACTATCAGCGATTTCAGCTTCATCCACAGTGTTACTAGAGGAGAAGACTTACGCTAGATTAAAGGTTAGCGCATTACTATCAGCGATTTCAGCTTCATCCACAGTGTTACTAGAGGAGAAGACTTACGCTAGATTAAAGGCTTTTATTATTCTTTCACATTATCAGTACCAGCTCACGTACTTAAGCACAAACAACAACTAGTAACACTAGTAACATGGACAACAATAGCATCCGTGAATTAATCTCTGCACTTGAAAACAAAAATGACACAAAACTCGGAAGTGACAATTACTTTACCTGGGCTGCTCACATGGAAGGTCTTCTCTTCGAAAATGAACTGTGGGAAGTAACCGAAAACGAGTTTATAATAACAACTACTGAAAAAGAAGATGGGACAACAATCACGTCTCCAAGTGCAAATGAGATCAAGAAGCGCCTTAAGACAAACATGAAAGCGTATTCAATGATTCTTCGACATCTTGACCATGAAAACACGATGCTAATTTGCGACAGTCCAGAGCTAAAAGGAGATCCATACAAAACATGGATGAAACTGAAAGAGAAACATGCTGAAGTAAATCAATTCACTAAAGCCGCTGCCTACAAATCATTAAATGATCTGACTTACACTACGGATCTCAAAACCTTTATTAACGATATCCGAAAAGTCCTACGAAATTTGAGAAATGCTAAAATCAGCTATGAAGGCGACACTGTAGCTACTCAAATAATTATGAAATTACCTGATCAATATCAAACCACAGCTCAAAATATCCTGGCTTCTGGAAAGGTAACCATGATGAATGTCCTGGCAGTACTCGAACAGACTAGCAAATTTCACAATCTTCAGGACAACCAATCGAACGAATCTAAGACTAGCAAAGCCCTTATTGCCGACTCAAGTAAAACTGAAACGTCGAAGTCCAGAGAAAGAAAACCGCGAAAGAAATGCACGTACTGTAATAAAACAGGACATCTTGAAAGCGAATGCTGGGAGAAGGTTGGAAAACCAAGCTGGGTCGAACAACGCGATCAATGGAAGAAAGAGATGGCTGAGAAGAATAAAAAAACTAATGAGTCAGCTATGATGGCGTACAATCAGTATGTTCTTATCTCTTCTATCGACAACAACACCAACCTGAAACCAATCCTTGATTCAGGAGCCACGTCAACGATGATTAGAAACCGAAAGTACTTCTGGACATATCAGAGTACTAAGTTCGATATTGTGACTGGAAATGAAAACACAGAATGTGTTGGAAAGGGAACTGTTAAATTGGTTGAAGGGAAAAATGTTGTGACTCTTAATGCACTACATGTACCTAAATTACCGTATGATCTTGTGGCAACTATTGAGTTTTGGAGAAAAAATTATCAAGTTGAATTTGCTAAGAATCCCGAAAGATGCATCATCAGTAATAAAAATCTTAAATTCAATGCAGATATCGAGAACAATCTTTGCAAAATGCGTGGAAACTTCAAACCAGCTGAGTCCGCACTGATTTGCTCTGTAAAAATGTGGCATGATAGACTGGGACATCCAAACTCGAAGTATACAAAGTCAACTGTTGGTGAGACGTTGGACGACAGTCAGTTCTTCTGTGAAATCTGCGAAATGACAAAAGCGAAGAAACTACCATTTCAAGGACATTTTCCAACACCAAAGAAACCTCTGGAAGTGATCCACACCGATCTTAGTGGCAGAATCAATCCACCAACCAACAGTGGCTATGAGTACTATATGAAGATCACAGATGGATTAACTTCAACTCGTGCAGTATACCTGTTAAAAAACAAAGATGAGGCACTATCTAAATTAACGGAATTTAAGACAAAATATGAAAATATCTGTGAATCAAAAATTAAGACTATTGTAACAGATGGAGGAGGAGAATACTGCTCGAATAAATTTGAAACATACCTTAAAGACAATGGTATTTTCCATCAAATCACTGCGCCTTATACACCTGAGCAGAACCCAATCAGCGAGCGAGGAAATCGAATCACCACCGAGAAAGCTCGAGCGATGCTGTTCCAATCAGGGCTACCACTTAGCTATTGGGGAGAAGCAGTAATAACAGCAGTATATTTGGAAAATCTGATAGTTAGTAAGGCTGCAAATATGATATCACCATATGAAGCACTTACCGGCAGAAAACCAAAAATAACACATCTACACCCGTTTGGATGCCTAGCTATTGCCAATATTCCAAAACAACAGAGGAAAAATAAGTTTGCTCCGACAGGCACCAGATGTGTTCTACTTGGGTATTCTGAAGGAAACAACAACTATAAGTTGATGGAAATTCAAACAAAAAGAATAATCTTCACTCACAACGCCACATTCAATGAGTCAGTGTTTCCTATGAAAGATTGCAACAGCCCAAAAGAAATGTTCAATATCGTCACCATAAGTCACACAACAGAGACACCAACAAATCAAAATGTTGAAGATGATGAGGAATTTCATGATGCAGTAGAGGAACAAATAGAAGAACAGTCAGCAGATACTGAAAATCCAGTAACCAGACGACTAATCTTACGCCTTGGTCCACCGCCACCTGAAAATCAATCAGATCAGTATTCTGGACCCACCCTGAGATCTCATACCAGGAAGGTGATAAATGAACTTGAAGGTACCCACAATGCTTTAATAAACTTTGTCGAACAACAAAACACAGATCCTGACAATTACAGAAAGGCAATCAGTGGGTCTCAAAGGTCACACTGGATAAGTGCAATTAAAGAAGAACTTGACTCACTTCATGAAAATCACGTGTGGTGTATCGTCCCTGCTAATCATCAAAAAACAATACCTACCCGTTGGATCTTCAAAACAAAGTATGATGAAAATGGAGTCCTTAACAAATTTAAAGCAAGACTGGTTATCAAAGGCTATCTACAAAGACATGGAATAGACTTCAACGAAACGTTTGCACCTACCGGGAGACTGGCAACCCTTCGAACGATCTTTGCGCTTGCTGCTATTGAAGGATTACCGATGCATCAACTTGATATAAAGACTGCATTCCTAAACAGTAATCTTGACGAAGACATCTTTATTCAACCTCCAGAAGGTTTTACTGAGTGGTTGGATAGATCAAACTTGAACTGTAAAAAGGAGATAGAGCAATTAAATGGTGGTAGCAGAGTTTTAAAATTAAAAAAAGCACTCTACGGTTTAAAGCAGGCACCTAGAGCCTGGTATCAGGAGGTATCTAAGTGGTTCCATAAACATAAGTTTAAAACCAGCAATAGCGATCCCTGTTTATTTATTAGAAAAGATTCAAATGATGACTATTTATATGTGTTTATTTGGGTGGATGACATGGCTATCATTGGACACGGGGCTCATCAATTTCATGCTGAATTATCGAAGGATTTCAAGGTACATGACTTCACAAAAGCAACTTATCTACTGGGTATACAAATTACTCGACTAAATAGTACTTCTGTTCAACTACACCAAAGTCAGTACATAGCAGATCTATTAGAAACCTTCGGTATGACAGACTGCAAAATTAATCCTACTCCAATGCAATCAAATATCCAGCTGTTACCCTCTGATGATGACCAATACGCTCAGTTTCTGAAAACAGGAAATGACTATCGAAGTATCATTGGAAGTATTGGCTATCTAGCACAATGTACTCGACCGGATATCACCCATGCTGTCAACTATTTATCTCAGTTCCTCATAAAACCAAATCAGTCTCACTGGCAAGCGGCACTCCGAATTCTAAGATATCTCAAGGGTACAGCCAATGTTGGCCTACTGTACTCACGAGACTTCAAAACATTAATACCCACGAAAATCAATATTAGCAATCAAGCACCTACAGGTTTCAGTGATGCGGATTGGGCTGGATGTAATCTAACACGTAGATCAACTAATGGGTATGCCTTTCTGCTCGGTGGAGGTGCTATTTCTTGGAAGAGCAAAAAGCAAAACACTGTTTCCACATCAGCCACTGAATCTGAGTATAAGGGATATCTTGATGCAGGATTAGAAGGAGTATGGTTGCGAAAACTGCTAAGTGAACTAGGGTATGAAAACAATCAAGGAACGTTACTTTATGGAGATAATCAAGGAGCAATAGCATTGTCAAAGAATCCCGTAGCTCACAAACGAACAAAACATATTGAAGTACATTTCAACTGGGTCAGGGAAAAAGTACTTGATGGCGAATTAAATCTCAAATACTGCTCTACGCACGACATGGTTGCAGACATCATGACAAAAGCACTGGATCGTACAAAATTTGAAAAATTTAGAACAGATCTAGGCCTGAATGAATGTCGACGCACTATTGGTTCAAGTAATGAGGTGGAGTGTTAGTATATACATAATATTCTAATTCATACTTATTATTATAATCTTTTTTGCATTACTTGTCCCGAAGTGGACTGATACTAACTGTATGTAGAAGAGAGAGAAGTGTATTGTGCTAGCGTGAGAAGTTGTAGTTATGGTATATATAGCTATCAAGTGTTCATCTATTACCATATCTTTTGTCTTCTTTTGCTCATCATCTCATCTCATCTCTCTACACGTACTCACTTGAATATACAGGTGTGTACCATTACTATCATAAGTTGATTTTTACATTTAATTGTTATTGTTATAGGTTAGCGCATTACTATCAGCGATTTCAGCTTCATCCACAGTGTTACTAGAGGAGAAGACTTACGCTAGATTAAAGGTGTGCTCTAACTGTAGTTTCCTATTGTTACTATTATATTCATACTCCACTATGTTTGTAGGTTAGCACAACACTGTTCTCTTGTGATCCATATTATTTACGAGTAGATCTCATATCATACAGGTGTGCTTATCTTTGCAATTAAATATCTTTTGTCTTCTTTTGCTCATCATCTCATCTCATCTCTCTACACGTACTCACTTGAATATACAGGTTAGCGCATTACTATCAGCGATTTCAGCTTCATCCACAGTGTTACTAGAGGAGAAGACTTACGCTAGATTAAAGGTTAGCACAACACTGTTCTCTTGTGATCCATATTATTTACGAGTAGATCTCATATCATACAGGTTAGCGCATTACTATCAGCGATTTCAGCTTCATCCACAGTGTTACTAGAGGAGAAGACTTACGCTAGATTAAAGGTTAGCGCATTACTATCAGCGATTTCAGCTTCATCCACAGTGTTACTAGAGGAGAAGACTTACGCTAGATTAAAGGCTTTTATTATTCTTTCATAGGCAATATAAGAATAACATTTCCTCATCAAAAAAGTAACACCATTCTAGAAATAAAAATAATAATAGTAGAAGAAATGAGGAGTGAAAACACAATAATACTAGGCAGTGAAATTCTACACCAATATGGATTCAATATTAACTATATAGATAAGGAATTCACAATTGGAAAAGACATAAAGAAGAAATTTGAACTAATAAAAAGGAAACCAACTTTAAGAGTATATAACAACAGAACAGAACAGGATGAATTTGAAAAAGAACTTTCAAATATTCAAATAAACCAAGAACTGGAATTAAAAGAAAAAAATGAAATATTAAAAACAATTAAGAAAAATAAAGAAGCATTTTCATATGGAAAGAAGAGAATAGGACAAATTAAAGGACATGAACTAAAAATAACATTAACCTGTGAAGAACCATACCCAGCAACACTACAGAGAAAAGCATATAATACAAGTCCAAGAAATAAAGAAGAAATTGAAAAACACATTAAAGAACTAGAAGAACTAGAGGTTATTAAAGAAGTAACACAAGTAGGAAAGAAATGTATTACAGCACCAGTAATAATTACATACCATAATGGAAAATCAAGAATGTGTGGAGACTTCAGAGCATTAAATACATACACAGTATCAGATTCATACCCTATGCCAAGAATAGATCAAACAATTGCAACAATTAAAGGAGCTAAATATATCAGTACAATGGATATTTTCAAGGGATATCATCAAGTAAGGGTAGAAGAAGAAACAAAGGAATTACTGAGAATTGTATGCCATATAGGAGTATATGAATATTTATTAATGCCATTTGGCATTAAGAATGGACCAGCAGTTTTTCAAAGAATAATGGATCAAACATATTTTAAAGAATTAAGAGAAGGATGGTTAAAGATATACATTGATGACCTAATAATACTATCAAAGACAATTGAAGAACATATACAACATTTAAATATTATACTGGAAAAAAGTATAAAATTGGGAATTAGAATAAGCATACAAAAATGCAAGTTTGGATATAAAGAATTAACAGCTTTAGGACACAAAATATCAGGAATTTATATATCAGCAGAAGAAGCAAAGATAGCACCAATATTATATAAAGAGTTACCACAAACAATCAAACAACTACAAAGTTTTTTAGGATTTTGCAGTTATTATAGACAATATATTAAGAACTTTGCACAAATAAGCAGACCTTTATATAAACTATTAGAGAAAAATACAATTTTTGAAATGACAGAAGAAAGAATACAAGCATTTGAAGAACTGAAGAAGAAATTAACATCAACACAAGTATTAATACTACCAGACTGGAATGAACCTTTTATAGTATATGTAGATGCAAGTTTTACAGGACTAGGAGCAGCACTACATCAAAGACAAATAATTGAAGATGAACCAAAAGAATTACCAATATGTTTTATATCAAGACAGCTAAGAAATGGAGAATTTAAATATGGAGCAACACAACTAGAATGCTTATGTGTAGTATGGGCATTAGAGAAACTGTATTATTATCTGGATGGATCAAAATTCGAAATAATAACAGATTGTATGGCAATAAAAAGCTTATTGAACATGCAGAAACCTAATAGACATATGTTAAGATGGCAACTAGCAATTCAAGAGTTTAGAGGAAATATGACAATAATTCATAGAGAAGGAAAGAAACATCAAAATGCAGATGCATTAAGCAGAGATCCATTACCAAACAACAAAACTAATCCAGCAGCTCAAGAAGAAGAAACAAATATAATGGGAATAACAACAATAGAATTAAGTGATGAATTTTGGGAAAAAATAAAAGAGAACTATCAAAAAGACAAAAATTTAAATATAATTCAACATATTCTACAAAATCCAGAGAAAGTAGAAATGAAAGAAAAACTAGACAAGGAATATAAAGAACTACTCCAAGAAAACAGATTCATAATGATTGATGACTTAATATATTACAGAGAGAATCATCAAACAAGAATAGTAATAACAAATGAAGAAATTATTCATGAAATACTTAAGATGTGTCATGACGAGATAATTGCAGGACATTTTTCAATAGAAGAAACTATAAGAAGGGTAGAACAAACAGCATGGTGGATGGATTATAAGAAGGAGACAAAAGAATATGTAAAAACATGTGAAATATGTCAAAAAGCTAATAAATATACAGGAAAAAAATATGGACTACTACAAGAAATTGAAACACCAACAAAACCATGGGAAATAATTAATATGGATTTTGTAACAGCACTACCACCTGCAGGACCAATGGACTATAATTCAATACTAGTAATAGTGGACAGATTAAGTAAAAGAGCAAAATTCATACCAACACATAAAGAAATAGATACACAACAACTAGCAATATCATTTTGGATGAAAATAATATCAGATGTGGGATTACCAAGGATTATAATCAGTGACAGAGATCCAAAATTTACATCTGAATTATGGAGAAGCTTAATGACGTTAATAGGATGTTCATTGTCATTTTCAACAGCATACCATCCACAAACAGATGGATTAGCAGAAAGAATGATACAAACATTAGAAGATATGTTAAGAAGATATATTGCTTTTGGGATGAAATATAAAGATAAAGATGGATTTGTACATGATTGGTACACACTACTTCCAGCATTAGAATATGCATACAATTCAAGAAAACACAGTAGCACAGGTAAAACTCCATTTGAATTAGAAAGAGGATATATTCCAAGAAATCCATTATTCTACTTAAAAGATAAGATAATAAATATGAAAATACACCCAAACTCAATAATATTATCAGACATGTTAGAGAAAGCAAGAATACATGCACAACAAGCTGTAATGAAATCACATGAATATTCAAAACAGAGATGGGATCAACATCACCAAGAACCAGACATTGAAATAGGAGATTGGGTATTAATATCAACAAAAAATTTCTTCAATATGCCAGGACCAAAGAAATTACAAGATCATTATATTGGACCTTTCCTAGTAATAGAGAAACATGGTGAAAATGCAGTAGAAGTACAATTAACTACAGAATACCAAAATAAACACCCAACATTTCCAGTATCATTATTGAAGAAATACCACAAGAATAATGAAGAAAAATTTAAAAATAGAAAAAAAAGAGAAACACCAAAGGAAATTGAAGAAAAAGAGCAAATAATTGAAAAGATTATAGATGAAAAAATAGTAAAAAATGGAAATAAAGAGAAAAGATTATATTTAGTAAGATATAAGAAACAATCTGCAGAGAAAGATAAATGGATCACAATGGAAGAAATAGAAAATAAAGATAAATTATTAAGAGATTATAGATATAAGAAAAAAACATATAAGAATTAGAATTTTTTTTTATTATTTTTTTAGAAATAGGAAGTGTCAGATGCAGGGATGAAACATCTGACAAACAAGAGATAAAGGGAAGAGTATGTATCAGATGCAGGGAGGAAACATCTAACAAACAAGAGATAAAGGGAAGAGCATGGATATAAACAAACAGACAGTTAATAATAGAAAAGGATAGAAAAGAGAACAAAGGGAGAAAGAATGATATACATAAAAACACAGCAGATAATAGAATAGAGATAAGAAAGAAGAAAGGATAGCTGTGTAAATACAAACAAGAAGAACAAACATACAAAGAAACAAGAGCTATAACAATAATAAAAAGGAGATAAGGGACATATAGAGCAAGATAAAGGGAAAGATAGTACATATAGGGTTATGGGCAAATTAGAATAAGGAAGAGAAAGTACAAAGGGAGAGAATATGTAAATAAAGATAAATAGAATACATGAAATAAAATATAAAGAGGTGATTTCCTCTGGAAATCACCATCTATCTTACACACCACAATTTATATAAACCCTAGTTGAGTTACTACTATTGTAGTCCTTGAATAAATAACAGTCCACAATAATTATTATAGTTTCCCTGCTATATTGAGTGATATACTGCATAGCATATACTGTTTAATTATTATTCCCCTTATCAAATAATATTACAGACTATATTATCTGATATTGTATCCTAAATTAGTGAGCTCTATTACTTATAACAATCTTATTATATTCTATTCCTGATACCTCTTAAGAGTAGCTTAGAGAGTATTGCAGAAGCATAAGATAAAAGTAAAGTATTGCATATTTAATAACTTACTGGTCCTAGTCATTTACTGGAGATAGTAGTATTGGTACCTGGTCTATATATCATATAGATACTGTGGGAATTACTATAAATATATCTCCTCATTTCTATAAAGCTTAACTTGATCAAATTATAGTACTACATAACTAGTACCTGATCTATAGCATATAATCAAAGCTATAGATAAGTGGGAATTGATTAAATATTCTACTTACTTAACTAATCATCAGACCTCAGTGCTGCTGATAAGATTGAATTAACCTCTCTTACAGTGACTTAGGCCTGACAGTTGGGGGTCTTTCCGTAAGTACTCAGGTACTCTCACTCACAAAAGAAAGAAGATATAAATAAAAAAAAAAATAATTAAATCGAAAAATAAACTAGAAAAATAAAAAATAATAAATATAAGAAACGAAAGAAATAATAGAAAGAAACAAACAACAAACGATAAACAATAAAATAAGAAGAAAGATATACGTAAAGACTACAGACATATAAACAAAAACGCACGCACAGAATACAAACGAAGAAATAAGAAATATAAAGGAAGACAAATAATAGAATAAAAGGAAGTCAATATGGAAAAAGAATATAGAAAATCTAGAAGAATAAGAAACTTACCACCGGATAATCAAGAACCAATTCCATCAACGTCAAAACGACTAATAACAGAATATGGAGAATCAAAACCAACAACTAATGACGACCAATCATCAAAACAATCCAGTGAGTTTTTTGATAACGCTAACAAAATAATAGAGTCTTACAGTAGTAAAAATAAAGGGAAATCAACAAGACTTACAAGAAGTGATCAACCGTATTCGCCAAAACATGAGAATATTAATACAAAGAGAAACCTACGAGATAGTAGACCAGAAGATGAGGACCGAGATTCAACCGATGAAAGAGACGATAGAATATTTAGAAGACAATATCGAGGAAGTGGAAATAAATCATTGTCGCCTAGATATGAAAGTAGACCATATGGAGGATCAGTTCATCATGATGAAAGAATCAATAAAATTACTCAACGAATTACTCCAACAATACAGGAACGATTTATGGAAACTGCAAGAAGAAAATGATAAAGAAGAATATACATTAGATATAGTAAGAGAAGAAGTAGAAATCAATTCAATAGAGAATATAGAAGAAGAAATAAATATAGAGCTATCAGAACATAACATCATAGCAAGAAAATTAAATGAAGAAGTGAATTATCAAGATAGTATACCAGCAATAACACTTGGATATATAAATGGATACTTAATGAAAATATGCATTGATTCTGGAGCAGCATGCTCCATAATAAGCAAGAAACTATTTGAAAAAATAAAACTAGAAGAAAATGCAATAGAAGAAATAAAAAACAATTTGACACTAATGGGATTAGGGGGAAAATTATTAACAATAGGAGTAGGCAATATAAGAATAACATTTCCTCATCAAAAAAGTAACACCATTCTAGAAATAAAAATAATAATAGTAGAAGAAATGAGGAGTGAAAACACAATAATACTAGGCAGTGAAATTCTACACCAATATGGATTCAATATTAACTATATAGATAAGGAATTCACAATTGGAAAAGACATAAAGAAGAAATTTGAACTAATAAAAAGGAAACCAACTTTAAGAGTATATAACAACAGAACAGAACAGGATGAATTTGAAAAAGAACTTTCAAATATTCAAATAAACCAAGAACTGGAATTAAAAGAAAAAAATGAAATATTAAAAACAATTAAGAAAAATAAAGAAGCATTTTCATATGGAAAGAAGAGAATAGGACAAATTAAAGGACATGAACTAAAAATAACATTAACCTGTGAAGAACCATACCCAGCAACACTACAGAGAAAAGCATATAATACAAGTCCAAGAAATAAAGAAGAAATTGAAAAACACATTAAAGAACTAGAAGAACTAGAGGTTATTAAAGAAGTAACACAAGTAGGAAAGAAATGTATTACAGCACCAGTAATAATTACATACCATAATGGAAAATCAAGAATGTGTGGAGACTTCAGAGCATTAAATACATACACAGTATCAGATTCATACCCTATGCCAAGAATAGATCAAACAATTGCAACAATTAAAGGAGCTAAATATATCAGTACAATGGATATTTTCAAGGGATATCATCAAGTAAGGGTAGAAGAAGAAACAAAGGAATTACTGAGAATTGTATGCCATATAGGAGTATATGAATATTTATTAATGCCATTTGGCATTAAGAATGGACCAGCAGTTTTTCAAAGAATAATGGATCAAACATATTTTAAAGAATTAAGAGAAGGATGGTTAAAGATATACATTGATGACCTAATAATACTATCAAAGACAATTGAAGAACATATACAACATTTAAATATTATACTGGAAAAAAGTATAAAATTGGGAATTAGAATAAGCATACAAAAATGCAAGTTTGGATATAAAGAATTAACAGCTTTAGGACACAAAATATCAGGAATTTATATATCAGCAGAAGAAGCAAAGATAGCACCAATATTATATAAAGAGTTACCACAAACAATCAAACAACTACAAAGTTTTTTAGGATTTTGCAGTTATTATAGACAATATATTAAGAACTTTGCACAAATAAGCAGACCTTTATATAAACTATTAGAGAAAAATACAATTTTTGAAATGACAGAAGAAAGAATACAAGCATTTGAAGAACTGAAGAAGAAATTAACATCAACACAAGTATTAATACTACCAGACTGGAATGAACCTTTTATAGTATATGTAGATGCAAGTTTTACAGGACTAGGAGCAGCACTACATCAAAGACAAATAATTGAAGATGAACCAAAAGAATTACCAATATGTTTTATATCAAGACAGCTAAGAAATGGAGAATTTAAATATGGAGCAACACAACTAGAATGCTTATGTGTAGTATGGGCATTAGAGAAACTGTATTATTATCTGGATGGATCAAAATTCGAAATAATAACAGATTGTATGGCAATAAAAAGCTTATTGAACATGCAGAAACCTAATAGACATATGTTAAGATGGCAACTAGCAATTCAAGAGTTTAGAGGAAATATGACAATAATTCATAGAGAAGGAAAGAAACATCAAAATGCAGATGCATTAAGCAGAGATCCATTACCAAACAACAAAACTAATCCAGCAGCTCAAGAAGAAGAAACAAATATAATGGGAATAACAACAATAGAATTAAGTGATGAATTTTGGGAAAAAATAAAAGAGAACTATCAAAAAGACAAAAATTTAAATATAATTCAACATATTCTACAAAATCCAGAGAAAGTAGAAATGAAAGAAAAACTAGACAAGGAATATAAAGAACTACTCCAAGAAAACAGATTCATAATGATTGATGACTTAATATATTACAGAGAGAATCATCAAACAAGAATAGTAATAACAAATGAAGAAATTATTCATGAAATACTTAAGATGTGTCATGACGAGATAATTGCAGGACATTTTTCAATAGAAGAAACTATAAGAAGGGTAGAACAAACAGCATGGTGGATGGATTATAAGAAGGAGACAAAAGAATATGTAAAAACATGTGAAATATGTCAAAAAGCTAATAAATATACAGGAAAAAAATATGGACTACTACAAGAAATTGAAACACCAACAAAACCATGGGAAATAATTAATATGGATTTTGTAACAGCACTACCACCTGCAGGACCAATGGACTATAATTCAATACTAGTAATAGTGGACAGATTAAGTAAAAGAGCAAAATTCATACCAACACATAAAGAAATAGATACACAACAACTAGCAATATCATTTTGGATGAAAATAATATCAGATGTGGGATTACCAAGGATTATAATCAGTGACAGAGATCCAAAATTTACATCTGAATTATGGAGAAGCTTAATGACGTTAATAGGATGTTCATTGTCATTTTCAACAGCATACCATCCACAAACAGATGGATTAGCAGAAAGAATGATACAAACATTAGAAGATATGTTAAGAAGATATATTGCTTTTGGGATGAAATATAAAGATAAAGATGGATTTGTACATGATTGGTACACACTACTTCCAGCATTAGAATATGCATACAATTCAAGAAAACACAGTAGCACAGGTAAAACTCCATTTGAATTAGAAAGAGGATATATTCCAAGAAATCCATTATTCTACTTAAAAGATAAGATAATAAATATGAAAATACACCCAAACTCAATAATATTATCAGACATGTTAGAGAAAGCAAGAATACATGCACAACAAGCTGTAATGAAATCACATGAATATTCAAAACAGAGATGGGATCAACATCACCAAGAACCAGACATTGAAATAGGAGATTGGGTATTAATATCAACAAAAAATTTCTTCAATATGCCAGGACCAAAGAAATTACAAGATCATTATATTGGACCTTTCCTAGTAATAGAGAAACATGGTGAAAATGCAGTAGAAGTACAATTAACTACAGAATACCAAAATAAACACCCAACATTTCCAGTATCATTATTGAAGAAATACCACAAGAATAATGAAGAAAAATTTAAAAATAGAAAAAAAAGAGAAACACCAAAGGAAATTGAAGAAAAAGAGCAAATAATTGAAAAGATTATAGATGAAAAAATAGTAAAAAATGGAAATAAAGAGAAAAGATTATATTTAGTAAGATATAAGAAACAATCTGCAGAGAAAGATAAATGGATCACAATGGAAGAAATAGAAAATAAAGATAAATTATTAAGAGATTATAGATATAAGAAAAAAACATATAAGAATTAGAATTTTTTTTTATTATTTTTTTAGAAATAGGAAGTGTCAGATGCAGGGATGAAACATCTGACAAACAAGAGATAAAGGGAAGAGTATGTATCAGATGCAGGGAGGAAACATCTAACAAACAAGAGATAAAGGGAAGAGCATGGATATAAACAAACAGACAGTTAATAATAGAAAAGGATAGAAAAGAGAACAAAGGGAGAAAGAATGATATACATAAAAACACAGCAGATAATAGAATAGAGATAAGAAAGAAGAAAGGATAGCTGTGTAAATACAAACAAGAAGAACAAACATACAAAGAAACAAGAGCTATAACAATAATAAAAAGGAGATAAGGGACATATAGAGCAAGATAAAGGGAAAGATAGTACATATAGGGTTATGGGCAAATTAGAATAAGGAAGAGAAAGTACAAAGGGAGAGAATATGTAAATAAAGATAAATAGAATACATGAAATAAAATATAAAGAGGTGATTTCCTCTGGAAATCACCATCTATCTTACACACCACAATTTATATAAACCCTAGTTGAGTTACTACTATTGTAGTCCTTGAATAAATAACAGTCCACAATAATTATTATAGTTTCCCTGCTATATTGAGTGATATACTGCATAGCATATACTGTTTAATTATTATTCCCCTTATCAAATAATATTACAGACTATATTATCTGATATTGTATCCTAAATTAGTGAGCTCTATTACTTATAACAATCTTATTATATTCTATTCCTGATACCTCTTAAGAGTAGCTTAGAGAGTATTGCAGAAGCATAAGATAAAAGTAAAGTATTGCATATTTAATAACTTACTGGTCCTAGTCATTTACTGGAGATAGTAGTATTGGTACCTGGTCTATATATCATATAGATACTGTGGGAATTACTATAAATATATCTCCTCATTTCTATAAAGCTTAACTTGATCAAATTATAGTACTACATAACTAGTACCTGATCTATAGCATATAATCAAAGCTATAGATAAGTGGGAATTGATTAAATATTCTACTTACTTAACTAATCATCAGACCTCAGTGCTGCTGATAAGATTGAATTAACCTCTCTTACAGTGACTTAGGCCTGACAGAATCACTTCCTCGAATCATTCCTCTGTGCTTCGAAGAAGTCTCTAAACTCCTCATCTCACTTACAGGAAGATCCTTGACCTTGTGCATAGGTTGTCCGGTGACAATCAGCAGCGGGTGGTGGAGGAGTGTTTCCAGTATTAGTATGTTGAGGTGGAGAACAATCAGAATCGGTTGGGTCAACAGACATCCCTTAAAAATTATCATCCATAATTAACTGTAATAAAATAAAATATAATAAAAATAATCACTTGTTAAAATTTATACCTATCAAAGCTCAAGTTAAAAAAGATACTATGTATATAGTCTTGTTAACGTGTATGTTCTCTTGTCAAAAAATAATGTGAATAATATATAGCTATCAGCTAAAGTTGGAAGGTCAAACTATTTATAGTAGATGAATGAGCAAGAAGATTATTCATTAAGTAACAATTTTTTTCATATTTCTCATTATCATGATTTTCTTTCTTTCATTCTTACATTTTAGATAAAAATGACTCATTGAAAGAATGGGTTCTCTCACAATAAAAGCAACCAAAGTAATTTTTCACTGATTTATGATAAGGTAAGTTGGATGCATTGCATTTTTAATCGAGCATTGAATTATTTCTTTCACCATTTACAAACATCACCAATCCTACAAATTTCCCCAATCCCAAATTAACACAAAGATATTAGTCAACAGAAAATAAATTTGATTAATTTTTTCACTCACTACTGTCTGCAGTCCAATGGCAGTGACAACCTTGTCTTTGATTCCAAACATTCCTTTTTTGTGATCAAAAGTAGCTGCATGTCCAATTATTGCATCTTTCTTAATCACAATTTGAGTTGCTTTGGCTACTCTTACTAACCGACAATGCACTTGTTGGAAAAGCTCATAGGGATCCTTTGATGTTTCTTCTGGAGGGAGCTCCTTGAAAGGACATACTATTAAATATATTTGATCATTCTATTCCTTTGACCTGAAAAGATCATCAATTTGCCCAAACTGGCTATCTTTTTCATAGTAGAATTCAATTGTTGAATTAGCAATGTGTCAATGGTAACTAGTAAACCTCTTTCCATGTATAAATATACTTGCTACATTTTCAACTACCCGATCCCCACTTTTCTCCGATGGTGTCAAAGCCCGTCTTGAAGTTTCTTTTCCTATTCGTGCCCTTAACCATTTAGTAAATAATGCCATAATTAGATGGATCCATTTGTTTTGTTTATCAAGATCAATATGGATTTTTTTAGTCTCACATTGATCATTATCTTCAGCTTCACCAAGGTCTAATACCCTAGACTTCTGATACTAACGTTTGAGCATTGTTAGCAGTATCTCTCCTGTGGTAAATATTTATAAATTAGCAAAGCTGAGTTTTTAAATAATTGCTTACAAACATTACATACGTGGATGTTGATTGTTTGGAATTTCAGATAATATATGATTCACCCGCTCTCCAGACCAAGTAGCTGTACCTGATGGTGGACCAAGATGCTTTATCATTTCAGGATAATGTTGAGTGATATGCAGATTTGGCTTTGCATTAATATTCTTCCAACCCTCTTCCAGGCACTCACAATACTCTAACAGAAATTGATCTAGATCATTAAGCTCATTAGTCTGTATATTTTTTAATGTCAAAAAATTGGTGATCGAGCATAATGTTACAAGTGACTTGAGAAGATAATATTCTCTTGGTTTTTCAGCTGAGGAAGATAAAGATTCAGATTCTTTAAATTTTTCAAACCAAAGGGGTATAAGTGACAAAGGGAAGTAGAGAGTATACATCATGTGCCATTCTGCTGCCTTGAAGGATCCTGCCTTTTTAGATCCTACTGATTTTGGAACTGGTGTTAGACAGGAAGGTCTTCTTACTTGATCAATCATCTTCCATACAACCTGTTGCTCTGATTCTGTGATTCGTGGATTACTTCTACCTTCATTTTCTTTCTCCTTACCTTTCCTTTTATTTTCTTCATCTCTAGCTGTTTCATTTGATGAGTGATATCCTTCACTCTGTGATATGCTAATGCTCCTTTGCCTTAAGTTATACAATGAATTCCTACTGTCACTGCTGTGAGACTGTATTGAGGCCAAATCGCTATATGGAGGAATAAATTTGGATCTAGATGACTTACCCTGGCTTCTTGATCAATTTGTTCCCAATCCTTCATTATCTAGTCCATGATGACTTGATGACTGTCTTGAAGTCGTAAGTCTTTTCCGCTTGTGCTGTCTCGTGTGACCTGTATCATCATCATCATTATTCATGGTGCTTAAGCTACTTCTACGTTTTGCGAATGTTTGTGCAGTGAAGTATCAGAAAAGAAATTGTCATCTTCTTCTCTTACGTGCCAATTTTTATCCTTTTCCAGCTTTCCTTCTAGATCTTTTGCTGCATTTTTGATTTGAAAATAGCTTAGACTGTGATATTTTAGGTTACCAAGCATATGTGAATGCATAACATCAATTGAGCAATATTTAGTTGGACGCCAATATTCAAGGTTATTCAGCTCACTCCATTGTACCCCATTATTCTGAACAATTGATACACCCTCCCAATGTGACTTGGAATTTTTCCACTTTGTTGTCCAGCACATATGATCCTCATGATTCCGTAATGAAAAATTTCCCACATTCTTTTCACTAATTTCTTCTTTATAGATATTACAGAAAGAGAAGAACATTTTTTCAGAGTGACTTGAAAAGCCAGCCAATTTTTGTATTGCAGGAATGTCACCTATCAAAGTGAACAATGCAACTTTTAATTTCCAGCCTTGTGGATAAAGATGCGTCTTTTCAATCAATATACCATCCCATAGAGTTTTTAGATCATTAACCAGTGGTTTTAGAAGGTGATTAAGCTGTTCACTTGTGGGTTCTGTTGGTCCAGGTATAATAGCATACAAAAAAATATTTTCTATTTTGTATCTATCTTCTTGAGGTAGCTTCATACACACCATCATAATATTTCCTACAGACTTCTGATGACCTCCAATCCTATTGCCACCAGGTCTTAACCAGTCGACATATAAATTAAACATTAATTTGCCTGAAGTTATTGTATATTGATCATCATTGCTATCCAGAGCTGGAGTGGTAATGGGAAAGTTTTTCCAAATTGAACCATCGCAAACATCCTTCATCAAATCACACTGTGCATGTTCTGCCACAGGGGTTTTCTTCTCAATAAGAAGCTCAAATTTGAACAGTTTGATCTTTTCCTTAAGCCAGTCAATAAAAGAATGGTGATGAAATGTTTTAAGAGATAAGTATTTTACATATTCTTTATGTTCCTCCATCAAATACAGCCTTTCATCACATTTAACTGCAATTTTTCCTGCTCAAAACATTTTTAAATAGCACTTTGATAATGAAAGAAACGGTTGATTGCAACATAGTATAGATGGTTGAGATTCATAGTTATACTCATAAAGAGCAAAGCATTTAGGACAGCATGTTTTAGTGAAAAATGATTGATTGAGCTTTAATTGACTAAAAACTGTATCTATCGAGCGTGGGATCAGGCTGACGATGCTATCAGAATCCAGTATTCCACTATCACCTAGAAGTTTGAGCTTCTTAATTTCTTCATTCAAAAATTGAGTACAACCTTCTTTGCTCAAATGATGAATCAGAGAAAGCTTTGCTGCCTGCCACATAATTATTTGGCTATACAGTTCCCCAAGATTTGAGTTTCTAGAGACTGTTGAAGATACTTCTGCCCCCAATAGCAACTGCCCCTATGTAATAAATCATTGAAACATCATAAATACTTTCATTCTCACATTGAAATATAGATATACAGCTTACTGTTTCTGTGGAGCTGGAACTTCCAATGTTAAGTGGATTGTTGGAAGAAATAACCATCTGGGCCTTCCTATTTCTTTCTTCTTGATGTTTTACATAAGAATTAGAGCTTTTGAAAGCCATACCAACTTCAAAGGACCCAGAAGAAGTTTGATACTTTTTATTGACACATCCAAGATCTTGAAATTGACATACATGAAAAAATGGAGGCATTTTAATTGTGATAATTGTAGGAATAAGTTAGCAATTGGAAGTTACCAAGTGAAGGTATTCCTTTTTTTGAAAGGCACTAGCTAATATAAGCTACATTTTTTTATCAAAAGAATATGATGGAATATGTTTTGAAATTATTTAAGTTAAAATGTTTAATTTTTAATCAGATAAATTATATATTAATTAAAAGTTATGCAGTCTACTTTATTTGTATTCTGTATACTCTCTGCACATGTAAAACAATGCATGCATGTTTATCAGAATATTTTCTATCATAGAAAAAATTCTATTTTATGCACAAGCATCTTAATTATTTTTCTATCAAATGCCTTCTGAGTTATATCTAACTACCCTATAATTATTTGATTTTGATAAAAATTCTTAGTTATGGACTATAAGAAAATTAATCCATATTTTTAACATAATTATTTAAAAAATTACCCCAAAAATCGATGTTAAACCCAAAAATAAGTTAAAATTTTGTAAAAAACGATCACAAACATATTTCTTTCACTTTGAAAATTGGTCTGTACTAGGTAGAATTTTCCATAAAGAAAAAATCAAAGATACTCAAATAATAGATGCTACAAAAGTGTAAACCTTAAAGCATTACAAAAAAGCTGAAACCTTGTATAAATTTGCATACATAAATGTGATGAAGTGACACTCTAGTCTATTTATTCAGGTTGAACATAAATTACTCAATGGAATATGTATTACTATCATATTGGACCAAAAATAATTTTTTGGTAATCAAAAAATGAACATAGCCTCACATTTATCAAATTATTTTTGTGGAAGAATTTTTTAAAAAGAAAAAAAAATCTATTTCTCAAATGATTCTGCTTTTATCACTTAATCAACTCATAAGAAAAGGTAAAAGTCTTATGTAATTAAAAACATTAATCACAAGCACTTCTAAAAGTGGCATAACCATGAGGCTTAGTAAAAAAAATTTAAAATTACAGTGGTGGTGTAGACAATTGTATAGTACTAGCTATAGGCCTTGACCAAGGGAGTTGGAGAAAACCCAGAGAGAAAATCCCCTATCCTTAATAAAAATATCGTGAGATTTACCTGCTACAGTAAATTGGTTCCTTTTTGCTAAACCCCCTTTTCCAAAAAACTTGACTGCCTGATCTGCCAAGAAAGAATCTTCAAAAAAACTACCAAACCAAAGAACTGAAGTTTAGACCAATTTTTACACCAGAGAAAGCAATGATACTTGATGAAGGTTTCAAATCCACATCAGAGACAGGAATAATACTTGATATAGCTTGCAATACTATACCAGAGAAACCAGTTGCCAAGTTAAGTAAAATGAAGAACTCAACTTGCAACAAACACAGCCAATTGTGGCCAAAAAACAGTGAGAACTAAGTGAGGAACAAGGATATCACCTCCAGATGGTTGTATGATAATTAAAGTTGCCATAATCTGTTATTTTCACTATTTACAAACAGATAACTATCTAAGAGCCCTTGCACAACAACAAATTTGGTTTTTTTGAGCTCCAAATGGCATAAAACCCCTTCAGAAACGCTTCCCAGCCTTCTAGAACCAAGGAGAGTGGTGTACCTGATGTCAGGAGGCCTGCCTGATGCACCCGGGCCATCCTGAAGCCAGAAAACCACGAAAAATCTCCGAAAATAACCAAAATATTTAGAAATATCTAATACAACTACTAAAACCTTTAAAACACATAATTAGGCTTAAACAACCTTGAGACATGAAATGTTGATAAAAATATCCCATTCTAACAGTACTAAGCACTTAACCCTAAGACTTATGGTTAGCCTGTAAAACATGAAAAACAAAATTAAACAGTTATCTTTTTAAATAAAAAATGAGAAATTATCCCCTTAATACTTATAATCTGAAAAATGACATCAAGACATAAAATATAGAGAAAAACTAGAACTATCCAATAGTAGCACCCACATCCCCGCAGTCTCAATATTTGCTAAAAAATTTCAGAAAAACATCCAATTATCAAACAATGCCATTCAAGACATATCAAACAATTCCAAACAGACCAAAAATGGGCTCCGCCAATGATGGAAGACCACATCCTCCCTCCAATAGAGAATGTCCACATTCTACTACATCACAACTACCATTTTCAGCTTTCTTTTCAAATCTGCTACTGACGTGGTTCCTTGCCAATACTGCATTGACAACAATCTCATCTGTACCATTACACCACCAGCTCATCCCTACAGAACCTCCTGTTATGCCTTTCAATCTAGAAAGAAGACTTGTTTCAGACCTGGTCCATTGTCCTCTTCAATATCATCTCCTTCTCCACAACCTGATCCAGCTTCTACCAGAACCAAAAGATCCAGACCATTCATCCTGGTCCCCAGACTGGCCAATAAATTACACCCTTCAAAAAAGAGTTCCAACCCTGATACAACAACTAGCTTTACCATCCCTGGTCCTTCTGATGGTAAGCCCAATACTTCTTCATACTGAAATTCAATCTTAAAAATTTCCAGTTCACTTCCATCCAGACAGTGATGATGAAAATGTGGGAAACATTGAAACACCCCCACCTAATCCATTTCCCACCATCAAAGACAAAATCAAACAACATTATTCTCAACATAAGCATCTCATTCTAAATTACTTCCAATCCACTCCTTCCAGGAATCTACAGGACCTTGAGAAAAGGAAGAACCTCATTCACCAGTTCAAAGCCAATGTTGAAAATTTTGTTACATCTCTTGATTCTTTTCTGTAATTACTTCTTGCCCAAAAATCTTGATTTATAAACAAAAATTAAAAAAACTCCTCAGTTTAAAGTCTTGGGGAACTCATCATCAGTTTTAAGTCTTGGCGGACTAACAGCCCTCATTTTATAGTCTTGGGGGACTCAAAACCTAAATCAAAAAGACAGAACCAGAGATCAAAACATTAAAGACCAAAGAAACAAACTCACATTATGGGGTAACTTTTCTAAAGAGAAGCCAGCTCGTCAGTTACCCCCATAATTGCCTTAACAAAATTCAGACACTCCCCCTTTGGATACCCTCTTCCTGAATCCCACCATCAGCACATTATCAGTTCATAGTCTTAAAGGACTCAACCATCAAACCATCCTCAGTTTATAGTTTTGGGGGACTTTACAATTTTTAAGATTAAAGTCTTGATGGACTGAGCACAGTGTTCAGTTTAAAGTCTTGACAGACTTTACACGGTGTTCATTTTGAAGTCTTGACAGACTAACAGATCCACAGTAGTAATAAAAATAAAAATCTTGAAGCAATCTTAAAAAAACCTGCCAGTTTTAAGTCTTTGAGGACTACCAGTGTTCAGTTTAAAGTGTTGTTGGACTACATGCAGTATTCAGTTTAAAGTCGTGAAAGACTACCAGTGTTCAGTTTAAAGTCTTGGCAGACTACCATTGTTCAGTTTAAATTCTTGATGGACTACAAGTGTTCAGTTTTAAGTCTTGATGGACTAACAGATTCTGCATAAAAAAGGGCCGAGCCATATCCATGCTCTATTCTCCGCAGCCAACCTGCTGAACTTCCACTTTTTCTTCATCATCTACACATCACTGATAAAATTTTCATTCATCTCATTTCTCTTTTTTATTGTTCCTTGAAATATCAAGGATTGATCCACATATTTTTACCCATCAGACCTTCCCTGTTTCACTGCTCCAAAGGACTATTCTTGTAAAAAGTTCAGACCTTGCACTTTCACTCTTCCTACTTCTCAGACCAATTTCTATAACAGGGCCTATGATTCCTACAACTCTAAAAATAAAATATGTGACAGAGACCCCAACTATCCAATACATCTGCCTTCACCTTCACATAAATATATTTCCAGATCTACTACTAGGTCACCAGAACTTGAACATGCTTCTTCATCTTTATCTTTGGCTCCTTCCAGAAGATCATGTTGTTCTATTCACAAAACACTTCCTAAAAGAACTGCTTTATCATCCAAAGAAACAGCCTTTATCTTTGCAAATCTGGTTAAAACAGCTTCAAAATCAGATCCCTGGCTGTTATACTGCTTCCAGGTGGCCCATTCGCCTTACCACAAAGCAAAAATCAGGCTCAAAGCTCCCAAATTCAGCCAGATAACAGCCAAATTTCTCAATCAAGCACTAAAAACTCTACACAACAACCTCCTAATGCTCCAATGGAAATGCATACCACCACCATTTCTTCATCTGACCACACCAAAACTTCCAACATCTCTAAAAGGCTTTCTAGAGGATCCTCTGACAACACCAGAGCACCCAACACTGCCCCTAAACAAAAAACTCCTGTTACTTCAAGAAGAAATAACTTCACCTCTCCTCTGGCCGCCAATTATTCTTCTGATAGTTCCCTTTATTCTAGATCTTCATCCAGAAGATCACAATCAGCTTCCAGGTCACCTTCTCCTTGTCCATCCTACAACAATCCTGGCACTCCACCACCAGTATCAAACCCAACCGGGGCAAGAAATAATAATATCCACAACAACAACAGCAGCCCTGCTGCTCCAACCAGGCCACAGGAACACCCTCCTTCTCCTTCATCTTTTCCAAACAATCTAGAGAATGATCATGAGAATCCATACCTCCGTCTGGTTGATCCTCCTTCCATATCCATTCATAATTCTTCAACAGCTCAAATCCTGGCCGCTTACAAATTTGATGAGCTCCCAATCTGTAAGTACAAAATTAATAATTATAATCTCTTTTACAGAGAACAATTACTGATCTAATTATTCTGTATAGTTGGAACCCCACCTCCTGAAACTAAAATTGGGATTGGCCAACCTCTAGAAACTACCTTAACGCTGGATTACACTGACATAAACAACACCTAAGCATGATGTGTTCTAAAATGCTTAAGGCCTTTTCTCTTCATGGTCTGTTAAATGAATTTGAAAAGAATTTTTAGAAAAAGCTCCTTCATGACCACTGGAAGTTGTCTAGAATAATCAAGCACACCTTCCAACACTCTATCCCCGCTTCTTCTACTTCTTCCCAAAAATTACCTTTTAACCCGCTACCTGAACATTACAACCCGTATATTATTTCCAGCTTTCATCATCACAAGGAACACAGTTCTTCCTCCAATTCTAACAAAAAGCAAAAAAGCCACCATATTCCAGGCCACCCGCAAGAGACTTCTTCTTCCAGACATTAAATTAAATAAAAAATAAAATTAATGATTCACTAAATTGAGGGAAAAATAATAATTAGCAGGTGTATATAAAAAAAATTTGTTTTATTTTTATTTTTATTTTTATTTTTATTTTTATTTTTATTTTTATTTTTATTTTTATTTTTATTTTTATTTTTATTTTTATTTTTATTTTTATTTTTATTTTTATTTTTATTTTTATTTTTATTTTTATTTTTATTTTTATTTTTATTTTTATTTTTATTTTTATTTTTATTTTTATTTTTATTTTTATTTTTATTTTTATTTTTATTTTTATTTTTATTTTTATTTTTATTTTTATTTTTATTTTTATTTTTATTTTTATTTTTATTTTTATTTTTATTTTTATTTTTATTTTTATTTTTATTTTTATTTTTATTTTTATTTTTATTTTTATTTTTATTTTTATTTTTATTTTTATTTTTATTTTTATTTTTATTTTTATTTTTATTTTTATTTTTATTTTTATTTTTATTTTTATTTTTATTTTTATTTTTATTTTTATTTTTATTTTTATTTTTATTTTTATTTTTATTTTTATTTTTATTTTTATTTTTATTTTTATTTTTATTTTTATTTTTATTTTTATTTTTATTTTTATTTTTATTTTTATTTTTATTTTTATTTTTATTTTTATTTTTATTTTTATTTTTATTTTTATTTTTATTTTTATTTTTATTTTTATTTTTATTTTTATTTTTATTTTTATTTTTATTTTTATTTTTATTTTTATTTTTATTTTTATTTTTATTTTTATTTTTATTTTTATTTTTATTTTTATTTTTATTTTTATTTTTATTTTTATTTTTATTTTTATTTTTATTTTTATTTTTATTTTTATTTTTATTTTTATTTTTATTTTTATTTTTATTTTTATTTTTATTTTTATTTTTATTTTTATTTTTATTTTTATTTTTATTTTTATTTTTATTTTTATTTTTATTTTTATTTTTATTTTTATTTTTATTTTTATTTTTATTTTTATTTTTATTTTTATTTTTATTTTTATTTTTATTTTTATTTTTATTTTTATTTTTATTTTTATTTTTATTTTTATTTTTATTTTTATTTTTATTTTTATTTTTATTTTTATTTTTATTTTTATTTTTATTTTTATTTTTATTTTTATTTTTATTTTTATTTTTATTTTTATTTTTATTTTTATTTTTATTTTTATTTTTATTTTTATTTTTATTTTTATTTTTTTTTTTTTTTTTTTTTTTTTTTTTTTTTTTTTTATTTAAACTACTAACATACTAAGAAAACATGAAAATAATTAAACAAAATTACTTAAAAAATATGAGGGCTGAAAATTTAGAATGAAATGAATAATAATAATTACAAATGATACCCCCCAGCCAATTGATGAGCTGATCCCCTGATACCTTACCCCTATCCAAGTGCACCTTGATGTGGATACACCTTTAAATAATTTTTATATGAATTGAAACAAAAAATAAAAGGATAAAAATAATATAAATAAAGAAAATATGAAGTAAATAGAAATCAAAGAAATTAATTAAAAATGAGATAGAGATAAAAAGAAAATATTTTTTCCTAGCCAATAGATGAGCCTTTCCCAACCAATGCTTGCCCACATCCAGGTGACCCTGATGTGGTGACACCATAAAATATAATTTTGTGATTTTTCCCTCTTTATATCCTCATAACCCCCATATAAAAATTAAAAGAAAAAATGAGAAAAAAGAAAAAAATCTAAAACTACTATCTAACGCAACAATAGAAACAAAAATTTGAGAAAAGAAAAAGTAAAAGTCTGCCTCAATAAAAAGTCAAGTCCAAAGAAGTGATCACTGGTTGAGCTCCCTCCAATAAGTAAAATGATGAAATGAATGGAGACCAGCAGTGATCCACCACCAAACAAAATAGACTGAAGAATCCAGTCCCAAGCCAGTAAGCCTGTTTAAAGTAATAGTGGATTTGAAACCTGAATAAAATAAAAGGGGAATTCAACTAGGATAAACAGAATACTTGAAACAGACATTATGGGTTAACTTTTCTAAATAGCAGCCACTCATCAGTTACCCCCACATTTGCCAGAATAAAATCTAGAAGCCCCCCCTGGGTACCTTCTAACAAAAACACAACATCCAACACAATAAACCAAAACCAATAATCGTGAAGAGTCTAGCACTTGGAAACCAAAAGAATTTCCAGTTTAAAGTCATACAGGACTAAAACCTGTGAAGAAAACCAATACTAGGGTTCAACCAAATTAAGAGAAGGGGTTGGAAACAGATAATCTGGGGTAAGTATTCTACAGAGCATCACACCCATCAGTTACCCCCACACTTGCCAAAATAAAATCTAGAAGCCCCACCCATGGGTACCTTCTAACAAAAAAAAAGTTTCCAACAAAACAGATGCACAGCATCTGTCAGTATAGTCTAGTATATAAGTATGATATAACAGTGTTTATTTATGGTCCTACTACTTATTGATAAATGATTTAGTGATTAAACCTCAGGGGGAGACTAATAAAATAGTTATACTCAAATAAAACTCACAATACTTGGATTTAAATGCGTGCTAGTGGTGGAAAATAGATGAATAAAATATAGTTATAGCTTATATCAAGATAAAATCAATTTATAGTGGCTTTATAATATATTTCTGAATCTTAATAATTGTATAGTAGTGTTTGTTGGAACTGTAGTAATTGAATGATGATAAATAACCGTCAAAATCACTCCTTACTTATACCCAAATCCACTGGAGTACACAGACCTACAATCCAGATGATGTCACTGCTATCCCCGGCAATTACAGCACTGTGAGGGCCCATCACCTCCCCATGGCGTCCACTTCAAGCAGTTTCAACACCCAGACCTCCAGTAAGGACTCTCCATCACTATTAATAATAACACTGATCCATACCATAAATAGAAAATCCAGATAAAAGCGGATAACATAAAGAAACAGGTAAAATAAACAATCAAAAAGAGATTTAATGAAACCCAAAGCATATAAAGGAAACAATTGAAATTTCCAAGCCCCCAATAACATCCTCAAGCATCCATATTACCCCAGCAATGACCTCCCAACCCATAAATCTGTGAATATTCATCCAAGAAAGCAGATAAAGTCGTCCAGACTGAGTGTATGCGCCTGAAATAGTTGTTTATACTTCTGTAGGCGTTGTGAGTCCACTGGATACGTCCATATGACCTAAAATAAGCAGAAAAACAAAGGTTATAGGCTATTAAGGGGCTAAAACCTACTTATATACCTAAATATACATAATATACTGCATATTTCACTGAATATGAGATTTATGTATACATATAAGCTTGTGTATGTCAATAATTACTTCTTATCAGTTAAGATAAGTATATTATGACTCCATTAACACCTTAATAAATATTATTAGGCCATGGATAAGCTATTTAAACTATTATAAGTTATATAATAGAAAAATAATTATATATATATATAATAAAATAATATATATTATTATTTTAACCTTATTTTTAAGATATAAGCTTAATATACTTAAGGTTATCTTATTTTAAGCATAAGAAATACTCAGTCCTAAGGATATTTAGGCTGACACTCCCTCACCCCAAAAAAAACAATAAAAAAATGTTAAGACATTTTAAATTAAAACTAAGGAGTGAAATAATAAAAAAAATAAAATAAAAAATTAATTTATATAATTCATATACTGAATGAACAGTATTATTTAGATTTAAATTTTTTCAAGAGATTTTTAAGATCAGAGATTTCATTTTCTGGAATCCACTGGTCATATTCACTTGATTTATTTTTAAATCTTAATAGATGCTCAACTCCCTTTTCTTTAGTAAGGTGTCTCTTTTTAAGTATCTTTTCAATTTCTGCCTTTTCAACAATTTCTTCAGGTTGCCGTTTATGCCTTCCTGATCTTCTTGGAAATAGAGGAGTATCATTAGAATGGTATGGTTTTATAAGAGAAATAGGAAATACTGGATGGTTTCTATCATATAGTGCATATAGAATAACTTCAACAGCATTATTACCAACCATCTTTTTAACTACAAATGTTCCAATGAATGGATCCTTTAATTTAACATTACCATTTAAATTGAAATGTAGCGTTGAAATAAGGACTTCATCACCCTCTTTGAACATTTGTTCTTTATGGGCTTTATCCCATCTTTTCTTTTCATACTCAAAAGCCTTATTTATACATTCTTGAGCATGCTTTCTGCATAATTCCTGCATCTGAAGAAAAGATTTAGTACTTGGATGGATATTCAATCTAGGTAACTTATTAAGAGTTTTAGCAGGGGTATTAGGTACATAACCCAACCATAACTCAAATGGCTTTTTGCCAGTGACAGAATGTACTGTACTATTATATGCAAATTCTAAACCTGGGATAAGGGTTACCCAATCATGTGTGAATTTGTCATTGTCTTTAAAATTAAGACCAAAAGCACAGTATCTTCTTATCATATCTTCTAAGGTTTGTATCATTCTTTCTGCTAGCCCATCAGTTTGTGGGTGGTGTGCTGTAGAAAGTTTTAATTGACACCCTGAAACATCCATAAGTGATGTCCAGAACTCAGAAGTAAATTTAGGATCTCTGTCAGAAACTATTGCTTTGGGGAAACCTGCTGTATTCAACATTTGTGTCCACCATAAAAAAGCTAAGTCCTTTGCAGTAACCTCTTTGTGGGTAGGAATAAATTTACACATCTTTGTAAATCTATCTACAATTACCCAGCAGGAGTTATAACTCTTATGCCCTGCAATTGGAATACCTGTTACAAAGTCCATGTTAATGATTTCCCATGGAGCTTTTGGTTGCTCAATTTGTTGTAATAAACCAGCTCTTTTGCCTGTTAATCCTTTTAAATTTTTGACAAGAATCACATGTTTCAACATATTTCTGAACATCCTCAGACATGTTAATCCACCAAGCTGTGTTTTTTACTCTGGTTAATGTTTTATGGTAGTCAAAATGAACTGCTAAAATATCATCATGACAGATACTTAACATTAATCCTTCATTGAAGGGGGAATTACAATCACATTGCTTAATTTTTTCCTGTAATATATAAAACCATCCTCATATGAAAATTTTCCTTTTTCTAATGCCTCTTTATACTTAATTGGTAATGTTTTTATTAAAACATTCATTGAAGCATTAGATGGATCATTTAATATTGTAGTTAATTTACTCAAGTCAGGATCTGAATTATAATTATCGAGAATTGATTGCATAAATTCATCCTCAAGATCTACAATGTAAATGCCATAAATGTTAATAATCTCTGATTCAAGAAAATAAGCAGGATTATCATCATTATTAGGCAGAGGTACTCTATATAACAGATTTACATTAGAGTGTAAGGTTCCTGCTCTATGTGTAATAGTCATCCACCCTCTGTATTCTTGTACAGCTAATTGCCATCTAAACATGTGTCTATTAGGAGTTTTCATGTTTAAGAGTGACTTAACTGCACTAAAGTCAGTAATTAACTCAAATTTTTGGTCTTCAAGCTAATAATGTAGCTTCTCAAGAGCCCATACTAATGCCAAACATTCAAGTTGAGTAGCACCATATTTCAATTCACCACTTCTCAGAGTATGTGAAATATAGCAGATTACTACTTCTGACATTTTTCCTTCAATAAGTTGTTTTTGATGCAAAGCAGCACCCAGTCCAATAAAACTTGCATCTGTATATAATACAAAAGGTAATTGGAAATCTGGTAAACCCAAAATAGGAGCTGTCATTAAACATTCTTTCAACTTATCAAAACTTGTTGTCTTTCATTATTCCAAATGAAAGCTTCTGATTTCTATATCAGTGTGGTCAGTGGTGCAGCAATTGATTGGTAGTTTTTTATATATTGTCTATAATAACCACACATAACAAGAAAAGATTATACATCCTTTACATTCTGAGGAATGCCAATATTCTTTATTGCTGCCACTTTATTTTGGTCTACACATATTTGTAAGCCAGATACAATATGACCAAGCACTTTTAAAGATTCAAAACCAAATTTATATTTTTTTCAATGCAAGGGTCTTTTTTATTTTATCCATTTTCTGAAATACTTTCCTTAAATGGATTAAGTGTTCATCAAAAGTTTTAGAGAACACTATGATGTCATCAATGTATACCATTAACCATCCCTCAATCATTTCATTATGGAATGTTATATCCATTAACTTTTGAAATACTGATGGAGCATTTTTTGGTCCAAATGGCATTCTGACATACTTATAAATTCCCATGTGTGTTGTTATCAACAAAAAGTTCTGTGAATTCTTTTCAACAGGAATTTGATGGTACCCTTTATTTCCATCTAGGCAACTTATATATTTAGCACCTTTAAGGGTAGCATGTATAGAGGCATTCCTTGGCAAGGGATAAATATCATCTACTGTAAATGTATTTAATGCTCTATAATCACCGCACAGTATTGCTTTATCTTGTTTGTAAGAAATTAGCACTGGTGATATTACACAATATTTTGGTGTAGTTTCAACCTTCTCAAGAATGTTCATTTTTAATAACATCTTAATATTATCCTCTATGTCTTTCCTCTTCATTGGTGAAGAAGGGTATGGTTTCTTCTTAAGACCAGCAGGAATATTATCCATATCACAGGTTAAACTAATCTTCATTTCATGATTTTTTACAAGACCAAGTTCTTTTGTACCATGTGCAAAAGCCATTGGAAATGCTTTAATTAATTCCAAAATATTATCTTTCTCAGCTTTACTTATCTGAGTGCCAAATGATGCTTTTGAAATTTCTGTTTCCAGAAGATCCATCTCATTGGATTCTCTTCCTTTACACGGGGAATTAGTTACTGACTCAATGTGTAAGACTGTGTTAAAAGAATTTATTTTAAATTTACTTTTACCATTCATGCCAATTGTAAAATTGTTATTAGAAGGTTCTAATTTCACACCAAACTTAGTCAGAATATCATTTCCAATGATAAAACAGTTACTACAGTTAGTATTATCCATTACTACAAAGTCACAAGTTACCCTTACATAACCACGTTGATGTTTAAAGAAAACAGCAGCTTTGTATTTACCAATGGGGTGTAGCACTGATCCAAAACCTCTCCAATTTTTAGTTTGAAGTGGTTCAAGCTTAGACTTATATTCACTATCAATTTTCTGTAATGTATTAGTGGAAACAACAGAACCAGCAGCTCCTGTGTCCAATACTATATTAACATTTTGACCAGAAATGATAGCTGGAACCGTGATAGGTGTCATTCTAAAGTTATCAGCTTGTATATCCTTAATGATTTCAGCATCCTCAAAATTCATTAAAGATTCATTTGAGTCCATATTTAATATTGGGTTTTCAAAGATGGAAAAATCATCTTCCAACATACAGACTTCATTTTCATCACTATATGAGATATTGCTGTCATAATCACTTGATTCATTACTTTTTTCAGTTTCAGTTTCATATTCATGTTGATTTTCAACAATATTTATGTTTTTCTCACATTTGTGAACTTTGACCCAAGGTTTGTTACACTTATAACAAGTATTTGTTTCATACTTTTTAGGTACTACAGGTGCAGTAGGTTTTTTCTGCTTCTCCTGAAGTGTTTTTGAATTCTGAGTTTCTACAGGTTCAACATTTTGTTTATAAGTGGAATACCTTGATTCATACTTATGGTTCAATAATATTTCATTGCAAATATTAATAAAGTCAGAATATTCAGTAACATTTAATGTTCTAGCTACAACAATGTCTCTGACAGATATAGGTAATTTATATATTATCTTATCTTTCCATAAGTTAAAATCCACATGAGGCTCAATGGCTTTTAAAATTTTGTTTAAATTCATTAAAAATACCATAGGTTTGTCACCATTCAACGGATTATACCTAGTCTTCTCATAAAGTCTCTGCTGAGTAAGCCTGAATTTAGAACCTCCAAGTTGTTTTTCAATATGTTGTTTCCATTCAGCCCAAGAGTAATCTTTACCCTCACTCAAGACAGCTTCAAACCATAATAAAGCAACATCCTTAAATAAAGAAATTAATTTTGATGTTATTTCTTCATCTGGTAACTTATATGAGAATTTCAAGTTGTCAATTCTTTGAATAAAATGTTGCCAATCAGAGCTGGCTTCCCCATCATAAGTTGGGTACTGATCTATCTTAGGCCAGTTTTTCTGATTGGATTTTATCTCACTAATTTTAGGTAAATTCAAAAACTCATTCACTTTTGATAAATGGTCTTGTATTTCCTCTTGCACGGATTTGTGACTTACATTTTATGATTTGACACTACCACCAGATGGTTTTAATTGTGGTGGTATAGGGAAGGAATGAGATTCACTTTTGCCAATGAAAGGATTACTATTATATTGATTATACTTATGATTATCCTGGTTCATTAGTAGATTGGCTGTTTCAATCTCAACTTTAGTTAATCTTTGTAGCAACTCAGAGACACTTTGATTTGTCTGGGAAAAAGATAACTTTGTTCTTGATTCATTTTTTAATAAATGTGTTTCATATAATTTTTCTAACTCACAGAATTTGTTTGAAAGTTCATTATATTTATTACTCAATGAATCATATTTAAGAGTTAGAGACAAATGTTCTTTATCTAATTCTTTGTTACGTGTTGCTAATTGAGAAATGTTTAATGTCAAGGATGAAATTGTATCACTAGTGAGCTTAACTGTCTGTTCTTCACAATCAGTCATTCTATTCCACAATGCTGAAACAATTCTATGGACAGTTGGATTATTGTTAAAATATTCCATGTCTTCCTTTTTAATTCTCTCACTCTCCTGTGAACTTCTCATCTCACTAGTAGGTGGTTGCAACTGAGGGTTAACTGTATTATCATTGTAAATAGTACTGTTATTGTAGACAAAAGACAAGTCAGGTGTATCTACTCTAAAACCTAAATTTCTTAAATCCTCCTCTATTTTTTGCACAGATTTAACATCAATAGAATTACCTATATTGTAATTATCAGTATTATGTTCAATCTGAGAGGGTAATCTACTTACCATGGGATGGTTGCCAGTCCTGATTTTTGGCGCTTTTTTCCTTTGTAAAGGTGAGCTGAGGAATTCAGATGAGGTGGTGGATCCCTGTTGCAACTGTGGCTTGTCCACTGTTGATGAAACCAGTCCCATTTCCATTTGTCTACCAGGATTTTCTCCTGGGAGTGAGTTGAACCTCCTTGGATAGGGGTTTGCTGATTTGACTGACTGGGATGGCCTCCCTTTAACTCTGCCAATGCCTGATTCATCTTCTGAAACCCTACCTTGCAATTATTTTGCAACTTCTCTACCTCTTTGAACATGAGTGATTTTGATTCCTTCAACTTCAGAACCTGTTTGGCCAGGTGGGACAGTTGATCCTGAAGAGGAGGAGACGTCTTTTTTATAGTTATCTTTTTTAAGAGGGCGTCCTTTTCCTCTATACTCATGCTTTCTGCCTGGGGGTATTGTTGACCCTCCATGGTGATGTCCTGGAAAGTTTTTGTTAGCTTTAGACCTGGTATTATAAGCAGGCTTTTCACTTACACTGTCCTGGGGAGCACTCATATTGTTAAGAATGACAATATTTTACGTCTACAAAAGGAGAAAACTCTATGGAATTAGTAGACAAAAGATATTAGTAATTATATTACTAATAAAAAAGCAATGGAGCTTACCCTGAATTTATATCTTTATTTATTTAAATAAAATATAAGAAAAATTTGAAAAAATCTGTTAAAAATATAATAATAAGTTTAACTAGACCTCTATAAGGGTGAATAAGAAGCTAACCAAGCTTTAACCAAATACCAATTTAATTGGGTGTTATATTGGTGTCCAAATACCAAGTGAAATTGGGTTTATATTGGGTACAGTTACTACTGTAAATATCTAATTTTTATGATAAAAAATTCGTAAAATAATTTTAAGGGTTCTTTTCCTCAATCAATAAGTAATTATGACCCACTATTATGCAGCAGACCCAAATATTTGGTTATTTTGAGCTGTACTAAGGTAAAAATCACGTCCCAAGGCTTATACTAAATAGTAAGTAAAATATAAGGAAAGACCCCCAATTTTCAGTATAGTCTAGTATATAAGTATGATATAACAGTGTTTATTTATGGTCCTACTACTTATTTATAAATTATTTAGTGATTAAACCTCAGGGGAAGACTAATAAAATAGTTATACTCAAATAAAACTCACAATACTTGGATTTAAATGCGTGCTAGTGGTGGAAAATAGATGAATAAAATATAGTTATAGCTTATATAAAGATAAAATCAATTTATAGTGGCTTTATAATATATTTCTGAATCTTAATAATTGTATAGTAGTGTTTGTTGGAGTTGTAGTAATTGAATGATGATAAATAAACGTCAAAATCACTCCTTACTTATACCCAAATCCACTGGAGTGCACAGACCTTCAATCCAGATGATGTCACTGCTATCCCCGGCAATTACAGCACTGTGAGGGCCGATCACCTTCCCATGGGGTCCACTTCAAGCAGTTTCAACACCCAGACCTCCAGTAAGGACCCTCCATCACTATTAATAATAACACTGATTCATACCATAAATAGAAAATCCAGATAAAAGCGGATACCATAAAGAAACAGGTAAAATAAACAATCAAAAAGAGATTAAATGAAACTAAAAGCATATAAAGGAAACAAATAAAATTTCCAAGCCCCCAATAACATCCCCAAGCATCCACATTAACCCAGAAACATCCTTCCAACCCATAAATCCGTGAATAACCATCCAAGGAAGTATTTTTAGTTGTCCAAACTGGGTGTATGCGCCTGATATAGGTGTCTATGCTTCTTTAGGCGTTGTGAATCCACTGATTTCGTCCATATGACCTAAAATAAGTAGAAAAACAAAGGTTATAGGCTATTAAGGGGCTGAAACCCAGTTATATACCTAAATATACATAATATACTGCATATTTCACTGAATATGAGATTTATGTATACATATAAGCTTATGTATGTCAATAATTACTTCATATCACTTAAGATAAGTATATCATGACTCCAGTAACACCTTAATAAATATTATTAGGCCATGGATAAGCTATTTAAACTATTATAAGTTATATAATAGAATAATAATTATATATATAATAAAATAATATATATTATTATTTTAACCTTATTTTTAAGATATAAGCTTAATCTACTTAAAGTTATCTTATTTTAAGCATAAGAAATACTCAGTCCTAAGTATATTTAGGCTGACATCATCACCAAAATAAAAAATTAATGAATTTTCTATAGTTTATCCTCATTGCGGAGTCAATATTCTTCACTTCTTGTGCCTCTTGGGTAAAATCTCTTCACCTGATCCACAGCCACTCTCTTCTTTAAGACTGTGCCATCTAACTCCTCCAAAACATAAGAACCTCCAGACACCTGAGATTTGACTCTTTAAGGTCTATTCCATCTGTAAGCAAACATTTTTCCTCACTGAATCACCAACCTTCTATTATACACCAAAACCATACAACCAGATTTCAAGGGATTTCTGAGTCTATGAGCCAACTGCTGGTCCCAGTATCTGGCTGATTGATTTCATATCTTCATCATTCTAGAGTGTTCTTTCTCTTTACATACCTCTCTACACTTCAACTGATGCATCTTGGCACAGAGTAAATCTTCAGTCAAGCACACATCATCCCAATCAATTCCAAGATAAGAGACTGCCTCCAAATCCACCAGTAGAACAGCTTTATTTCTAAAAATTAATTCATAAGGGGAATAACCAGTTGTCCTTTTCACAGTGACCCTATCAGCAAATAACACCAAAGGTAAATAATGCCTCTATTTTTTATTACCATCTCAACACATCTTCACCAAATCTTTCTTGATAACTTCATGTCCTCTTTCAACCATGACTTCAGCTTCTAAATAATAAGGTGTATCCACTTTGACTTTAGAACCAATACTTACCACAGCTTCTTTAAAGTCATCTCCAAACTCAGGCCCACCATCAACAGTCACTCACCTCATCAACCCATAACCAATCATTCATTTCTTCATCAAAAATTCTGCCACATTTTGGCAATCAAATTCTCCAGAGGCAAAACTGCAACCCAACCAGGAAAATCATCTCTGGAAAAAATCAAGTATCTCATCCTACCCTCTTTGATATGGACAGCATCCAGACTGAATCTTTCAAATACAGTTTATTTACCAGTAACATGGACAACCTAGTTAGATTTAAAGTGACTTCTTCTTAGACATTATTCACACAATTGAACCCATCCCTGAACAGCCAACTTCATACCTTGCTACCAAAATCTATCTGCTACTCTTCTATAAGTCTCACCAAAGCCTCTATGACCAAGTTCTTCATGCAAAGACTTTAATACCAACTCTTGACCTTTCTTCTGAGTCACCACCACTTGAGGATTTGGATGTCTCCTCCTCATCAACCTACTTCCTGAAACATAGAATCCAGGACTCTTCTTCTTGATTGCCACACAAGTATCATCATCACAAATATCTGGCCTCTCAAAGGTTTACAGATATTCAACCATAATAAAATAAAACCCAGTCTGAACCTAGGTCTCATCTTCAAAATCCAACAAAACAACATCTAAGGGTACAACCCTGTCATCAAAATAACCACTGTAAACATGAGCAACACAACCAGCCCACCCAGTAAACCAATCCCTAAATTTAATACATAATTTTTCTTCCACCAAATCTTAAGAGAATCCAATTCATCAACAAAAAAACCATTTTCCAATTTTTAGCCATCCCAAAAAACAGCCCCATCTTCATCAACAAAACCATCCTGATCACCAGAATCAAGATCAGAACCCACCAGCTTTACCTCTTGGTGGAGGAGAGTACAATCATCCAGTTTAGCTTCATGGGGGAGGAGAGAACAATCATCCAGTTTAGCCTCATGGGGGAGAACCAAAAATTGATCTTGAAGATCTTCTTTTTTCAAAACTTTTTACAGTTTAACCTCTTGCTGGAGGCCTAAAAATTGATCTTGACAATCTTCATTCTTTAAAAATTTGTGCAGTTTAACCTTTTTCTAGAGGCCCAATAATTGATCTTAACAATCTTCTTTCTTCAAAAATTTGTGTAGTTTAACCTTTTGCTGGAGGCCCAAAAATTGATCTTGATTATTTTCATTCTATAAAAATTTGTGCAGTTTAACCTCTTTCTGGATCCCAAAACTTGATATTGACAATCTTCTTTCATCAAAAATATGTGCAGTTTAACCTCTTGCTGGAGGCCCAAAAATTGATCTTGATGATCATCACAAAAATAATTCTTTTCTTCTTTTTTGATTAACTTCAGATTTTTTCTTGATTTTCTTCAATTATCATGAAATTTTTATTTTCTTTTCTTATATTTTCTTCTATCCTACAAAAATAACTAGGGGTTTCCCCGATGCTCACAAACTTTGCCAAGGTAATATTTTTGAAAGGTGTGGAAGAAACCCTAGCGGTGCACAATAGGGAGGACTTACTTTTAGACCCCAATCTTACCAATCCACAGCTTTTCTGCATATCATTCAATAAAGATATATAACCAATTTTCTTCTTTGAACTTGAATTAAAAAAAATTGAAAATCTTGAGAGGGAACAGATACTTGATAAATAACTTAAAGAATACTTGCAGAGAAGAGAAACATTAAAAAGAAAAAGCTCAAAATCCACTTGGTATATCTCCAAGGGAGATGACCTAATATAACCTAAGATTTCCTCATCTTTGGGAGAGGTTGTAGCACTTGAGTGATCAGCCCTCATCACTCTTAAAAAGACAAACTCTCACTAGAGCCTGAGCCACACTCCAAAAAACCAGAGGCGGAACCCACTTCTTATCTTCTCTTACAAAAATCCATGCACTGGCACTTTGAAGACAAGCCAGTCCTGGTCTCCCAACCATCATCTCCAGGAGATGACAGCCTCATGTGAAGTCTTCTTTCATCTTCACCAGTAAACTCCAAACTGATTCCCATATCAAACTGATAAAAAATTCTTGCCTGGAAATCCATCAAAAATGGTCCACCCAAAACAGCTTTTACATTACCTTTGGCAATGCAAAAATGAAATTTCCCTGAGGCTCCACCAACATCCAGCTTCACAAATTCAGCTGTTCCAATCAAATCAGTGACATGGCAACCAATCCCTCTTGAATTTCCACCAATTCCTGTCTTGATGTGGAGGCCCAGATGAGTAGCCTCAAACAAAGAAATCAGGTTAATCTGAGATCCTGAATCAACCAATTACCTAGCCTCCCTGCCATTCAGTGTCACATTGAAATATCCCAGAGGTGCAGAAAAATGAGTCTCCAACCCATCACCAAACTTCTCAGCATAATTACAAATGTATTCCACCTCCCCAGAAGAAACCCTTCTCCTGGTCAAAAAATTTTTCTGTCTATCAGCCAACCCAGGACTGATAGAATACGAATCCGCATAAGAAAAGAAAACCTGACCCTGATTAATCCTTTCCAAAACAAAATCTATAATATTAGATTTTCCAGAAACTTCTGGCCTCTCAAAGTCAGCCTTAGGCTTTACTAACTTGGTCCTAGAAGAATCTTGAGGACCAGAACCACCAACAGATTTACCATCAACAAGAATCAAACCAGATCCCTCACCAGAACCTCTAAATCCAGAAGACTTTGGAAATGAATCCAAAGAGACTTCCTTCTCACAGCCAGAATCAACATCCATAGGTATTGGCTCACCATTTATGTCCAATGTACCAAAACTAGGGGGGCCGATATCAGAAATCCCCTTCTGCATCTTGTACATCTCCTCTTTGCTGTACTTCTTCCTAGCTGCACTCAGCTTAGGATCCACCCTTTAAGCCTTAGGCTTTGGTTGGGCTTGAGAATTTCTCTTAGGCCTTACCACCTTTACAGCTTCTACATCATATACACCAGCCAAGCATTCACCACTTGACTTTCCACCACAAGAATACAACTCCAATCCACAAAAAGAAGTAGAAAATGAGACCTTATTTACCTCCTTTCCTTTTTCCTTGACATCATCATCTGCCTTAGATGAAGACTTCCCCTGATCAGGGATCTCCTCAAACTTTGGCCTCCTCTGATTGAGACCATTCCTTCTTCTGAACAAATCAACCAGGAGCCTGCCCTTCTCTGGGCTTCACAAATGAACCATCAGGGAGCTTAAAAGCCTTGCCATCAAACTCCACCTTTCCCTCTGACACATCTCTTCAGAGCCCAACTATCATTGGACTTGTGCCCCCTCCTGCTGCAATAAGAGCAGACCCAAGGATCTCTCCTACCAGCCCTCCTATCAAAATCTCTTGGCTGAGAAGGTGCCTTATTAACCTTCTTGGCCTTCTGGACAAAAATGTGCAGCTGTTTTGTCAGATCAGCCAACTGCTCTACAACTGGGTCCCTTTCCTGCTTGGGAACCTCCACCATATTATTCTCTTCCTTCTGAACTCTATTCTCCTCTTCAGCCAAAGCCTCACTGACTTTGCTGAAAAATTTAGCACACCCCTCCTGATAGATGTCCACATCCAATAACTTAAAATGGGCCTCCACAGCCTCTTTCACATTGTCCAAGGCAGGCAACTTCTGATCCCCATTTGAAAGAGTCTTCATCAAGTCTTTCCTTGACAGCTCCTTTGTCAGCCTAGATATCCCTAGGACTGAGTATTTCATATGCTTAAAATAAGATAACCTTAAGTACATAAAGCTTATATCTTAAAAATAAGGTTAAAACAATTATATATATGATTATAATACATATATATATAATTATTACACTATTATATAGCTTATAGTAGTTTAAATAGCTTATCCATAGCCTAATAATACTTAGTAAGGTGTTAATGGAGTCATAATATACTTACCTTAAGTTATCTTAAGTAATTATTGACATACATAAGCTTATATGTATACATAAATCTCATATTCAGTGAAATATACAGTATATTATGTATATTTAGGTATATAAGTGGGTTTTAGCCCCTTAATAGCTTATAAGCTTTGTTTATCTGCTTATTTTAGGTCATATGGACGTATCCAGTGGACTCACAACTCCTACAGAAGCATAAACATCTATTTCAGGTGCATACACTCAGTCTGGAAAACTTAATCTGCTTCCTTGGATGAATATTCACGGATTTATGGGTTGGAAGGTCATTGCTGGGGTAATATGGATGCTTGAGGATGTTATTGGGGGCTTGAAAATTTCAATTTTTTCCTTTATATGCTTTGTGTTTCATTAAAACTCTTTTTGATTTCTTATTTTACCTGTTTCTTTATGGTATCCGCCTTTATCTGGATTTTCTATTTGTGGTATAGATCTGTGTTATCATTAATTGTGATGGAGGGTCCTTACTGGAGGTCTGGGTGTTGAATGTGCTTGAAAAGGACGCAATGGGGATGTGATGGGCCCTCACAGTTCTGTAATTTCTGGGGATAGCAGTGACATCATCTGGATTGAAGGTCTGTGCACTCCAGGGGATTCAGGTATAAATAAGAAGGGATTTTGACGGTTATTTATCATCAATTACTTACTATATTTAAGTCCAACACTTCAATACAATTATTAACATTTAGAAATATATTATAAAGCCTTTTATAAGTTGATATTATCATTATATAAGCTATAACTATATTCTATTTATCTATTTTCCACCACTAGCATGCTTTTAAATCCAAGTATTGTGAGTTTTTTTTGAATATAACTATTTTATTAGTCTTCCCCTGAGGTTTAATCACTAAATAATTTATCAATAAGTAGTAGGAACATAAATAAATACTATTATATCATACTTATATACTAGAATATACTGAAAATTGGGGGTCTTTCTTATTTTTTACTTATTATTTAGTATAAGCCTTGGGACGTGATTTTTACTTTATTATAGCTCAAAATAACCAAATATTTGGGTCTGCTGCATATTAGTGGGTCATCATAACTCAGTGATTGCGGAAAAGAACCCTTATAATAATTGTACTAATTTTTTATAATAAAAATTAGGTATTTACAGTAGTAACTGTACCCAATATAAACCCAATTTCACTTTCTATTTGGTCACCAATATAAAACCCAATTAAACTGGTATTGGGTTAAAGCTTGGTAAGCTATTTATTCACCCTTATAAAGGTCTAGATAAACTTATTGTTTTATTTTTAACAGATTTTTTAGAATTTTTCTTATATTTTATTTATATAAATAAAGATATAAATTCAGGGTAAGCTCCAGTGCTTTTTTATTAGTAATAACATTGCTAATAACTTTTGTCTACTAATTTCATAGAGTTTTTCCTTTCTGCGGACGTGAAATATTATCATTATTAACAATATGAGTGCTCCTCAGGACAGTGTAAGTGACAATCCTGCTTATAATACCAAGTCTAAAGCTAACAAAAACTATCCAGGACATAACCATGGAGGGTCAGCAATACCCCAGGCAGAGAACATGAGCATAGAGGAAAAAGATGTCCTTTTAAAAAAGATAACCATAAAAAAGACGTCTCCTCCTCTTCAGGATTAACCATCCCACTTGGCCAAGCAGGTTTTAAAGTTGGAAGAATCCAAGGCACTCATCTTCAAAGAGGTAGAGAAATTACAGAACTATTGCAAGGTAGGGTTTCAACAAATGAATCAGACACTGGCAGAGCTAAAGGGAGGCCAGCCAAGTCAACCAAGTCAGCAAACCCCTATCCCAGGAGGGTCAAATAACTCCCAGGAGAAAATCCTGGCAGAAAAATGGAAATGGGACTGGTTCCATCAACAATGGACCAGCCACAGATGCAAAAGGGATCCACCACCTCATCTGACTTCCTCAGTTCACCCTTACAAAGAATAATGCGCCAAAAATCATGACTGGCATCTATTCAATGGTAAGTAGATTACCCTCTCAGATTGAACACAATACTGATAATTACAATATAGGTAATCCTATTGATTTTAAATCTGTGCAGAAAATAGAGGAGGGTTTAAGAAATTTAGGTTTTAGAGTAGATACACCTGACTTGTCTTTTGTCCACAATAACAGTACTATTTAAAATGATAATACAGTTAATCCTCAGTTGCCACCACCTACTAGTTAGATGAGAAGCTCACAGGAGAGTGAGAGAATTGAAATGGAAGACATGGAATATTTTAACAATAATCCAACTGTCCATAGAATTGTTTCAGCATTGTGGAATAGAATGACTGATTGTGAAGAACAGACAGTTAAGCTCACTAGTGATACAATTTCATCCTTGACATTATATATTTCTCAATTAGCAACAGGTAATAAAGAATTAGAGAATGAAAATTTGTCTCTTACTCTTAAATATGATTCATTGAGTAGTAAATATAATGAACTTTCAAACAAATTCTGTGAGTTTGAAAAATTGTATGAAACATATTTATTGAAAACTGAATCAAGAACTAAGTTATCTTTTTCCCAGACAAATCAAAGTGTCTCTGAGTTGCTACAAAGATTAACTAAAGTTGAGATTGAAACAGCCAATCTACTAATGAACCAGGATAATCATAAGTATAATCAATATAATAATAATCCTTTCATTGGCAAAAGTGAATCTCATTCCTTCCATATACCACCACAACTAAAACCATCTGGTGGTAGTGTCAAATCTGAAAATTTAAGTCACATATCTGTACAACAGGAGATACAAGTCCATTTATCAAGAGTGAAAGAGTTGTTGAATTTACCAAAGATTAGTGAAATAAAATCCAATCAGAAGAACTGGCCTAAGATAGATCAGTACCCAACTTATTATGGGGAAGCCAGTTCTGATTGGAAACATTTTATTCAAAGAATTGACAACTTGAAATTCTCATATAAGTTACCAGATGAAGAAATAACATCAAAATTAATTTCTTTATTTAAGGATGTTGCTTTATTATGGTTTGAAGCTGTATTGAGTGAGGGTAAAGATTACTCTTGGGTTGAATGGAAACAACATATTGAAAAACAATTTGGAGGTTCTAAATTCAGGCTTACTCAGCAGAGACTTTATGAGAAGAATAGGTATAATCCGTTGAATGGTGACAAACCTATGATATTTTTAATGAATTTAAATAAAATATTAAAAGCCATTGAGCCTCACATGGATTTTAACTTATGGAAAGATAAGATAATATATAAATTACCTATATCTGTCAGAGACATTGTTGTAGCTAGAACATAAAATGTTACTGAATATTCTGACTTTATTAATATTTGAAATGAAATATTATTAAACCATAAGTATGAATCAAGGTATTCCACTTATAAACAAAATGTTGAACCTGTAAAAAATAAGAAATCAAAAACACTACAGGAGAAGCAGAAAAAACCTACTGCACCTGTAGTACCTAAAAAGTATGAAACAAATACTTGTTATAAGTGTAACAAACCTTGGGGTAAAGGTCACAAATGTGAGAAAAATATAAATATTGTTTAAAATCAACTTTAATCTGACACTGAAACTGAAAAAAGTAATGAATCAAGTCATTATGACAGCAATATCTCATATAGTGATGAACATGAAGTCTGTATGTTGGAAGATGATTTGTACATCTTTGAAAATCCAATATTAAATATGGACTCAAATGAATCTTTAATGAATTTTGAGGGTGCTGAAATCATTAAAGATATACAAGCTGATAACTTTAGAATGACACCTATCACGGTTCTTGCTATCATTTCTGCTGAAAATGTTAATATAGTATTGGACACAGGAGCTGCTGGCTCTGTTGTTTCTACTAATACATTACAGAAAATTGATAGTGAATATAAGTCTAAGCTTGAACCACTTCAGAGTAAAAATTGTAAAGGTTTTGGATCATTACTACATCCCATTGGTAGATACAAAGCTGCTGTTTTCTTTAAACATCAACATGGTTATGTAAGAATAACTTGTGACTTTGTAGTAATGGATAATACTAACTGTAGTAACTGTTTTATCATTGGAAATGATATTCTGACTAAGTTTGGTGTGAAATTAGACCCTTCTAATAACAATTTTACAATTGGCATGAATGGTAAAAGTAAATTTAAAATAAATTCTTTTAACACAGTCTTACACATTGAGTCAGTAACAAATTCTCCGTGTAAAGGAAGAGAATCCAATGATATGGAACTTCTGGAAACAGAAATTTCAAAAGCATCATTTGGCACTCAGATAAGTAAAGCTGAGAAAAATAATATTTTGGAGTAAATTAAAACATTTCCAATGGCTTTTGCACATGGTACAAATGAACTTGGCCTTGTAAAAGATCATGAAATGAAGATTAGTTTAACCTTTGATATGGATAATATTCCTGCTAGTCTTAAGAAGAAACCATACCCTGCTTCACCAATGAAAAGGAAAGACATAGAAGATAATATTAATATGTTATTTAAAATGAAAATTCTTGAGAAGATTGAAACTACACCAAAATATTGTGTAATATCACCAGTGCTAATTTCTTACAAACAAGATAAAGCAATACTGTGCGGTGATTATAGAGCATTAAATACATTTACAGTAGATGATATTTATCCCTTGCCAAGGATTGCCTCTATACATGCTACCCTCAAAGGTGCTAAGTATATAAGTTGCTTAGATAGAAATAAAGGGTACCATTAAATTCCTGTTGAAAATAATTCACAGAACTTTTTGTTAATAACAACACATATGGGAATTTATAAATATTTCAGAATGCCATTTGGACCAAAAAATTCTCCATCAGTGTTTCAGAAGTTAATGGATATAACATTCCATAATCAAATGATTGAAGGATGGTTAATGGTATACATTGATGACATCATAGTGTTCTCTAAAACTTATGATGAACACTTAATCCATTTAAATAAGGTATATGAAAAAATGGATGAAATAAAAATGACCCTTGCATTGAAAAAATATAAATTTGGTTTTGAATCTTTAAAAGTTCTTGGTCATATTGCATCTGGCTTACAAATATGTGTATACCAAAATAAGGTGGCTGCAATAAAGAATATTGGCATTCCTCAAAATGTAAAGGATGTATAATCTTTTCTTGTTATGTGTGTTTATTATAGACAATATATAAAAAACTACCAATTAATTGCTGCACCATTGACCACAATGATAAAGAAATCAGAAGCTTTCATTTGGAATAATGAAAGACAACAGGCTTTTGATAAGTTGAAATATTGTTTAATGACAGCTCCTATCTTGGGATTACCAGATTTCCAATTGAATTTTTTATTATATACAGATGCAAGTTTTATTGGTCTGGGTGCTGCTTTGCATCAAAAACAACTTATTGAAGGAAAAATGTCAGAAGTAGTAATTTGCTATATTTCATGTACTCTTAGAAGTAGTGAATTGAAATATGGTGCTACTAAACTTGAATGTTTGGCAGTAGTATGGGCTCTTGAGAAGCTACCTTATTACCTTGAAGACCTAAAATTTGAGTTAATAACTGACTGTAGTGCAGTTAAGTCACTCTTAAACATAAAAACTCCTAATAGACACATGTTTAGATGGCAATTAGCTCTACAAGAATACAGAGGATGGATGACTATTACACATAGAGCAGGAACCTTACACTCTAATGTAAATCTGTTATCTAGAGTACCTCTGCCTAATAATGATGATAATCCTGCTTATGTTCTTGAATCAGAGATTATTAACATTTATGGCATTTATATTGTAGATCATGAGGATAAATTTATGCAATCAATTCTTAATATGTATGCTTCAGATCCTGACTTGAGTAAACTCACTAAAATATTAAATGATCCATCTAATGCTTCAATGAATGTTTTAATAAAAACATTACCAAATAAGTATAAAGAGGCATTAGAAAAAGGAGAATTTTCCATTGAGGATGGTTTTATATATTACAGAAAAAAATTAAGTATTGTAAATTTAATTCCCCCTCCAATGAAGGAGTTAATGTTAAGCATATGTCATGATGATATAATAGCAGGTCATTTTTTCTACCATAAAACATTAACCAGAGTAAAAAACACAGCTTGGTGTATTAACATGTCTGAGGATGTTCAGAAATATATTGAGACATGTGATTCTTGTCAAAAATCTAAAAGATTAACAGGAAAAAGAGCTGGTTTATTACAACAAATTGAGCAACCAAAAGCTCCATGGGAAATTATTAACATGGACTTTGTAACAGGTTTGCCAATAGCAAAACATAAGAGTTATAACTTCTGCTGGGTAATTGTAGATAGATTTACAAAGATCTGTAAATTTATTCCTCCCACAAAGAGGTTTCTGAAAAGGACTTAGCTTTTTTATGGTGGACACAAATGTTAAATATAGCAGGTTTCCCCAAAGCAATAGTTTTAGACAGAGATCCTAAATTTACTTCTGAGTTCTGGACATCACTTATGGATGTTTCAGGGTGTCAATTAAAACTTTCTACAGCACACCATCCACAAACTGATGGGCTAGCAGAAAGAATGATACAAACTTTAGAAGATATGATAAGAAGATATTGTGCTTTTGGTCTTAACTTTAAAGACAATGACAAATTCACACATGATTGGGTTATATCTTATCCCAGGTTTAGAATTTGCATACAATAGTACAGTACATTCTGTCACTGGCAAAAAGCCATTTGAGTTATGGTTGGGTTTTGTACCTAATAGCCCTGCTAAAACTCTTAATAAATTACCTAGATTGGATATCCATCCAGGTACTAAATATTTTCTTCAGATGCAAGAATTATGCCGATAAAGAACAAAAGTTCAAAGAGGGTGATGAAGTCCTTATTTCAACACTACATTCCAATTTAAATGGTAATGTTAAATTGAAGGATCCATTCATTGGACCATTTGTAGTTAAAAAGATGGTTGGTAATAATGCTGTTGAGGTTATTCTATATGCACCTTATGATAGAAAAAATCCAGTATTTCCTATATCTCTTATAAAACAATACCATTCTAATGATACTGCTCTATTTCCAAGAAGATCAGGAAGGCATAAACAGAAACCTTAAGAAATTTTTGAAAAGAAAGAAATTGAAAAGATACTTAAAAAGAGACACCTTACAAAAGATAAGGGAGTTGTGTATCTATTAATATTTAAAAATAAATCAAGTGAATATGACCAGTGGATTCCAGAAAATGAAATCTCTGATCTTAAAAATCTCTTGAAAAAATTTAAATCAAAGTAATACTGTTTGTTCAGTATATGCATTATAGAAAATTTAAAAAGAAATTATTTTTCTATTTCACTCCTTACTTTTAATTAAATGTCTTAACATTTTTTTATTGTTTTTTTGGGTGAGGGAGTGTCAGCCTATATATACCTAGGACTGAATATTTCATATGCTTTAAATAAGATAACCTTAAGTACATTAAGCTTATATCTTAAAAATAAGGTTAAACCAATTATATGTATGATTATAATACATATATATATATAATTATTACACTATTATATAACTTATAGTAGTTTAAATAGCTGATCCATAGCCTAATAATACTTATTAAGGTGTTAATGGAGTCATTATATACTTATCTTAAGTGATATGAAGTAATTATTGACATACACAAGCTTATATGTATACATAAATCTCATATTCAGTGAAATATGCAGTATATTATGTATATTTAGGTATATAAGTGGGTTTTAGCCCCTTAATAGCCTATAAGCTTTGTTTTTCTGCTTATTTTAGGTCATATGGACATATCCAGTGGACTCACAACGCCTACAGAAGCATAAACATCTATTTCAGGCGCATACACTCAGTCTGGACAACTTAATCTGCTTTCTTGGATGAATATTCACGGATTTATGGGTTGGGAGGTCATTGCTGGGGTAATATGGATGCTTTAGGATGTTATTGGAGGCTTGGAAATTTCAATTGTTTCCTTTATATGCTTTGGGTTTCATCAAATCTCTTCTTGATTGCTTATTTTACCTGTTTCTTTATGGTATCCGCTTTATCTGGATTTTCTATTTGTGGTATAGATCTGTGTTGTCATTAATTGTGATGGAGGTTTCTTACTGGAGGCCTGGGTGTTGAATCTACTTGAAGTGGATGCCATCGGGAGGTGATGGGCTCTCAAAGTGCTGTAATTGCCGGGGATAGCAGTGACATCATCTGGATTGAAGGTCTGTGCACTCCAGGGGATTTGGGTATAAATAAGAAGGGATTTTGACGGTTATTTATCATCAATTACTTACCAAATGTAAATACAACACTTCAATACAATTATTAATGTTTTGAAATATATTATAAATCCTTATATAAGCTGATATTATCATGATATAAGCTATAACTATATTCTATTTATCTATTTTCCACCACTAGCTCACATTTAAATCCAAGTATTGTGAGTTTTATTAGAGTATAACCATTTTATTAGTCTTCCCCTGAGGTTTAATCACTAAATCATTTATAAATAAGTTGTAGGACCATAAATAAATACTACTATATCATACTACTATACTAGACTATACTGACATCCTTCAACACATCCATCCTGACATCTCTAGGCAAGGCAGACAAAAAAACATCCTTGGCAGCATTTTCATGTGCCAGCTCCTCCACTTCCACCAAATATTCCACCACAGGATCAAACTGTAGCAGAAGCTTCCTGTAACTGTGCAAGTTATCAACACCACCATAGTACTGCCATTCACTGAAAACCTTACTAAGATCCACCATAGTGAATCTGACACCCCATCTATCCACCATCTCCCTACAAAATAACTTACAGTCCCTCTTCTTGTATTTAGACATGGCCACAACCTCCTTCTCCACTGCCCTATCACCAATGAAGAAAATAATCTGCTTCACCATGTCCAGGTAAGAAGCACCATCCACACTAGCAGCAGTTTCATACTTCTCCACAAACCACTTCATATCTTCACCATTAAACTTGGTACCATCCCCAGTTTTAATCCTAACACACTCCCTAACCATCACAGAAGGAGGATATTCCCCCCCACTGACAGTCACCACAAGAATAGAAGAGCTAGAAGCCATTTAAAGGCAACAGAGATTCCAAAGAACTAGCAGGTTCACTCCCACGTTAGGTGTCAGAAATGTAGAAAATCCTATAGTACTAGCTATAGGCCTTGACCAAGGGAGTTGGAGAAAACCCAGAGAGAAAATCCCCTGTCCCTTTAGAAAAAAAAAGTGAGATTTACCTGCTACAGTAAATTTGTTCCTGTTTTCTAAAGCCCCTTTTCCAATACACTTGACTGCCTGATCAGGCAGAAAGTAGTCTCCAAACACACTACCAAATAAAAGAATTGAAATGTAGACCGATTTCCACACCAGACGCAGCAATGACACTTGATGTAGGTTTCAAATCCACACAAGAGACAGCATTAATACTTGATATAGCTTGCAATACTATACCAGAGAAACCAGTTGCTAAGTTAAGTTAAATGAAGAACTCACCTTTAAACAAACACAGCCAATTGTGGCCAAAAAAACAGTAAAAACTGAGTGAGGAACAAGGATATCACTGCCAGATGGTTTTATGATAATTAAAGTTGCCCCAAACCATCTTTTTCACTATGTACACACAGACCACTTTCTAAGAGCCACTGCACAACAACAAATTTGGCATTTTTGAGAGCCAAATTGCATAAACCCCCTCTAGAAACTCTTCCCAGCCTTCTAGCACCAAGGCGGGCAGTCTTCCCAATGTTTCCAGGCCTGTCTGATGCAGCTAACTACCCTGAAGCCAGAAAATCACCAAAAATACCCAAAATACTCAGAAAAACTTATACAACTACCTAAATCTTTAAAATACATAATTAGGCTATAACAACATTGGGACATGAAATGTAGAGAAAAATTAGCTTATTCTAAAGTTACTAAGCACTTAAATCTAAGACTTAATGTTAGTCTGTAAAACTCAAAACAAAATTATACAACTATCTATTAAATAAAAAATGAGAAATTATCCCCTTGATACTTAAAATCTGAAAAATGTCATCAGGACATAAAATATAGAGAAAACCCGGTGCTATCCAATGGTAGTACCCACATCCATGCAGTTTTAAATATTTGCTGAATAATTTTAGAAAAACACCCAATTATAAAATAATGCCATTTAAGACATATTAAAACAATGCCAAATAGAACAACAAAGGGCTCCTCCAATGTTCAAAGACCACAGCAGCAAAAGCTGCAAGCTTGATCTCTATGTAAAGTATGATATATGGTCATTTCTAATTAGAAATTGTGAAGAATAATGAAATGGATAGGGAAGAAAGCATATTACAAGCATATTTATAATATTCAGGCGCTGTAAGGATGCAAAGAAAAGGGGAGTTCTGAATAGTATCCAAGTGGGGATGCTAATCAGCAGAAGAATATAGTGTATTAAGAATTATTGGAAAAGGAATCTAGCGGTGAGAAGCGCAGAACTTGGGAAGATCTAATTTTACTTCAAGAATAATAGGTTGAGGAGAATATGGTTCCAGAAAATTAAAATATGTGGAAAAACTTTTATTCTTTTGACCTTATTTCAGAAGAAGTTAAGAAAATAAGATTTTCAGAAGAAATCTCATTATTTTTAAGAAATGATGGGATTCTGTCACTTTTACCAAAAAATCATGGGAAACAGTTGGCAAAATTTTTTGGGAAATGATAATATTTTTTTACAAGAAAAGATAATGATACATTAGTTATATAGGGGTAAAAAAGGAAATAATTTAAATTTAAAAAGAAAAAATTTTTTCTGAAAAAAAGAAAATTAGTATTTAAGTAATGAATAATGAAAGGAGATTGAAACTTACTTTAACTTCTATCAAGGAAGGCATACTCCCAGTCATTAATAAATGTTATTATAAGTCAAATTCATAGTTTTGACTAGCGTGACTCGATTTACAACTATAAAACCTTTAAAACACATAAATAATCTATAACAACTTTAAGACATGAAATAAAGAGAAAATTTGGCCCCTTCTAATTGTATTAAGCACTTAACCCTAATACTTAAGGTTAACCCCTAAAATGTAAAAAACAAAATTAAACAGCTATCTTTTAAAAAAATGAGAAATAATCCCTTAGATACTTAAAATATGAAAAATTTCATCAAGACATAAAATATAGATAAAACCAGGGGCTATCCAATTGTAGTACTCACATCCCTGCAGTCCCAATATTTGCCGAAAAATTCCATAAAAACACCCAATTATTAAACAATTCCATTAAAGACATATCAAAACAACACCCAACAGACCAACAAAGGGCTCTGCCAATGTTGGAAGACCAGATACTCCCTCCAATAGAGAATGTCCACATTACCTACATCACAACCACCATGTTCAGCTTTCTTTTCAAATCTGCTACTACCATGGGTCCTTTCCAATACTGCATCGACAACAATCTCATCTGTACCATCACACCACCGGCTCATCCCTACACAACCTCTTGTGATTCCTGTCACTCTAGGAAAAAAACTTGTTTCAGACCTGGTCCATTGTTCTCTTCAAAATCTTCTCCTCCACAACCTGATCCCCCTTCTACAAGCACCAAAAGATCCAGACCATCCATCCTGATTGCCAGACTGGTCAACAAATTACACTCTTCAAAAAAGAGTGCCAACCCTGCTACCACTATTAACACTACAATCCCTGGTCCTTCTGATGGTAAACCCAATACTTCTTCATACTGAAATTCCATCTAACAAATTTCCAGTTCATTTCCATCTAGACAGTGATGATGACAATGTGGGAACCATTGAAATACCCCCACCTAATCCATTTCACACCATCAAAGACAAATTCCAACAACATACTTCTCAAAAGAAGCATCTCATCCTAAATTACTTCCAATCTACTCCTGCCGGAAATCCACAGGACCTTGAGAAAAGGAAGAACCTCATTCACCAGCTCAAAGCTAATGCTGAACATTTTTTAACATCTCTTGATTCTTTTCTGTAATTGGTTCTTGCCTGAAAATCTTGATTTAGAAATAAAGAAAAAAAAATTCCTTAGTTTAAATTCTTTGGGGACTAATTGTCAGTTTTAAGTCTCGGAGGACTAATAGCCCTCATTTAATAGTCTTGGGGGACTCAAAAACCCTCAGTTTATAGTCTTAGGGGACTCCAAAACCTGAATCAAAAAGACAGAACCAGAGATCAAAACATTAAAGACCAAAGAAAAAAACTAACATTCAGGGGTAACTTTTCTACACAGAAGCCAGCTCATCAGTTACCCCCACACTTGCTTTAACAAACTTCAGAGACTCCCCCTTTGGATGCCCTCTTCCAAAATCACACCAACTCCACATTATCAGCTTTTAGTCCTGAAGGACTCAACCAAAAAAAAATCATCAGTTTATAGTCTTGGGGGAATGTACCATTTCTCAGTTTAAAGTTTTGATGGACTGTCCACAGTGTTCAGTTTAAAGTCTTGATGGACTAACCACGGTGTTCAGTTTAAAGTCTTGATATACTAAAACACATTTTGCATATAAGGGCAGAGCCATATCCATGCAGAATGTTCTGCACCAAACCTTCTGAACTTCCACTCTTTCTATTATCTACACATCACTGATAAAACTTTTGTTCTTCTCATTTATCTTTACTATTTTTCCTTCACATATCATGGCTAGATCCCCAGAGTTTGACCCATTGGAACTTCCTTGTTTCACTGCCTTAAAGGACTATGCTTGTAAACAGTGCATCCACATGTGCAGGCCTTGTACTTTCACTCTTCCTACTCCTCAGTCCAAATTCTATAACAGAGCCTGTGATTCTTGAAACTCTAAAAAGAAAAGATGTGAAAGAGACCCCAACTATCCAATACCTCTTCCTTCACCTTCACACAAATATATTTCCAGATCTCCTACCAGGTCACCAGAACTTGGACCTGCTTCCTTTTCTTTATCTTCAGCTCCTTCCAGAAGATCACACCGTTCTATTCCCAAAACACTCCCTAAAAGAACTGCTTTATATTCTCAAGAATCTGCTTTTACCTCAGCAAAATTTGCCAAATCATCTTCAAAATCAGCTCCCAGGCTTCTAGACCGCTTCCAGGCAGTCCGCCTGCCTTGCCAGAAAGCAAAAATCAGGCTCAAAACTCCCAAATTCAGTCAGATAACAGCCAAAATACACCATTAAACACCAACAACTCTACAAAACCACCTGCTAGTGTTCCCAGAGCAATGCGTACATGCAAAATTTCTTCCTCAGACAACCCCAAAAAATCCAACATCTCTAGAAGGCCTGATAGAGGGCCTCATGAAAACACCAGAGCAAGCAACACTGCTTCCAAGAAAAAATCTCCTGTTCCACCAAGAAGAAGTAACTACACCTCCCCTCTGGCTGCCTATTTTTCCTCTGATAGTTCCATTTCCTCCAGATCTTCATCCAGAAAATCACAATCAGCTTCCAGGTCACGTTCTCCTGGTCCTACCTTCAACAACCCTAGTACTCCACCACCAGTGTCCTACCCAACTGGGCCAAGCAATAATAATATCCACAACTATAACAGCAGCCCTGCTTCTCCAACCAGGACACAGAAACGCCCTTCTTTTTTTCATCTTCTCAATACCATTTAGAAGATCATCATGAGAATCCATACCTCTATCTGGTTGATCCTTCCTTCACATCCATATAACATTCTTCAACAGTCCAGATTTGGGACACATACAAATTTGAAGAGCTCCCACTCTGTAAGCATTAAATTAATAAATCTAATTTCTTTAACACAAAACAATTACTGATCTAATTCTTCTGTATTGTTGGAACTTTGCCTCCTGAAACTACAATTAGGATTGGCCAACCGCTAGAAACTACCTTAATTCTGGATTACGCCAACATGAAACAACACCTAAGCATGATGTGTTCAAACATGCTTAAGGCATTTGCTCTCCACGGTCCATTGAATGAGTTTGAAAAGAATCTGAGAAAACAGCTCCTTAATGACCACTAGAAGATGTCTAGAATAATCAAGCACATCTTCCAACACTCTATCCCCGCTTCTTCCACTTCTTCCCAAAATTTACCTTCTACTCTTGTCCCTGACCATTACAACCCATATACGCTTTCCAGCCGCCTACATCACAAAGAACACAGTTCTTCCACCAATACTAACAAAAAGCAAAAGCACCACCATTCTCTGGACCAACCGCCGGAGGCTTCTTCTTCCAGAAATTAAAAATTAAAAAATTAAAATTAACTTAAATTAAATTAAAAATTCACTAACTAGAAATAACAATAATAATTAACAAATATATATATAAATTTTTATTTAATTTTATTTTATTTTATTTATTTATATTTTATTTTTATTTTTATTTTTATTGTTTTTTTTTATTTTTATTTTTTATTTTTATTTTTGTTTTTTTTTATTTTTTATTTTAACTACTAACATACTGAAAAAACTTGAAAATAATAACAAAATTAACCAAAAAATATGAGAGCTGAAAAAAATCAAAATAAAATGAATAATAATAATAAGATGAGATAAATAATAGTTACAAATGGTATCCCCCAGCCAATTGAAGAGCTGATCCCCTGATTCCTTACCCCCATCCAAGTGCACCATAATGTGGATACACCTTTAAATCATATTTGAATGAATAAGATTAAATAAATTAAGAAAAATAATATAAATAAAGAAAATATGAAGCAAATAGAAATCAAAAAAAATAATAAAAAAATGAGATAAAGATAAAAAAGAAAATAGCATTGCCTAGCCTATTGATGAGCCTTTACCAACCAATGCTTTCCCACATCCAGGTGACCCTGATGTGAAGACACCATATAATAAAATTTTGTGATTTTACCTCTTTTTATCCTAATAGCCCCCATAAAAAAGTTAAAAGAAAAAAAGAGAGAAAATAAAAAAATCTAAAACTACTATCTAACACAACTATAGAAACAAAAATTAAATAAAAGAAAAAGGAACTTTTTGGTTCCATAGAAAGTTTAGTTCAAGGAAATGATCACAGGATGTGCTCTCTCCAATAAGTAAAAATGATGGAAGGCCACCAGTGATCCCCCACCAAAACAAATAGAAGAAAGAAGCCAGTCCCAATCCAGTAAGCCAGTTTAAAGTCATAGTGGACTGGAAACCTGAATAACAAAAACCAGAGCTAGGATTAAAGTAGGACAAACAAAATACTTGAAACAGACATTTTGAGGTAACTGTTCCACAGAGCAGCCAGCTCATCAGTTGCCCCCACACTTGCCAAAATAAAATCTAGAAGCACCCCCTGGTTACCTTCTTACAAAACACAAAATCAAACACATTAAACCAAAAACCAAAAAGCGTGAAGATTCCGGCACTTGAAGACCAAAAAAGTTTTCAGTTTAAAGTCATAGAAGACTAAAACCTGTGAGGAAAAACCAATACTAGGGTTTAACCAAATTAAGAGAAGGTGTTGGAAACAGACAATCTGGGGTATTTGTTGATAGAGCAGCAAGCCCACCAGTTACCCCCACACTTGCCAAAATATAATCTAGAAGCCCCACACGTGGGTACCTTCTAACAAATGGTTTCCAACAAAACAGATGCACAGCATTAAAAAAACACAAAATTAAAGAATGGTCCATAGTTTATCCTCCTTGTGGAGTCAATATTCTTCACTTTTCTTGCCTCTAGGATAAAATTTCTTCACCTGATCTGCAGCCAATCTCTTCTTTAAGACTGTGTCATCTAACTCCTCCAAAACATAAGAGCCTCCAGACACCTGAGATCAGACTCTGTAAGGTCCATTCCAACTGTCAGAAAACATTTTTTCCCACTGACTCTCCAAACTTCTATTATACACCAAAACCAAACAACCAGATTTCAAGGGATTCCTGAGTCTATGAGCCAACTTCTTGTCCCAGTATCTGACTGATTGATTTCTTATTTTCATCATTCTAGAGTATACCTTCTCTTGATATTCCTCTCTACACTCCAACTGTTGCATCCTGGCACAGAGCAAATCTTCAGTCAAGCACACATCATCCCCATCAATTCCAAGATAAAAGACTGCCTCCAAATCCACTGGTAGAACAGCTTTCTGCCCAAATATTAATTCATAAGGGGAATAGCCAGTTGTCCTTCTCACAGTGACCCAATCAGAAAATAACACCAAGGGTTTATGATGCCTCCATTTTTCAGCACTATCTCCACACATTTTCACCAAAGCATTTTTGATAAATTGATGCCCTCTTTCAACCATGCCTTTGGCTTCAGGATAATAAGGTGTAGCCACTATGACTTTAGAGCCAATACTTGCCACAGCTTTCTTAAATTAAGATCCAAACTCTGGCCCCCCCATATACATTCACCATTTTCACCAATACATACCTAAACACCAATTCCTTCTTAAAAAATTCTGCCACATTTTTGGCAATCAAATTCTTCAGAGGCACCGCCTCAACCCAACCAGAAAAATCATCCCTGGCAACAATCAAGTATTTATACCTTCCCTCTTTTATATGGACAGCATCCTGAATAACTCTTCCAAACACAGTTGTTTCACCAGTAGCACAGCCAACCTCTTTAGGTTTCTAGTGACTTCTTCTTTGACATTCTTCACAAGATTGAACCCAACGCTGCACAGCCAACTTCCTCCCTGGCCACCAAAATCTATTTGCTACTCTTCTTTAAGTCTCCCCAAAGCCTCTATGACCAAGGTCTTAATGCAAAGACTTTAACAGCAATTCTTGAACCTTCTTCTGAGTCACCACTACCTGAGGATTTGGATGTCTCCTTCTCATAAACATCCTTTCTGACACATAAAAGCCAGGACTTTTCTTCTTGATTGCCATTCAAGTATCATCATCACAAATATCTGGCCTCTCCAAGGTTAACAGATATTCAACCATAATAAAATAAAACCCAATCTGACCCCAGGTTTAAAATCCAACAAACCAACATCCAAGGGTACAATGCTGTCATCAAAATCTCCGGTGTACACATAAGCAACATGGCCAGCCCATCCAGGACACCAATCCCTAGACTTTGGTACATCCTTTTCCCTCCACTGAATTTCAAGAGTATCCAGTTCACAAACAAAAACACCATTTTCTAATTTTGAGCCATCCCAAACAACAGCCCCATCTTCATCAATAAAAGACATCTCTAGCAAGGGCAGACCAAAAAACATCTTTGGCAGCCTTTTCATGTGCCAGCTCCTCCACTTCCACCAAATATTCTACCACAGGATCAAATTTCAGAAAAAACTTCCTGTAACTGTGCAAGCTACCAACACCACCATAGTACTTACATTCACTGACAACCTTGTTAAGATCCACCATAGTGAACCTGAAACCCCATCTATCCACCATCTCACTAAACAATAACTTCCAGTCCCTCTTTTTGTAGCCAGACTTGGCCACACCCTCCTTCTCCAGTTCCCTATCACCAATGAAGAAAATGATCTGCTTCACCATTTCCAGGTAAGAAGCACCATACACACCAGCAGCAGTTTCATATTTCTTCAGAAACCACTTCACAGCTTCCCCATTAAACTTGGAACCATCCAAATTTTTAATGTCAAACACTCCCTAACCATCACGGAAGGAGGGCCTTCCCCTCCACTGACAGTCACTAAAGGAATAGATGAACTAGAAGCCATTCTTCCAGACCAAAATCACGAAACAAGGGTTAACCAAAAAAAAAAGATTCCAAAGGGCTAGCAGGTCCTACCCCACGTTGGGCACCAGAAATGTGGACAATCCTATAGAGCTATAGGCCTTGACCAATGGAGTTGGAGTAAAACCCAGAGAGAAAAACCCCTGTCTCTTTAGAAAAATAAAATGAGATTTAACTGCTACAGTAAATTGGTTTCTGTTCCTAAACCCTCTTTTCCAACATGCTTGACTTCCTGGTCAGCCAAGAAAGTGGTCTCCATACAGACTACCAATCCAAAGAACTGAAATGTAGACCAATGTCCACACCAGAGAAAGCAATGATACTTGATGTAGGTTGCAAATCCACACCAGAGACAGCAATAATACTATGTATAGCTTGCAAGACTACTCCAGAGAAAAAATCTGCCAAAGTTGAGTTAAATGAAGAACTAACCTTGCAACATACACAACCAAATGTGGCCAAAAAACAATGAAAACTGAGTGAGGAACAAGGATATCACCTATGGATGGTTGTATGATTATTAAGGTTGCCCCAAACTGTCTTGTTCACTATATACACATAGATCACTGTCTAAAAGCCCATGCACACCAAAAAATTTGGTGTTTCTTATCGACGAATTGCAAAACACCCTTCTAGAAACACTTCCCATTCTTCTAGCACCAAGGCAGGTGGTCTGCCCGACAACAGGAGGCCCCCCTGAGGTGGCCGGACCACCCTGAAGCCAGAAAACCACCAAAAACCACCAAAAACACCCAAAATACTTAGAAAAACCTACTACAACAACAAAAACCTTTAAAACACATAATTAAGCTATAACAACATTGGGACTTAAAATGTAGAGAAAATTTAGCACATTCTAATGTTACTAAGCACCTAACCCTAAGATTTAAGGTTAGCCCTTAAAACGTGAAAATCAAAATTAAACAGCTATCTTTTAAAATGTAAAATGAGAAATAATCCCTTAAATACTTAGAATATGAAAAATGTCATCAAGACATAAAATATAGAGAGAACCAGGGCTATCCAATAGTATTACCCACATCCTGGCAGTCCCAATATTTGCCGAATAATTCTAGAAAAACACCCAATTATTAAACAATGCCATTAAAGACATATCAAAACAACTCCAAACAGACCAACAAAGTGCTCTGCCAATGTTGGAAGACCACAGAAGGATTGTTTTCATAAATGTCAGGGGGACCATTTAGACTAAGTCTCTTCTTGCAACTTTTGCAAAAGTCGCATGACTAGAGAAAAGAAACAGAGGAGATCAACACCAAAGGTTTAAAAAGATGATGAAAGAAGAAAATGACTTACTTTAAAAAAGCTGTTACCCCAACGGGCTTTCCAAAGGAAGCACAGGGTAATCTGTTCTCAGTACAACATTGGCAACGCTCAGACTTGTGAGGACAGCTTTGATGTTAGGGGCAGAAGGAGCTGCAGCTTTCTGCGCATCAGCAAATGGACTTATGGTGTTGAAAATTTCTTTATTTGTTTCCATAATAATAGAGTGAATTAAAGTTAGAAGAGAAAGAGGAAAAAGTAAGAAGATAAAAGAAGAGAAGAAGAAGGATTGAGGAAAAGGTGCAAGATATGCACCTAGTTTTAAAGCGCCTGGGGACAGTTTCTGTGGTCTTCCAACATTGGCGGAGCCCTATGTTGGTCTGTATGGCGTTGTTTTGATATGTCTTAAATGGAATTTTTTAATAATTGAATGTTTTTCTGTAATTATTCAGCAAATATTGGGACTGCTGGGATGTGGGTATTACTATTGGATAGCCCTGGTTTTCTCTATATTTTATGTCTTGATGACATTTTTCATATTCTAAGTATTTAAGGCATTATTTCTCATTTTTAATTTTAAAAGATAGCTGTTTAATTTTGATTTTTGCGTTTTAAAGGCTAACCTTAAATCTTAGGGTTAAGTGCTTAGTAACATTAGAATGGGCTAATTTTTCTCTACGTTTCATGTTCCAATGTTTTTATAGCTTAATTATGTGCTTTTAAGGCTTTAGTAGTTGTAGCTTATTTTTCTAAGTATTTTGGGTATTTTTGGAGGTTTTTGGAGGTTTTCTGGCTTCAGGGTGGTCCGGATGGCTCATGTGGGCATCCCAACATAGGGTGTACTGTCTGCCTCAGTGCTAGAAGGCTGGGAAGTGTTTCTAGAAGAATTTTATGCAATTTGTCTTGCAAGCTATATCAAGTATTATTGCTGTCTCTGGTGTGGATTTGCAGCCTACATCAAGTATCATTGCTTTCTCTGGTGTGGAAATTGGTCTACATTTCATTTCTTTGGTTTGGTAGTCTTTTTGGAGACTACTTCCTTGGATTATCAGGCAGTCAATTGTATTGTAAAAGGGGCTTTAAACAACAGGAACCAATTAACTGTAGCAGGTAAATCTCACTTATATTTTTCTAAAGGGACAGGGGATTTTCTCTCTGGGTTTTCTTCAACTCCCTTGGTTAAGGCCTATAGCTAGTACTATATGATTGTCTAAATTTCTGGCACCCAACGTGGGGTAGAACATGCTAGTACTTTTTAATCTCAGTTGTCTTTGGTTGGTCTTTTTTTTGGTGATTTTGGTCTGGAAGAATGGCTTCTGGTTCATCTATTCCTGTGGTGACTGTCAGTGGGGGGGAAGGTCCTCCTGCTGTGATGGTTAGGGAGTGTGTTAGGATTAAAACTTGGGATGGTACCAAGTTTAATGTGGAAGCTGTGAAGTGGTTTCTGGAGAAATATGAAATTTCTGCTGGTTTGGATGCTGCTTCTTACCTGGACATGGTGAAGCAGATAATTTTCTTCATTGGTGATAGGGCAGTTGAGAAGGAGGTTGTGGCCATTTCTGGCTACAAGAAGAGGGATTGGAAGTTGTTGTGAAGGGAGATGGTGGATAGATGAGGTGTCACGTTTGCTATGGTGTATCTGAACAATGTTGTCAGTGAATGGCATTCTTATGGTGGTGTTGGTAACTTACTCAGTTACAGGATGTTTTTCCTGAAATTTGATCCTGTGGTAGAATATTTAATGGAAGTGGAGGAGCTGGCACATAAAAATGCTGCCAAAGATGTTTTTTGGTCTGCCATGGCTAGAGATGTCAGGATGGATGTGTTGAAGCAGTTGTCAAGGTAGGACTTGAAGAAAACTCTTTCCAATGGGGACCAGAATTTTCATGCCTTGGAAAAGGTGAAGGAGGCTGTGGAGGCCCATTTGAAGTTGTTGGCTTGGGACACCTATCAAGAGGGGTGTGCCAAGTATATCAGCAAATTCACTGAGGCTTTGGCTGAAGAGGAGAGCAGAGTGTAGTATGAAGAGAATAATATGGTGGACTTTCCCAAGCAGGAGAGGGACCAAGTGGTGGAGCAGTTGGCTGATCTGATAAAACAGCTACATATTTTTGTTCAGGAGGCTAAGAAGGCTAATAGGGCTCCTTCTCAGCCTAGAGATTTTGACAGGAGGGCTGGTAGGAGTGATCCTTGGGTCTGCTCTTATTTCAGCAGGAGGGGGCACAAGTCCAATGATTGTTGGGCTCTGAACAGAGATGTGTCAGAAGGAAAGGTGGAGTTTGATGGAAGGGTGTTCAAATTCCCTGATGGCTCATTTGTGAAGCCCAGTGAGGGGAAGGCTCCTGTTGATTTGGTCAGGAGAAGAAATGGTCTCAATCAGAGGAGGCCAAGGTTTGAGGAGATCCCTGATCAAGGGAAGTCTTCTGCTAAGGCAGATGATGATTTCAAGGGAAAAGGGAAGGAGGTTAATAAAGTCTCTTTTTCTACTTCCTTTTCTGGGTTGGATTTGTATTCTTGTGGAGGACAGTAAAGTGGAGATCTCTTGGCTGGTGTCTATATTGTTGAAGCTGGAAAGGTGGGAAGGCCTAAGAGCAGTTCTCAGGCCCAACCAAAGCCTAAGGCTTCAAAGGTGGATCCTAAGCTGAGTGCAGCCAGGAGGAAGTATAGCAAAGAGGAGCTGTACAAGATGCGGAAGTGGATTGCTGATATTGGCACCCCTAGTTTTGGTGCATTGGAGCCAATGCCAAGAGATGTTGATTCTGGCTGTGAGGAGGAAGTCCCTTTGGCTTCATTGTCAAAGCCTGCTGGAGTTAGAGGTGTTGGTGAGGGATGTGCTTTGATTCCTGTTGATGGAAAATTGGTTGGGGGTTCTGGTCCTCAGGAGCTTTCTAGGACCAAGGTAGTGAAGCCAAGGGCTCACTTTGAGAGGCCAGCAGTTTCTGGCCAATCTAATGTTATGGACTTGGTTCTGGAAAGAATTAATTAGGTTCAGGTTTCCCTTTCTTATGTAGAATTGTATGCTTTCAGTCCTGAATTGGCTGATAGACAAAAAAAATTCTTGACCAGGAGAAGCGTTTATTCTGGGGAGGTGGAATACATTTTTTATTCTTCTGAAAATCTCGGTGAGGGATTGGAAACTCATTTTTTGGCTCCTTTGGGTTTTTTCAATGTCACTCTCAATGGTAGGGAGGCTAGGGCATTGGTAGATTCAGGTTCTCAGATTAACCTGATTTCTTTGTTTGAGGAGACTCATCTGGGCCTCCCCATCAAGACAGGAATTGGTGGAAATTTAAGAGTTATTGGTGGCCATGTCACTGAGTTGATTGGGACAGCCGAATTTGTAAAGCGGGATATTGGTGGAGCCTCCGGAAAGGTTCATCTTTACATTTAAAAAGATAATGTAAAAGCTGTTTTGGGTGGACCATTCTTTATTGATTTCCAGAAAAATAATTGGTTATCAGTTTGACATGGGAATAAGTTTGGAGTTGACCAGTGAAGATGAGAGGAGGCTTCACATGAGGTTGTCATCTCCTGGAGATAATGGTTGGGAGATCAGCCCTTTCTTGTCTTAAATGTGCCGGTGCATGGATTGTTGTAGGAGAAGAAAAGAAGTGGGTGCCACCTCTGGATTTTTGGAGTGTGGTTCAGGCTCTTGTGAGAGTCTGTCTTTTTTAAAGTAATAAGGGCTGATTGCCCTAGTTCTACAACCTCTCCCCAAAATGAGGAAATCTCAGGTTGTAGTAGGTCAGCTTCCTTGGAGATATACCAAGTTGATTTTCAACTTTCTATTTTTAATGTTTCTCTTCTCTTCTAGTATTCATCATGTTTTTTATCAAGTATCTGTTCTCTCTCAAAATTTTCAATTATTTTTAATTCAATTTTTAAAAAGAAGATTGGCTATATATCTTTATTGAATGATATGCGGAAAAGCTCTGGAGTGGTAAGATTGGGTTCTAAAAGTAAGTCCTCCCAATTGTGCACCGCTAGGGTTTCTTCTACACCTTTCAAAAATATTACCTTGGCCACGTCTGTGAGCATTGGGGAAACCCCAGGTTATTCTTTTAGGATGGAAGATAACTCAAGAAAAGAAGATAAAAATTTCAAGATAACTGAGGAAAAGCTAGAAAATTAATCTGAAGATAATTAAAAAAATAAGAAAAGAATTATTCCTGTAAAGATCATCAAGATCAATTTTTGGTCCTCCAGCATGAGGTTAAACTGCACGAATTTTGAAAGAAAGAATATCATCAAGATAAATTTTTGGGCCGTCAGCATGAGGTTAAACTGCACAAATTTTTGAAGAAAGGAGATCATCAAGATCAATTTTTGGGCCTCCGGCATGAGGATAAACTGCATAATTTTAGAAGATGTGATTCAGAAGATGAATCAAGATTTGAATATTTGGAAGATGGAAGTGAGGACAAAGATGTTGAATTGCAGAAAAGTTGTGGAGTGGTGAGGTTCAGGTCTAAAAGTAAGTGCTCCCAATTGTGCACCACTAGGGTTTCTTCTACACCTTTCAAAACATTACCTGGGCCACACATGTGAGCAATGGTGAGACCCTTGGTTTTTGTTCCAGGTCTGGTGGTGAAGACGTCCTAAAAATCCTTCAAAATGACAGTGGAGCCGCAAAATACAAGAATGTAGCACAGAATATTATTCCTGTGGTTTTGAATCCTCCTTTGACAAGACCTCTGTTGTCAAGAGATACGTACTGCACTCCTCTGGTGAAGAATCCTCCTGATTTTGTGGAAACCACTTGGCTGACTGTGGAAAGGTTGAAAGTTGTTAATTTTGGTCCTGATAGGTGGTTGTCTGATAAGGAAAAGAAGTTGTTGTTGCATGTTATTGTGCTCAGGGAGAAAGAGGTGGAATTTTTGGAGGAGGAAAGGGTTGTGTTGAAACACTCTTATGGGGAACCTTAATTGATTCTAGTGGTTTACTATGAGCCTTGGCAAATCAAACCTATTCCAATTCCAGTTGCTATTAGGAATGATTTTGTGGAGATTGTTGGGATAGAGTCAGGACAGGATTGTATGAACAATCAATTTCTAGTTACTCAAGTCCGGTTTTCTGGATTAAGAAACAGAATGGGAATTTGAGGGTGGTGCATGATCTTAGGGCCTTGAATAGAGTCACTATCAAGGATGCTGGGATGCCGCCAAGTGCGGAGGACTTTGTGGAAGCTTTTTCTGGAAGGGTGTGTTATGGTTTGTGTAATATTATGGGTGCTTATGATGAAAGGGAACTTCACACTAAATAACGGCCACTCACAACATTTGAGACTCCTCTGAGAAGATTTCAGCTTACTAGGTTGCCTCAAGGGGCAACTAATTCAGTAGCAGTATATCAAGCTCAAATGGCTTGGATTTCACAGGATGAGCTTCCAACTCATACTGGTATTTTTATTTATGATGGTGAAATTAAAGTACCTTCCACTGATTATGGAAATCAGGTGCTGAAGAAGAACCCAGGTATAAGGAGATTTGTTTGGGAATATGCAATTACTCTAGAGAGAGTATTGTTTAGAATTGAAGAGGCTGGTTTGAACATTTATGGGTCAAATTTTTGTTGTTGTGTTCCTGCTCTGGAAATCCTGGGTCATGTTGTATTTAAGGAGGGAAAGAATATGGAAAAGAAGAAAGTTAATAAAATTCAGTCATGGCCAAGGCCCAAAAATACTACTGAAGTTAGGGGATTTTTGGGAGTTTGTGTGTATGTCAGGATTTTTATTAAGGATTTTCCTTTGTTGGCTTCACCCTTGAGAAGGTTGACCAGGAAAGATGCGGAGTAGGAATGGACTGAAGAGTGTGAAGAGACTTTTCAGAAATTGAAGAATATGGTAGGTGAAGATATTATTCTTCACAAGTTGGATTATTGAAGGGAAGATGCAAAAATTTATCTGGCGGTGGACTCAAGTTATATTTCTGCTGGTGCTGTTTTGTCTCAGGAAGATAAAGCTGGGAAGTTCAGGCCAGTAAGCTATGAGTCTGTAGTTTTTAATGAGGTGGAATCTTGGTATTCTCAGCCAAAGTTGGAATTGTGTGGTGTAGAAAAAATGTTGAAGAAGCTAGAAACTGTTTTGTGGGGGCAGCATTTTGAGCTTCAGGTGGGTGCTAAATCTCTGGTTCAAATGATCAACACACCTAGTCTTCCAAATGCTCCAATGACTAGGTGGGTGGCATTTATTCAACATTTCTCTTTTGACCTGGTGCACAAGCCAGGTAAGACTTTTACGATTCCAGATGGATTATCAAGAAGACCACCCACAGATGATAATTCCAATTCTGAAGAATTTGATGAAGATATTCTAGTGGTTAGGGCCAGCGCAAAGTGTGCCTAAGATTTTTCTCTCCTCCCCCAAGAGTCTAAACTGGATGATTGTTCTTGCCTCCACCAAGAGGTTAAACTGGATGGTTCTGATCTTGATTCTGCTGATCAGGATGTTTTTATTGATGAAGATGGGGCTTTTGTTTGGGATGGCTCAATTTGGAGAATGGTGTTTTTGTTGGTGAGCTGGATTCTTTTAAGATTCAGCGAAAGAAAAAGTAGGTGCCAAATTTTAGGGATTGGTGTCCTGCATGGGCTGGCCGTGTTGCTCATGTTTACACTGGAGATTTTGATGACAGGGTTGTACGCTTGGATATTGTTTTGTTGGATTTTGAAGATGAGACCTGGGTTCAGATTGGGTTTTATTTTAAAATGGTTGAATATCTGTTAACCTTGGAGAGGCCAGAAACATGTGATGATGATACTTGGGTGGCAATAAAGATTAAGAGTCCTGGATTTTATGTGTCAGGAAGGAGGTTGATGAGGAGGAGACATCCAAATCCTCCAGTGGTGGTGACTCAGAAGAAGGGTCAAGAATTGGTTTTGAAGTTTTTGAATGAAGACCTTGGTCATAGAGGTTTTAAGGAGACTTAAAGAAGAGTAGCAGATAGATTTTGGTGGCCAGGAATGAAGTTGGCTGCGCAGGGTTGGGTTCAATCTTGTGAAGAATGTCAAAGAAGAAGTCACTTGAAACCTAAAGAGGTTGGCCTTGAAACTGGTGAAACAACTGTGTTTGGAAGAGTCAGTTTGGATGCTGTCCATATCAAAGAGGGCACGTATAAATACTTGATTGTTTCCAGGGATAATTTGTCTGGTTGGGTTGAGGCAGTGCCTTTGGTTAATTTGACTTCCAAAAATGTGGCAGAATTTTTGAAGAAGGAATGGGTGTTTAGGTATGGGTTAATGAAGTTGGTGACTGTTGATGGTGGGCCAGAGTTTGGAGCTGAATTTAAAAAAGCTGTTGCAAGTATTGGCTCTAAAGTTAGAGTGGCTAAACCTTATTATCCTGAAGCCAAAGGAATGGTTGAAAGAGGCCATCAAGTTATCAAAAGTGCTTTGGTGAAAATGTGTGGAGATAGTGCTGAAAAATGAAGGAATTATTTACCCTTGATGTTATTTGCTGATAGAGTCACTGTGAAAAGGACAACTTGCTATTCCCTTTATTAATTAATTTTTGGGCAGAAAGCTGTTCTACCAGTAAATTTGGAAGCTGTCTCTTATCTTGGAACTGATTTGGATGATATATGCTCAAAAGAAGATTTGCTCTGTGCCAGGATGCAACAGTTGGAATGTAGAGAGTAATTTCAAGAGAAGGGATACTCTTGAATGATGAAGATAAGAAATCAATCAGTCAGATACTGGGACAAGAAGTTGGCTCATAGACTTAGGATTCCCTTGAAATGTGGTTGTTTGGTTTTGGTGTATTATAGAAGTTTGGAGAGTCAGTGGGGGAAGAAGTTTTCTAAAAGATGGAATGGACCTTACAGAGTCAGATCACAGGTGTCTAGAGGCTCTTATAATTTGGAGGAGTTAGATGGCGCAGTCTTAAAGATGAGAGTGGCCACGGATAAGGTGAAGAGATTTTACCCAAGAGGCACAAAAAAGGAAGAAGATTGACTCTGCAATGAGGATAAACTATGGACCATTCTTTAAATTTGGATTTTGGTGATGCTGTGCATCTTTTTTGTTGCAAACTTTTTGTTAGAAGGTACCCACGGGTGGGGCTTCTATATTTTGTTTTGGCAAGTGTAGTGGTAACTGATGGGCTGGCTTCTCTATCAACAGTTACCCCAGATTGTCCGTTTCCAACCCTTTCTCTTATTAAGTTGAACCCTAGTATTGGTTTTTCTTCACAGGTTTCTAGTCCTCTGTGACTTAAAACAGGAAACTCTTTTGGTCTTCAAGTGCCACTGTGGTCTTCCAACATTTGCAGGGGCCTTTGTTGTGTGATTTGGAGCTGTTTGTGCATGTCTTAATTGGCATCTGTTGAAGAATTGGGTATTTTTCTGGTTTTAGTCCCTGAATATTGGGACTTCGGGTATGTGGGTACTACTATTGGATAGCCCTGGCTTTCCTCTATATTTCATGTCTTGATAATATTTTTCATATTCTAAGGTTTAAGGGGTCATTTCCTCATTTTTCAGTTACAAGAGATAGCTTTTTAATTTTGTTTTTTGTGCTTTACAGGCTAACCTTAAGTCTTAGGGTTAAGTGCTTAGTACCATTATATAGGGCTAATTTATCTCTATATTTCAGGTCTAAATGTTGTTATAGTGTAATTTTGTGTTTTAAGGGTTTTAGTAGTTGTAGTGAATTTTTCTAAGTAGATTAGGTGTTTTATTGGTTTTCTGGCTTCAGGGAGGCCGGGCCGCTTCAGGCGGCACCTCCAACGTCAGGTGGCCCGCCTGCCTCTGTTTTAGAAGGTTGGGGAGCCCTTCTGGAGGGTTTTTATTCAATTTGGCTGGTACAGGCGCCAAATTTGTTGGTGTGCATGGGCTCTTAGATAGTGGTCTGTGTGTACATAGTTAATAAGACAGTTCAGGGAAACTTTAATTATCATACAACCATCCGGAGGTGATATCCTTGTTCCTCACTCAGTTTTAAATGTTTTCAGCCACAATTGGCTGTGTTTGTTGCAAGTTTAGTTCTTCATTTAACTCAACTTTAGCAACAGGTTCTCTGGTATAGTATTTCAAGCTATATCAAGTATTATTGCTGTCTCTGGTGTAGATTTTCAGCCTACATCAAGTATCTTTGCTTTCTCTGGTGTGGACATTGGTCTACATTTCAGTTCTTTGGTCTGGCAGTCTGTCTGTGGACTACTTTCTTGGCTCATCAAGCAGTCAAGTGTGTTGAAAAAGGGGCTTTAGCAAACAGGAACAAACTTACTTTAGCAAGTAAATCTCACTCTATTTTTCTAAAGGGGCAGGGGATTTTCTCTCTGGTTTTTCTCCAACTTTCATGGTCAAGGCCTATAGCTAGTACTATAGGATTGTCTACACAGGACTCTTCACGCTTATTGGTTTTAATATTATGTTTTGGATGTTGTGTTTTTGTTAGAAGGTACCTAGGGGGGACTTCTAGATTTTATTTTGGAAACTGTGGGGGTTACTGATGATCTGGCTGCTCTGTAGAACAGTTACCCCAAAATGTCTGTTTCAAGTATTTTGTTTGTACTAGTTGAAACATAGTTCTGGTTTTTGTTATTCAGGGTTTAAGTCCACTATGAATTTAAACTGGCTTACTGGTTCAAGACAGGCTTATTTTGTTTTGGTGGTGGATCACTGGCTGTCTCCCATAATTTTTACTTATTGGAGGGAGCCCACCCAGTGATCATTCCCTTGGACTGGACTTTCTTTGGACCTGAACTTTTTCTTTTCTTTAATTTTTGTGTCAATGTTTGCCTTAGATAGTGGCTTTAGATTATTTTCTTTTAATTTTTTATGGGAGTTATTAGGATATAAAGCGGGAAAAATTACAAATTTATATTATATGGTGTCACCACATCAGGTTCACCTCGATGTGGGCAAGCATTGGTTGGGAAAGGCTCATCAATTGGCCGGGAAATGCTATTTTCTTTCTTTTTCTTAGTATTCTCTCAATTTCTATTTATTTCATCTTTATTTTTTATTTCAGTATATCTAAAAATTATTGAACAGTGTATCCACATCAAGGTGCACTTGAAAGTGGGTAAAGTATCAGGGGATCAGCTCATCAATTGGCTGGTGGATACCATTAGTAACTATTATTTGTCTCATGTTATTATTATTATCCATTTCATTTTAATTTTTCAACTCTCATATTTTTGGTTAATTTTGTTATTTATTTTCAAATCTTTTTAGTATGTTAGGAGTTTTAAATAAATAAAAATGAAAATGAAAAAAATAATAAAAATAATAAAAAATAATAAAAAATAATAAAAAATAATAAAAAATAATAAAAAATAATAAAAAATAATAAAAAATAATAAAAAATAATAAAAAATAATAAAAAATAATAAAAAATAATAAAAAATAATAAATAATAAATAATAATAATAATAAATAATAAAAAATAATAATAATATAAAATAAAATAAATAAATAAAATAAAATAAAAATAAAAATAAAACAAATTTTTTTATTTATATTTCTGTTAATTATTATTGTTCTCTCTATTTAGTGACTTATTAATTTCTTTATTGTTTATTTTAATGTCTGGAAAAAGAAGCCTCCAGCGGTTGTTTGTGATTATGGTGGTGTTTTTGCTTTTTTTTAGGATTGGAAGAAGAACTGTGTTCTTTGTGGTGTAGGCTGCTGGAAAGAGTATATGGATTGTAATGGTCAGGGACCAGAGTGGAACGTAATTTTTGGAAAGAAGTGGAAGAAGCAGGGATAGAGTGTTGGATGGTGTGCTTGATTATTCTATACATCTTCCAGTGGTCATCAAGGAGCTTTTTTCTCCGATTCTTTTTAAAATTATTCAACAGACCATGGAGGGCAAAGGCCTTAAGCATGTTTGAACACATCATGCTTAGATGTTGTTTCATGTTGGCATAATCCAGCATTAAGGTAGTTTCTAGAGGTTGGCCAATCCCAATTGTAGTTCCAGGAGGCGGGGTTCCAACTACACAGAAAAATTAGATCAGTAATTTTTCTCTGTTAAAGAAATTGGATTTATTAATTTGGTACTTACAGATTGGGAGCTCATCAAATCTCCAAGCAGCTGGGATTTGAGCTGTTGAAGAAATGCTGAATGGATGTTGAAGGAGGATCAACCAGATAGCGGTATGGATTCTCATGATAATTCTCCAAATGTTGTTAAGAAGATGAAGGAGAAGAAGGGCATTCCTGTGGCCTGGTTGGAGCAGTAGGGCTGCTGTTGTTGTTGTGGATATTATTATTGCTTGGCCCAGTTGGGTTGGACACTGGTGGTGGAGAACAAGGGTTGTTGAAGGAAGGATCAGGAGAAGGTGACCTGGAAGTGGATTGTGATTTGCTAGATGAAGATCTAGAAGAAAGGGAACTATCAGAGGAATAATTGGTGGCCAGAGGAGAGGTGTAGTTAGTTCTTCTTGAAGTAGCAGGAGATTTTTGTTTTGAACCAGTGTTGCGTGCTCTGGTGTTTTCAGGAGGTCCTCTGGCAGGTTTTCTAGAGTTGTTGGACTTTTTGGGGTTGTCTGAGGAATAAATTTTGTGTGTGCGCATGGCTCTGGGAGCACTAGGAGGTGGTTTTGTTGAGTTGTTGCTGTTTAATAGTTTATTTTGGCTGTTATCTTGCTGAATTTCTGGAGTTTAGAGCCTTATTTTTGCTTTCTGGAAAGGCGGGCAGGCCACCTGAATGTGGTCTAGCAGCTTGGGAGCTGATTTTGAAGATGATTTGGCAAATTTTGCTGAGGTAAAAGCAGATTCTTGAGAATATAAAGCAGTTCTTTTAGGGAGTGTTTTGGGAATAGAACGGTGTGATCTTCTGGAAGGAGCGGAAGATAAAGAAAAGGAAGCAGGTCCAAGTTCTGGTGACCTGGTAGGAGATCTGGAAATATATTTTTGTGAAGGTGAAGGCAGAGGTATTGGATAGTTGGGGTCTCTTTCACATCTTTTATTTTTAGAGTTGCAAGAATGACAGGCTCTGTTATAGTATTTGGCCTGAGGAGTTGGAAGAGTGAAAGTACAAGGCCTGCACATTTGGATGCACTGTTTACAAGCATAGTCCTTTCAAGCAGTGAAACAGGGAAGGTCCGATTGGTCAAAATCTGGGGATTCAGCCATTATCTGTGAAGGAAAAATAATGAAGAGAAAAGAGATGACTTTAAATTTTATCAGTGACACTACGCAATATAGGGGGTGGACTTGCTAGCAAGTCCTCAACCTGAACTGAGATGGAACTCAGATGGAACTCAGACTGAACTCATACTGAACCCAAACTGAACTCTACTTGAACACCCACCTAAAACTGTTCTGCTGAGTGGTGTTCATTCCTGATTGTATGGTTCCTTTATCAATAGCTCAATGTGTGTTCAATCTGTTGTGAGTTTGGGTCCAAGGTTGCGGACTCACTAGCAAGTCCGCCCCCCATATTGTGTGGTGTGATATGTAGAAAATGAAGAAAGTGTGGAAGTTCAGCAGGTTGGCTGCAGAGCATTGTGCATGGAGGTGGCTTCGCTCTTATATGCAAAATGTGTATAATCCTCCAAGAATTTAAACTGGATGATTACAATTTTATTCTAAGAATTTGAATCCTATATGGGCTCTGTAGTCCGTCAAGACTTTAAACTGAACACTGGTAGTCTTTCAAGAATTTAAACTGGCTGGTTATTTAAAGATTGCTGTAAGATTTTTATCTTTTTTATTACTACTGCGGATCTTTAGTCTGTCATGACTTTAAACTCAACACTGGTAGTCCTCTAAGTCTTTAAACTGGCTTATTACAATTTTATTTCAAGAATTTGAATCCTTTATGGGCTCTGTAGTCTGTCAAGACTTTGAACTGAACACTGGTAGTCCTCCAAGTCTTTAAACTGGCTGTTAATTTAAAGATTGTTTCAAGATTTATATTTTTTATTACTACTGTGGATCTGCAGTCCGTCAAAACTTTAAACTGAACACTATAGAGAGTCACCCAAGACTATAAACTGAGGATGGTTTAAAGGTTGAGTCCTTCAGGACTATAAACTAACAATGTGGAGTTGGTGTGATTCTGGAAGAGGGCATCCAAGGGGGAGTCTTTGAATTTTGTTAAGGCAAGTGTGGGGGTAACTGATGAGCTGGCTGCTCTGTAGAAAAGTTGCCCCAGAATGTTAGTGTTTTTCTTTGGTCTTTAATGTTTTGATCTCTGGTTCTGTCTTTTGATTTAGGTTTTGAGTTGCCCAAGACTATAAACTGAGGATTTGTGAGTCTTCCAAGACTATAAAATGAGGGCTGTTAGTCCCCTAAGACTTAAACCTGAGGATTAGTCCCCCAAGACTTTAAAATGAGGAATTTTTTATTTATTTTTATTTCCAAATCAAGAATTATGGGCAAGAAGTAATTACAGAAAAGAATCAAGAGATGTAACAAAATTTTCAGCATTGACTTTGAACTGGTGAATGAGTTTCTTCCTTTTCTCAAGGTCCTGTGGGTTTCTGGAAGGAGTGGATTGTAAGTAATTTAGGATGAGATGCTTCTGTTGAGAAGAATGTTGTTGGAATTTGTCTATGATGGTGGGAAATGGATTAGGTGGGGGTTCTACAATGGTTCCCACATTTTCATCATCACTGTCTTGATGGATATGAACTGTAAATTGTTCAGATTTAAATTCAGTATGAAGAAGTATTGGGCTTACCATCAGAAGGACCAGGGATGGTAGAGCTAGTGTTTTTAGTGGGGTTGGCACTCTTTTTTGAAGGGTGTAATTTGTTGACCAGTCTGGGGATCAGGATGGATGGTCTGGATCTTTTGGTGCTGGCGGAAGGCCAATCAGATTGTGGAGGAGGAGAATATGTTGAAGAGGATAATGGACAAGTTCTGAAACAAGTCTTCTTTATAGAGTGGCAGGAATCACAGGAGGTTCTGTAGGGATGAGATGGTGGTGTGATGGTACAGATGAGATTGTTGTCAATGCAGTATTGGCAAGGAACCACGTCAGTAGCAGATTTGAAAAGAAAGCTGAAAATGGTAGTTGTGATGTAGTAGAATGTGGACATTCTGTATTGGAGGGAGGATGTGGTCTTCCATCATTGGCGCAGCCCTTTTTTGGTCTGTTTGGAATTGTTTTGATATGTCTTAAATGGCATTTTTTAATAATTGGGTGTTTTTCTGGAATTATTCAGCAAATATTGGGACTTGAGGGATGTGGGTATTACCATTGGTAGCCCTGGTTTTTCTCTATATTTTATGTTTTGTTGACATTTTTCATATTCTAAGTATTTAAGGGATTATTTCTCATTTTTCATTTTAAAAGATAGCTGTTTAATTTTTTTTCACATTTTATGGGCTAACCTTAAGTCTTAGGGTTAAGTGTTTATTACCATTAGAATGGGCTAATTTTTCTCTACGTTTCATGTCCCAATGTTGTTATAGTTTAATTATGTGTTTTAAAGGTTTTAGTAGTCATAGTTTATTTTTCTAAGTATTTTGGGTGTATTTGGTGGTTTTTGGTGGTTTTCTGGATTCAGGGTGGTCTGTCTGCCTCAGGCAGGCCTCCCGATGTTGGGCTGACCACTGCCTCAGTGCTAGAAGGCTGGGAAGCGTTTCTAGAGGGGTTTTATGCAATTTGTCACTCAGAAATGCCAAATTCATTGGTGTGCATGGGCTCTTAGATAGTGGTCTGTGTGTATATAGCGAATAAGACAGTTTGGGGCAGCCTTAATCATCATACAACAATCTGGAGGTGATATCCTTGTTCCTCACTCAGTTTTCACTGTTTTCTGGCCACAATTGGCTGTGTTTGTTGCAAGGTTAGTTCTTCATTTAACTCAACTTTGGCAAATTTTTTCTCTGGTGTAGTCTTGCAAGCTATATCAAGTATTATTGCTGTCTTTGGTGTGGATTTTCAACCTACATCAAGTATCATTGCTTTCTCTGGTGTGGAAATTTGTCTACATTTCAGTTCTTTGGTTTGGTAGTCTGTCTGGAGACTACTACCTTGGCTGATCAGGCATTCAAGTGTATTGGAAAAGGGGGTTTACAAAAAAGGAACTAATTTACTGTAGCAGGTAAATCTCACTTATATTTTTAAAAAGGGACGGGGGATTTTCTTTCTGGGTTTTCTCCAACTCAGTTGGTCAAGGCCTATATCTAGTACTATAGGATTTTCTACATCGTGATTAGAGGTAGACTGTGGTACACATCTCCCAGTAACCCAGAAATTTTGCAGATTTCAGCAAGCACAACAAAGTGATTTTCAAGTAGGATGGCTACATAGGCACAAAAAAGGGATGTGATAGCGCAGAAAAGGTAGACTCTCCATGCACAGTTTTTTTTGTGTATTATGGAATTATAAGCTGGGGTGAGAAAAAGTTTAGGTTAAGTACATAATGTTCTAAAAGACAATGAAATATGGGACGTACTTGTGAAAAGCAATGGGAAGAAATTGATTTATGATATGGACTTACAAGGCTGCAATAGAGGTGGCATAGAAATTTATACTTAAGTTAAAAGTGATGCTTTTCGGAGAAACTGTGCCTTCCCATGAAGATGGAAAATTTGTTAGAAAAATAAGTAGAGGCACTAGAAAGAAACAACTCTATTGAAATTAGCACTCAAGAAAAGGATAAGAAGGATAGGACTTTAGATTTGAAAGTCATTTGCTGAAGCACAAAGGGTTTCACAATTAGGGGATACTTGTGTTGCCAGCGTGGGTCATTGCAATAGGTATGAAAGGTGGTGCAGGACCTATTATTTAGTGAGGGATCTTAAGAAGTGTTGGTTTTAGGTGCTATTGGAGAAAAAGTCCCTTATAATAAATGTACTTAGATCTTTGAGATATTGAGATACTGTTCGTTATACTTCAATTTGTGATGAACTTGTGCAGGAAAACCTGTAGGGAAAGGCAGCATATGAAAGGGGTGCTGAAGATACAAATGTATATAATTACTCACTTGTAAATAGTAGATGTGTGTGTGTGTTTGTGAATGTAAGTTATGAATTAATTGATAAAAAGATATATTTTATTTTTTGTACATATTGGGTGTGCATACCAGAAGTAGCGCTGTAGAGTTATTTTATTGCTACAGTAAGGATAGTATTAGATCGAGCGCTTAAAAACTGAGTGACTGAGAATACTAACACTTACTGAGAATAGATCTATCCAAAAGTTTGATTGCTTATATTGGAATATATTTATCTTTTATTCCTTTTATTATTATTAACAGTCATTGTACTTCCACCTCCACACCCAGAATAAATAAACAGACTTATGATACGTGATTTCACTGTCTTTAAATATTAGAGTTGTAGGCTCTTCTTTTTAAATTTATATTTAGGAAGGAGAACCAACCCATCTCAGAACTATGTCTATAGATTAGCATTATAGAACTCTTTCTTGTCTACAACATTTCAAGCATTACCAAGCCAAATACAAGAAGGCAAAGACTCTTTCATTTTCTACTAATTTTGGTATTACTGACATCAATATCTGTAAGAGCATAAATTCCAAAGTTGATAAACTTGAATCTCTATGTACATACTTTGATGAGATGGATGCTATTTTTGGAGAGAAAGCTAATGTTAATCCTGCCAACATGTTGGATGATGAAGATTCTATCTCCAAAAATGACGTCAAAACAAATCTTTTCCCATTCTCTTCCTCCTCTCAAGCCTCCCCTATTCTAAATTCAACAAATATAGATAGCTTTCCAATAGATCCTTATGGTGATATAAACTAACATGATCCCACTCCAGTAAGTTTTTCTTTCTTGTCTAGTTGTTTTATTTTTTTTATATTTCTAAAAAGGCTCATGAACAAACCCAGGATCCTCAAGCAAGTGAGTTTAAAGCTAGAATCAATGATGAAGAGAAAAATTTTACCTCGAAAAAAACCAAAGACCATCAACTACTTTGAATTTCAACAGTCAAAGAAAGAAAAACAGAGATAGTTTTTCCCAAACCCCTTTTTCTTCCATTGAGGATTTTCTGGAAAAAAGTGAATCTGATAAGTGATAGAATACCTCTTAATAATTAAGTGAGCTTTTCTTTTCTTTTGTTTATATTTATCTTCACTCTAGGTAAAGTTGAAGTTTCAAGAGATACTCCCAACTTTCAAAAGAAACAATACAAGCTCTCTTTACAAAGGGATGATAGGGCACAAGACTTAGAGGAGAAGAAATTTGAGCTTTCTATAAAGAGGGATGAGAGGGAAGATGACTTGGAGGAGAAGAAATTTGAGATAAAGAAAGAGGAGAAGGCAATTGAGTACACTTTCTTATTGAATCAAATGAAACTCAAGTATCAACTTGAAGATGGTTCAAAAATGAAAGAATTCTTGAGATAATAAATTAAAGCTAATTAATCTATTAAGGAAATTGAACGCTTAATGAAAATGTTTCATAACTAGTTTTTTCTATTTTGTTTAGAAATTTTTCTTTATAGAATGCATTAATGCTAATAATCAATCCTTGACACACACTCCTCACTGAAATGTGAAACATTTTGTTGTAACATTTTATATTATTTATTTGTTTGGTTAAATAAATTTTGCTTTATTTCTTTTTGGTGATAATTTCATATGTGCTGACTTTTTAAAGGTCTTGATTCTAGATGATTTTTTTTTGAAAAAATTTGAAGAACTCATACATTTTTTCTTCTTTATATTCAAATCATTAAATTTTCTTTTCTAAATACAGCTAGGTCAAAAAAAACTCTATATCTGTTTTGAAAAATTGCCAATACCCTGCCCTTCATTTTATTGAAGCAAGGGGTGGGTATCACCAGAATTTTTCTAAGTCATCAATTTCACATGTCAGATTTGAAAATTTGGCAATACCCTTCCTGCATTTCATTGAAGTAAGGGATTAAAATCACCAAAATTAAATATAATTACATAAATTAATATATAAAAAACTAATATATATCAATTTCCTTAGTTTTAAGGTAATGAAAATTCTTCTAGCCAAAATGTGGATACATCTAGAAAAAAACTTTTGGGACTTTCCACAAGTGTAGGCTGAGGAATCTCATGAAACAAATAAATGTTGTCATGATTCCTGTTTATAAAACACAGGGTTGTTGGCCCATTACTTTATTTTAGGAATTTGAAATATAAGAGCTATTTATAAAAAATTTATGAAAAAATTAATATATTTGATGACTCTACTCATCCCCATAGTTTATGATCTACATAAAGTTTTTTTATATCTGTTAAACTTACCTTCTTTTTTTACCTAGTTTATTTGGTGGATTAAGTTTTTAATGATTTGAAAAGAACATCTGAAATGCATGAACTTTTTACAAGATTCCAAGCCAGGTGGAGCTTGGTTGTTTGGTGATGATGCTGAGAAGAGTTCCAAATAGTTTCAATAATTCCAGTTCTCAATCCAAAATTGATTATACAGTTGTGATCCTGAAAGTATAACCCATGACCTTTTATATTAGCTGGGGAAAGAATAGGTTGTCCAGTAATAAGATTAATATTAGGTGAAATCCCCAAAGTAAGATAATTGGTTTCATTCTTATCAGTATAAATCTTGTTATGAAAACCAGAATGTAATTTTTTCAAGCAATTGGCCAAGAAATAATTGAGTGATCCTAAGCTTTGAGAGATAAAATTCTAGATAATCATCAGATAAGAGTTTCAGAAGCCTTATTCTCTAATTATACAATATAAAGACACAAAATAAATTATATGATATTTGGGAAAAAAGGCTCAACTTTAAAGGTCAATATCTCAGCAACCAATGAACCAAATTAAAATATGTTTATGGGAAATGAAAGATAGGCTTTAGTAGAATCTTCATTTAAATAAAATCTTATTTAAATAAACATAACCCCTTTTTTGTTACATAAATACATGAAATAAAAATATTTAAATTGGGAACAAAAGTCTCAAATTTAATGGTCAATATCTCAGAAACCACTGAAACAAATTCATATCTGTTTGTGGGAAATGAAAAGTAGCGTTCAGAAGTGTCTTCAATTCAAAGGACATTAGATTTGAATAAATCTAACCCTAATTTAGAGTCTAAATTACAATATTTTACAAAAACTTGAAAAGTTGTAATGGAGATGAGAACAAGAGGAGTTTAATAAGTTCACTGTTATCCAGATAAGAGTTATACATATATTTAAGTATGAAATTTTCATAGAAGGAATGAGATATTATATAGGCATAAAAAAAGGAGATGAAACATACCTTGATTGAAAAGTAGGAAAAGTTGAGTGAGAAAGATTGATGCTGGAATTTGGGAGAAATTGAATATCAAGTAAGTGAAATGCATAAAGAATGTGCAATGTATGTGTTTTAGTGACATGGAGCCAAAAGAAAGTGGAATAGGGGAAAGGGGGGATAATGAACATGCAAAGGAGGGATGAAGAGTAGGTAGATGGAGCTAAAAAAGAAAGTAAAGAGGGAGAGAAAAAAAAGGTTAATTTTAACATTGAAATCAAAAATAAACACTTACAAAAAAAACTTAAATACAAAAAATAAAATAAAAATTATAATTAGCAATCAAAAAATCAAAAAAAAAATTACTTAACTGGAGAGATGAGATGAGAAAATAAATGAAACCAAATTGTTTGAGGGATGTTGGAGGAGAGGAGGAAAAGGATATGAGGGATGAATGAAAAAAAGAAACAATGAAAAATTATGCAATTGCAGAAAATATACGATTTCATGTTGAGCTGGTGAATGAAAAGAAATGAGACATCCAAAAAAGAGAAATTCAGTGTAAATTCAAAATAAAAATGAATATTTAAAAAACAAAAACACCAAAATAAGTGAATAAAGCACAGAATTTGAACATTTGGAGAGTATGAAAAAAAATTAAAAGAATTGTGTTTCAAAATGTTGGAGGGTGGTTGGCATAATGACAGAGTGTATGCTGGTGGAAAGAATGTTTTGTGATTCAAGGGAGGGGAGAGCTGGTGCAGGTCTGGGATCCTCTTCTTCATCAATATCATTGAAAAGACATATAAGCTAAAGTGTCTTCCAACCCAGAGTCAGAGTCAGAGTCAGTGGCTTAAACTAATGTGATTTCATTTGTCAGCCAGGCTGCTAGACTTACTCAGTAAAATAATGAATTATTTACTGGGATGAAGCCACGCCTTTTTATTTCTTATTTTATTATTAATTATATTATATTTAATTTAAAGTTACTTGTAATAAATTAATTAATTACAATAAGTGAATTTAGTAAATGTTTAAATTAAAATTAATGTCCCTTATATTTTTATTCCCTAACACCATGCTTAATGACAGGTTAAAAGAGATAAAAATATACTAATACTAAAATTGAAAAAAATTCACATTAGTTTATTTAAAATTCTAAAATTATATTAAATTATGAAAATTTAAAAGTACTAAGTGTGACATTTAAAAGTGAACTTTAAAAGATATCAAATAAATTGATATATACATTAAAATATATTTTATTGGCACATCCTTTTAGTACTCTCTGTTATTTGTAATTTCTTTTTTTTAAGGATTTTTTCTCTCACTCTCTTGCATGTAGACTTCTTAAACCTGTGTTCTCTCTCTCCTTTTTTCTTATAAAAGGCCTTCCACTTTGTGCTGTTTTATTCATTCTATTACTTACTTATTTTTTATCATAAACAACCAAATTATAATTCTATTACTACCAGTACTGATTTATTATTTACAATTAGGTAGATTAAAATCTTTATAAGTAATAATAAAATTTTCCCTTACATTTAAATTGAGTAATAAAACAATAAGATAAAAACTATGTACCCTCACTTGAAATCTTGAGTTATCCACCTTTACTGCTGTTTGGACCATTGTAGAATCTTCTAGACCATTAGGTCCCCTTTGAAAGTGTTCACAGCTGTGTGAAGTTGCTTCCTAGTAGAGTGGTGCTTCATTAATGTTGGTAGAAGGTTTAGGTGATGAGTGGGAAGTGGGAATTTGCTACCAAATGAGCAGATGGTGTGTGTAGATAGAAAAAAATGTTATGTGTTCACCACAAAAATTAAGTATCATAGAGTGAAGAGACACATAAAGATGAGAAAAAATGTTATGTGTTTGCCATCAAAATTAAGTATCATAGAGTGATGAGATAAATAAGGATGGCATCCGCAATTATATGTCATGTGACTTTCTTACAAATCAATCATGGATGTGGTGAGTTTGAGATCAGGAATTAGGAACAGAAATTGAAGTATAAGAGGCGGGATAATGCATTATTGTAGATTCCTTATCCACTAGCCCCAGGGCTAGTGGATAAAAATCTTTCACAATTAATAATGTCTGATCCTGGGAAAAAAAATTCCTGGTCCCTAATTGTGGATCTCTGAACATTGATACCCCCTAATAAGGGTTATCAAAGTTAGAAATTTGTAATTATTTAAAAGGTATTTCACAACACAAAAAGAAAGCCACAAACTCAATATTAATTCTCTGTAAAAAGGTGTTTTGGGGGCACAATATAGCATATTTTAAAAAATAATCATGATTGATTTGATGGAAAAAGGAGGTATTTTGAAATGGAAGATTTCTAACTTTGATACCCCCTATTAATGGTACTAAACTTTTTGAAAAGAGAACATTGAGGAAATTAAAATGATTACTAAAAGTCTAGTCTGATTTTATTGACATTAAATGACTTTAAAACTAATCCCATTCCAAATTTTACTTCAAATTAAAATTTATGCTTGATGAGACTTACAATGTATTTTAGCACAATTAAAAAAAACTGAAATTGGAGCAAACTCAAGTAGAGAACAGTTAAGAAACAGTCAAAACTCAAAAAAAAAATGTCATCAGGCATCTAGACATAATTTTCCTCCCCTGATAAGCCATTCCCACCAAAGTGGTGTTGACGATTAACATCCATCATATGCCAGCCTCAAATTGGTTGCTATCTCTCACAATAATTTAATCTCTCTAAATTGAAAGTGAAGAATATCAGGATATCTCACAAACTGCTAGACAAGCTATTTAGATACTTCTTCAATCACTGGTGACTGAGGAACCTGCGGGTCATATGTAATTATAGTAAGATTTATGATTATAAAGTAACCTCCAACTAAAATTGTTTGAAAATTAATTGAGTAGTGAATAGGTTTTTCCTAAGTCCAATCTTATGTTTCTTTTACTTCTGTGTCATTTGTGACACTCAAATCTTTTGGCATTGTTTTCGGTTCATCATCAACCAAAATAAAGCTATTGCCATTTTGGCTGCCAGTTCCGCTTCCATTTTCGGAATGGTCAACTGACTTAGGAGCATCACTTTGACCAGCCACCTCAAGTGGCTGCTCAGGTTTGGAAGGTGATGGTTCCTCCGATGGTTTTTCTGATTCGGATGTGATTTCTTGAGTGTTTGGAATGCTGCTGGGCTTCGGCTCGATAAGTAACTTTTCTTCTTCAGTTATTTCTTGAATGATGGGCTCATCTCTGCTAATAGAAGCAGAAAAAGGGCGAGATGAAGATCCAGCCGACTTCAAGGTATTATTAACATCAATTTTGATCATTTCACTTTATAAAAAAAATGTTAGTCTTCAAAAACGTTTGGGAATAGGTGAACTAAGCAAGTACTTACACCACAATGACAAAGACATCAGGGGGCATTGTTCGTTGATAAATGCCCAAAAGTTCTTGGGGAGAAGGATAAACCTTGTATGCTTTAAAAAACGCAATAGCAGCTGGAACAGCTCCTTGAGGCAATCCTGTGTAAACATATTGGGAGCAAGCAAGAATTAACACAAGCAAATAAATAGGCCAATAACATTAGTTGAATGAATAACGGCATCTCACGTTGGGATAACATTTCACCCATTCCGACTTGTTCCATGAAAAATGTTTCTTTTCCTTCGATAGTATTAGGTAAAGATTCTGTGTTGATTGACTCGACAGCAGCTTCTAGAACTTTGCGTATGTTGGCGTTATTTCGTTCAGAAGAATACTGCTGTTGCTTATCAAATTTTCTTTGCTGTTTCACTAAAAGAAAACAAAATTAGTTTTTGGAAAAGGAAATGAGAGAGGCCAACAAGAGAAAACAAGAAAAATTATAGAAAGAAAGAGAAATGAAGAAAAGGGACAGCAAATCACACAGTTTTTTACGGAAAAGGGGATCATGCCGTCTTTTGTAGTCGAAATAAAAACAATAGGAGATTCCAAGTGTGCAAACGGAGAGGGCGGCGATGGAAATCAAATTGCGAGTGTTTGACATATCGCCGAGGGAAAGACAAAATAAAGTCTCGGTCAAGGTAAAAGACGATATAAACAGTAAGACAAGTATGAATATGAATATGAATATGAATGGACTCCTAGAAAGATGTTGCTCAGGATCGGTTCATGCCAGCTGCTCGCCTTCCAACTTCAATCAAATTATTGATTTCTCGCGCTATTTCAATGGTGTAAATCTATCTAATTGGGATTATTGGAGCATTAAGCAGATATGCATTAACCTACTTATTCCTTCACGGCCTTCTCTTGTCCCATGTTGCAGTCTAAAGATGGTCAATCGATATTTTTCAATCCTTATTCATATTTAGCTCAAATTTCAAAGGATGCTGTTGATAGCGCGACAAAATGCAGCCCACTCAACTAGTTGAAGAACCTGGCTACAATCCTCAATGGGTGAGAAAATATAAGGATACCAAACCTCATAAAAATCAATGTCATGTGGCGAAAGAACCTGTCCAACAAGTTATGACCCCTGAGACAGACCTTGAAAAAAGTGTGGATGAAGTGGATGTGGATGAATGTGTGTATAGAAGTGTTAGATTAAAATGTGTAATATAAGAGAATAAGGTATTACAAAAGGATGTAGAGTGTGTTAGTAAAGCAGGATTCCAATGAGAAGGATAGAGATGCAATTTTATTATTAATTCTCTTTTGGAGACTTTTCTGTTAAAAATTATAAACCCCACAGTAAAGTGATATGGCTATTTTCCTTTCTCTCATTGTAAAAACATCTCAAATGTGATTTATATATACTAGTCTGTGATTGAGATAATATCAAATCAAGTAGCCTAGTTGTTAGTGCTACACAATGCAGCCCAATAAAGAGGTTAAAGGACCTAGCTTCAATCCTCAGTGGGAACAACAAATTCAGGATACCAAACCTCAAGAAAATACAGGGAAGGCAGTAAATGAATGTGCAAAGAAGATCAGACTGGAAAAAAAGATGCTGGTAAATAGTTATGAAAAAGCATGTGGTGGAAATAGTTGTGTAATATAAAAGAATAAGGGATCACACAAGAAAGTAGAGTGTATTGGTAAAGCAGGGATTCCAATGTGAAAGATAGAGATGCAATTTTATTATTATTACTCTTTCGGAGTCTTTTCTGTTTAAAATTATAACACTGCGCACCTAGTAAGATATCCCCGATGGCACTACGCACCAAGTAAGATATCCCCGATGGGGATATCCAGCGCGAGTTAGGGAAATTGTAGGGAGCGACATAGGGATAGAAAAATATGTGCGAGAAAAATATGTGTAAGGAAAATATGCGCGAAAAAATGTGAGAAACAAAAGTGTAAGAAAAATATCTTGCAACCATGGGAAATTTTGTTTTTTAATTTTTTTCTCTCAAAAAAAAAGATTTTTTATTTCATTTTTTATTTTTTCCTAAATTTTTACAATTTTATTTTGTAAAAATAAACTCTCATCACTACGCACCAAGATATCCCCGATGGGGATATCCATGCACAAGTTTTGAATATTGTAGGGAGGGACATAAGGTCAGAAAAATAAATGTAAGAAAAGTAAGTTCTAGAAAAATAAGTGTAAGAAAAATATTTTGTAACCATGAGAATTTTTTTTTTTTCAAAAAAAAATAAAATAGTAATAAATCTGAAAAAAATAAAATAAATAAAAAATAAATAAATAAATTATTTTTTAAGAAAAATAAATTATAAAGCGAAAATCCCAATGTTGCAAAATATTTTTCTTACTCTTTTTTTTCTCACACTTTTTTTTCTTACACTTATTTTTCTCGCACTTATTTTTCTTACACTTATTTTTCTATCTTTATGTCCCACCCTAGAATATCCCCAACTCGCGCGTGAATATCCCTATCGGGGATATCTTACTTGGTGCGTAGTGTGGGGATATCCAGCGCGAGTTGGGGATATTCTAGGGAGGGACATAAGGATAGAAAAATATGTGTAAGAAAAATATGTGCGAGAAAAATATGTGTATGGATGTATGTGCAAAAAAAATATGTAAGAGCATCCACACTCGCTTGGTTGCGTAACTCCCGCTTACATGCATATTACTTCTGAGTTGCACAAATTTATGATATCATTCCACACTCATTTTTCGAAAAATTCACTATTTGCGAGTTACACGAAATATTCATCACTCCTGTTTCTTGGTTTATTCAATAACATCACTGCTTCCACGGCACTAATTTCTTCTATCCCTCCTTCTACCATACTCATTTTTCTTCACTCAACTGTTACATTTCCCATGTCTTTAAATTTCCTTGATGATTTATTAGACATGGAAGAAGAAGATCTCCTTCTTACATATTTGTTAACTACCTATTGCAACAATCAATCATCTAATTCAACTACACCAAGACCAAAGAAAAAAATGATACAACAAGATCGTTACTGTCAAGGTGCACTTTTGGTCTAGAAGATTTGGTACGGAGTTTATATGAAGATTTTAAGGATTAAGTGGACTCTCAATAATTTAGTACGTATTTCTCAATCAAAGATGATTTTTACTCAAATGATAAGAGGTAGATTTAAAATATTAATATAAGTTATAGATTAGAATTATGTCCTTGTAAATACTAAAGATATAAAATATAAGAAATAAGTGTTAGATTGTGGTTGTGGTAATAAAGTAAGTTAATAATGGAATGATGAAAAGACAACAAAAAGAGAGGCCTTATATAGGCAAAGGAGAGACAAAGCACAGCAATCAAATTCTAAAAACAGTAGTATGAGAGAGAGAAAAGAATATTCCAGAAGGAGTATTTTCAAATAATAAAGTTATTCTAAAAAGAAGGCATCAAAAAGATGTATTTACAGAATATGTCAGAAATACATCAATTTATTTAATATTTACTGTAGAAGTCAATTCTAAATAAGAAATTTGAATTTTTTGTATATATTTAATATTATTTGAATATTAAAATCTTATTTTAACTTAATATCTATTTTTTAATATAAATTTTTATTTTTTTCCAACCTGTCAAATGAGCACGGTGTTAGAGAAAAATATAAGGGACAATTTTATATTTTAATTTTAATTATTTATTTTAATTTTATCATTCTGTAATTAGTTAATTTATTATAACTTATTTTAATGTAACTAAATTATTATTAAATAATAATTAAAATGATAAGGTGCGGCTTCATCCAGTAAATAATTAATTATTTCACTGGGTAAGTCTAGTAGCCTGGCTGATACTCCCTCACTCTAAAAAAAACAATAAAAAAAATGCTATGATTTTTTCTTTTTATACTTTTTTAGTAGAGTAGGAAGATTAGATATCTCCTTCCCAGGTATCCAAGAATCATATTCAGATGATTTATTCTTGAATCTCAATAAGTATTCTGTACCTTTTTCAGCAGTGACTATTCTGTCATTTAGAATTTTTTCAATTTCTGCTGTTTCAGTGATTTCATTTGGGGTTTTCTTTGGTCTACCCCTCCTTTTTGGAAATAAATCACTATTGGATGTGTAAGGTTTCAAAAGAGATATTGGAAAAACAGGATGTTTTCTGTCATATGGAGAATACAGAATAACTTCAACTGCATTATCTCCAATCATTCTTCTGACAACAAATGGACCAACAAATGGATCTTTCAATTTGTTATTACCTTGTAAGTTGAAGTGGACTGTAGAAATCAACACTTCACCACCCTTTATATAAGTTTATTCTTTATGGGATTCGTCCCATCTTTTCTTCTCATATTCAAATGATTTTTCAATACATTTTTGAGCATGATTTCTACATAGTTGTTGCATTTGAAGAAAAGATTTTACACCAGGATGTATATCCAATTTAGGTATTTTGTTATTGAGAATTTGGGCAGGAGTATTAGGAACATATCCAAGCCAGAGCTCAAAAGGCTTTCTTTGAGTAACAGAATGAACTGTGCTATTATAAGCAAATTCTAACCCAGGAAGTAAGGTAACCCAATCATGAGTGAATCTGTCATTATCTTTATACTCAAGGCCAAAGGCACAATATCTTCTTATCATGTCCTCTAAAGTCTGAATCATTCTTTCAGCTAAACCATCAGTCTGAGGGTGATTGGAAGTAGAAAGTTTCAGATCACAACCACAAACATCCATCAGAGACATCCAAAATTCAGAAGTAAATTTTGGGTCTCTGTCAGAGATTATGGCTTTAGGAAAACCAGCAGTATTAAACATATGAGACCACCATAAGAAAGCTAATTCTTTAGTGGAAACATCCTTGTGGGTAGGGATAAATTTACACATTTTTGTGAATCTGTCCACAATAACCCAACAAGAGTTATAACTGTCTTTACCAGCAATAGGTAATCCTGTTACAAAATCCATGTTTATTATTTGCCATGGAGCAACAGGAGGTTCAATATGTTGCATTAATCCTGCTCTTTTACCAGTTAATCTTTCTGATTTTTGGCAAGAATCACAAGATTCAACATATAATTTTGTGTCTTCAGACATATTAGCCCACCAAGCAGTGTTCTTAATTCTGATCATTGTTTTGTCAAGATCAAAATGTCCAGCTAATATGTCATCATGACAAATTTTCAAGATGATTTCTTTCATAGAAGGATGAATAACAATAACATTACTCAACTTTCTTCTATAATATAGATATCCTTCATCAATTGAAAATTTACCTTTTTCCAAAGCTTTTTGGTACTTTGGTGGAAGGGTTTTAATTAATGCTTGTATTGAAGCATTCTTTGGATCATTTAATATGGTGCATAACTTTTTCAAGTCAGTGTCCTTATCATATGATTCCAGAATAAGCTGTAATAGCTCTTCCTCCATATCAACCACATATATCCCATGAATATGAATAATTTCATCCTCAGGATCATAAGCAGGATTACAGTCATCCTTTGGTAAAGGTAACCTTGATAACATATCCACATTTGAGTGAACAATACCAGCCCTATGAATAATTGTCATTCTCCCTCTGTACTCTTGAACAGCAAGCTGCCATCTGAACATATTTCTGTTAGGTGTTTTCAAGTTTAAAAGGGATTTAACTGCACTGCAGTCAGTGACAAGTTCAAATTTCTGGTCATCTAGGTAATAATGAAGCTTTTCTAGAGCCCATACTACAGCTAAACACTCTAATTGAGTAGCACCATATTTCAATTCACTATTTCTCAAGGTTCTTGAAATATAACAAATTACTACTTCTGAAACTTTATCATTCATCACTTTTTTTTGATGGAGGGCAGCACCAAGACAAATGAAACTGGCATCAGTGTACAAAACAAATGGTTTATTAAATTCAGGTAGAGCAAGAATTGGTGCTGACATCAAACAGTGTTTCATAGTGTCAAAGGCTCTTTGTCTTTCACTATTCCAGAAAAAAGCAACATCCTTTCTAGTTAATTGGGTAAGGGGTAAAGCTATGACTTGGTAATTTTCAATACACTGTCTATAGTATCCACACATTCCCAAAAAACTTTGGAGCTCTCTCACTGTTGTAGGAGCCTTCACCTGTTGTATGGCTGCCACTTTGTTCTGGTCAACACATATCTGTAAGCCTGAAACAACATGACCAAGAACTTTTAAAGAATGGAAACAAAATTTACATTTCTTCAAAGCAAGTGTCATATTTATTTCATCCATTTTCTGGAATACTTTACACAGGTGTTTAAGATGGTCCTCAAATGTTTTTGAGAATATAATGATATCATAAATATAAACCATCAGCCATCCTTCAATTATTTCTTGATGGAATGTGTTATCCATTACTTTTTGGAAGACTGAAGGGGCATTTTTAGGGCCAAATGGCATCCTAATATACTTATAAATACCCATATGAGTGGCAATCATCAGAAAGTTCTGAGAATTTTTCTCAACAGGTACCTGGTGATATCCTTTATTACCATCCAAATAGATGATATATTTAGCACCCTGTAAAGTAGCATGTATAGAGCTGATTCTAGGTAAAGGGTAGATATCATCAACAGTATAAGTGTTTAGTGCTCTATAATCATCACATAACCAGGCTATATCTTTCTCATAAGAAATTAGGACAGGTGAGATAACACAATATTTAGGTGTTTCAACTACCTTTTCAATAATATTCATTTTTAAAAGGGTAGAGATATTGTCTTCAATATCTTTTCTCTTTGTGGGAGAAGCAAGATAAGGCTTCTTCTTTAAACTAGGTGGTATATCATTTAATGGGCAAGACAATGAAAGTTTCATTTCCTCCTTAACTAATCCCAGTTCATGTGACCCATGAGCAAAGGCCATAGGAAAAGATTTTATCAAGTTAATGATGGAATCTTTATCCTCACCAGAAAGTTTGTCAGCCTAAATATCCTTAGGACTGAGTATTTCTTATGCTTAAAATAAGATAAACTTAACTAGATTAAGCTTATATCTTAAAAATAAGGTTAAAATAATAATATATATTATTTTATTATATATATATATAATTATTATTCTATTATATAATCTATAATAGTTTAAATAGCTTATCCATGGCCTAATAATACTTATTAAGGTGTTAATGGAGTCATAATATACTTATCTTAAGTGATATGAAGTAATTATTGACATACATAAGCTTATATGTATACATAAATCTCATATTCAGTGAAATATGCAGTATATTATGTATATTTAGGTATATAAGTGGGTTTTAGCCCCTTAATAGCCTATAACCTTTGTTTTTCTGCTTATTTTAGGTCATATGGACGAAATCAGTGGATTCACAATGCCTACAGAAGCATAGACACCTATATCAGGCGCATACACCCAGTTTGGACAACTAAAATTACTTCCTTGGATGGTTATTCACGGATTTATGGGTTGGAAAGATGTTTTTGGGTTAATGTGGATGCTTGGGGATGTTATTGGGGGCTTGGACATTTTATTTGTTTCCTTTATATGCTTTTAGTTTCATTAAATCTCTTTTTGATCATTTATTTTACCTGTTTCTTTATGGTATCCGCTTTTATCTGGGATTTCTATTTATGGTATGACTCTGTGTTATTATTAATAGTGATGGAGGGTCCTTACTGGAGGTCTGGGTGTTGAAACTGCTTGAAGTGGACGCCATGGGGAGGTTATGGGCCCTCACAGTGCTGTAATTGCCGGGGATAGCAGTGACATCATCTGGATTGAAGGTCTGTGCACTCCAGTGGATTTGGGTATAAGTAAGGAGGGATTTTGACGGTTTATTATCATCATTCAATTACTACACTTCAAACAAACACTACAATACAATTATTAGTATTCAGAAATATATTATAAAGCCCTTATAAATTGATATTATCTTTATAAAAGCTATAACTATATTTTATTCTTCTATTTTCCACCACTAGCACGCATTTAAATCCAAGTATTGTGAGTTTTATTTGAGTATAACTATTTTATTAATCTTCCCCTGAGGTTTAATCACTAAATCATTTATTAATAAGTAGTAGGACCATAAAATAACACTATTATATCATACTTATATACTAGACTGTACTGACAAAGTTGTTCTCCAAAAGAAGCATTGTCAATTTCAGACATAAGGGCATGCATTTCCTTTGTAGATCTTCCTTTATATTGAACCACAGAATTACATGTGTTCAATTCTGGTTTTAATAATTTTTTAGGGGAGGAAATCTTAAATTTTCTCTTCCCATTCATCCCCATTGTGAAACATTGGTTTGAAGGATCCAATTTTATGCCATACTTTGTTAAAATATGATTCCCTACAATAAACCGATTGCTTAAGTTATCATTCTTCATGACAAAAAAATCACAAATAGCTCTTATAAAACCATGGTTATATTTAAAAAACACTGTGGCTTTGTGTTTACTAATGGGGGACAAAACAGAGCCATACCCTCTCCAATTTTCAGAAATGATAGGCATCAGTTTAAATTTATAGTCTTGATCTACTGAAGCAAGTGCTCTTTCAGATACTACACTTCCTCCAGCTCCAGAATCCAGAACAACTTCAATGCTGGTTCCATTTATCAAGACTGGTGCCTTAAGAGGGGAAATAACAATTGAGTTATCCTCAATGTTCTTTATGATCTCAGCATCTTCAACTGTAGATAAATCATTATTATCAATGTCAATAGTATTTAAATAATGAATATCCTCTTCCAGAATAAAGATTTCTTGTTGAGATTCATATGAAATATTTCTGGCACAATCACTTGATGTATCATCCAGTGCCATTGTGTCATCAGCATGCTCCTCTGTTTGTTCTACAAGATTTATCTTCTTGTCACAAACATTGCCTTTCTGCCAAGGCTTGTTGCACTTGAAGCAAGTGTTTGTTGCATACTTTGTTGGTGCAACAGGGGAAAAAGGTTTACCAACCTTTTCCAAAGGTTTCTGTTGGTAAGTGGAGGGTTTCTCCAAAGGGGTCCTAGGAATGAATCTTCTGGCATCATACTTATTGTTTAGAAGTATCTCATTGCAAGTATTAATGAAAGAAGAGGGTTCTTTGGAGAACTCAGTCCTAGCCACTATCAAGTCTCTCAGAGACATTGGTAATTTATAGAGGATCCTGTCCTTCCATAAATCAAACTCCATATTTGGGTCCATTTCCCTTAAGATTTTTACAAGTTTCATTAAAACCTCAATAGGTTTATCAGTAGAAGAGCTATATCTAGTTTCCTCATACTGCCTTTGTTGAGCCATTCTGAACTTGGAGCCACCAAATTGTGCTTTAATTAATTTCTTCCAATCCTCCCATGAGTAGTCATTCCCATCCAGGAGAACAGATTCATACCACATAAGGGCAATATTAGTGAATAAAGAAATTAATTTGGACACAATTTCCTCATCTGGGAGTTTGTAAGAATTTTTTAAGTTATCAATTCTGCAAATAAATTGTTGCCAATCAGAGGAAGAATCACCATCAAATGTTGGGTACTGGTCAAGTTTTGGCCAATTCTTTTGATTTGAAGGAGTCTCCTTAGTACTAGCTTGTTTCTGAGTAAGAAGCAGCTGTAATTTCTCTAATTGTGCTGAAATCTCATTGTTTAATCCTTCTGTTGCAGATCCTGGTGCATCATCAGTTTTTGATGGAAACTCAGTGTTATCAACAGGTATTTCTGGATCTATTTTTATTTTAGGTGAACTAGCCACAGGTACTATTTGAGCATCCTGCACTATATGTTCCTTCACAGAAATTTCAGAATATTTTTGGTCATTTAACAATGAGTTCAATTTTTCTTCAATGGTTGTTAGTCTTGTTTTCATTCTTGGAAGACTAGATAAACTCTCATTGATAGTTGCAAAAGATAATTGATTTTTATGTTGAAAAGATGACAAATGGTCATTCAATTTTTTCAGATTTATCTTATCTATCTCTACCTCTTGGAAACAGGCGGATACAGTATCTTTTAGTTTAGACAAATCATTTTTTATATTTTGCCACAAAGCAACTTTCTTTTCATGGGTTGCTTTGTAATGAGACAATTCATCAGAGACTCTCTGTGCTTCACTTCTTAATGCTTGATAACCCTGATCAGTTAACAAACTATTATATCTCTGAGTCAATTGCATATTGTTCATTATATGATTTTGCTTGGCAATAATATCTCTCAAGTGCTCATCATTAATTCTTGCTACATCTGGAGTGTTTCTCAATAAGGAAATTGAGTAACTTTCCAAACTCTCATAGAACTCAGGGTCAAGAGTTTCATCAATCACAGCTATATCAGGATTAATAATTGAAGTAGCAATTAAAAGTAATGGATTAGATACATGAGATATCTGTCTACTTCTCCCAGCCTCTATAGGTCTCAAGGTTTCATCCTCCCTTCCAGATTTACCTGAAGGAACAGAGTCAGCCACAAGAAAAGGCACTTGAGAATCAATAGAGGGACGTACCAGGGTTTGCTGGGTATCACCATATTGGGCTTCCTTCTTCTTTTGCCTCCTTGATAAGGGTGGGGAGGAGTGGGGTTGACCTGGGTGGGCCTTGATGGACCTACCTGAGGTAACTGATGCTGGTTTTGAGCCAAGTAGTCCCACTGAGTGTTGAGCCAGTCCCACTGCCACTTGGACACTTCCACCTTCTCTTGGGACTGGGTATCCAATTGTTGTTGATCCCTGGGAGGAAGAGGTTTCTTCTTCTCTTGGAGAAAAGTATCTGTTTTTCTCACCTTTTCTTCCAAGGCATCTACCCTTACCTTTAGTCTCAAGCTGTCTGTCCTTAACTCCTTTATGTGAGTAGACAGATTCTTTATCTGCTGAGACAACAGCATTTTTTTTATCCTGAAGCCTTTTGGAAGCTCTTCTGGTGGGTTTATCATGGGCTTCTTATCCTGAGTTTTTTCCACTAGGATTTCTACTTCTTCCATTTCTACATCCTGTTTGGGGCAAGGATTTATTAGTTTGAGAAATTCTTCTTGTTAAAGGAGAACTTACTGAAGTAGGCTCATCATAATCAATTAAGTCTAGTTCTTCCTCACGTGCAGCAAAACCACTTTGGTCAGTCATTTTAAGATTTTACGGAAATAAGAGAAAAAAAAAGAGACAAATTAATTAGTCTTTATTTTTAACTTTTATTTAACAGAAATAAAATAAAAATAATAATAAAAAATCTTTTTAGGATAAAAATCAACTTAAATAATATTAATTTATTAATAAAAAAAATTTAAAACCAGGATTATGATATGATCAACTGTAGAAATAAATTAAAATTTTTATTTTTTAATTATTTATTTTCAGGATTTAAATCAACTAATTTATTACCAGGACTTATTGTCAACTGAAGTAATCAAATATGAAACTTTATTAATTTAACAAAATTTTATTAAACTGATAACTTAACTACCAGGACTTAATGTCAACTGAAGTAATTAAATATAATTTTTTATATTTTAAAATTTTATTAAACTGATCACTTAACTACCAGGACTTAATGTCAACTGAAGTAATTAAACATGAGTTTTATTAATTAAAAAAAATTTATTGAACTACCAGGACTCAAAGTCAACTGAATTAATTAAATATGAATTATTTATTAATTAAAAAAAATTATTGTCAGGACAATTTGTCAACTGGAACAATTACAATTTAAATTAATCAGGACAATTGTCAACTGAAAAATTATAATAATTAATATTAAAATATATAATTATTTTATTACTTCTGGGACTAAGAACAGTTATTGCTCTATTATGGTCAACCAGGAAAAATAAAAAAAATATAATAAGAAAAATAAATTCCAATTACCAGACACCTCCCCCTGCAAAATGAGCAAATTAATGCCACTTACAGAGTGCTGAGTAAAAGGAAATATGTAGCAAATGAAGAGTGAAAAGTAACCCACAAATAGTAATAAAAATAATTACCACGATATATACGACGTTTAGTCAGTATATGAACCTAAGTTTTTGAGCGCGGTTCAATTCCCGTTTGCAGCAAAAACTTTTGTCACGTGACGTATGACGTTCGTCATTTTCTCGCCTCCTCTCTTCCTTTACAGGTACTTGTACGCCAATGGTCCCCTCGATTACGCCTCAAGTAACGTTGCGCCGTCAATATTTTGGAAAGGATCCCAATTGTCAAGGTGCAATTTTGGTCTAAAAGATTTGGTACGGAGTTTGTATGAAGATTTTAAGGATTAAGTGGACTCTCAATAATTTAGTACGTATTTCTTAATCAAAGATGATTTTTACTCAAATGATAAGAGGTAGATTTAAAATATTAATATAAGTTATAGATTAGAATTACGTCCTTGTAAATACTAAAGATATAAAATATAAGAAATAAGTGTTATATTGTGGTTGTGGTAATAAAGTAAGTTAATAATGGAATGATGAAAAGACAACAAAAAGAGAGGCCTTATATAGGCAAAGGAGAGACAAAGCACAGCAATCAAATTCTAAAAACAGTAGTATGAGAGAGAGAAAAGAATATTCCAGAAGGAGTATTTTCAAATAATAAAGTTATTCTAAAAAGAAGGCATCAAAAAGATGTATTTACAGAATATGTCAGAAATACATCAATTTATTTAATATTTACTGTAGAAGTCAATTCTAAATAAGAAATTTGAATTTTTTGTATATATTTAATATTATTTGAATATTAAAATCTTATTTTAACTTAATATCTATTTTTTAATATAAATTTTTATTTTTTTCCAACCTGTCAAATGAGCACGGTGTTAGAGAAAAATATAAGGGACAATTTTATATTTTAATTTTAATTATTTATTTTAATTTTATCATTCTGTAATTAGTTAATTTATTATAACTTATTTTAATGTAACTAAATTATTATTAAATAATAATTAAAATGATAAGGTGCGGCTTCATCCAGTAAATAATTAATTATTTCACTGGGTAAGTCTAGTAGCCTGGCTGACAGTTACACTGGTAATGCACACTTAATGAAAGACTACTTTGGGCAAAACCCCATTTACAACAATATTGTTTTTGAGCGCCAATTTTGAATAAGCAAAGATCTATTTACAAAAATTGTTGAGGATCTACAGATGCACAATAAATATTGGGTTTTAAAATCTGTAAGTATAGTATTTTTTTAATAATATCCATCACACTTTTTCTCAATTTATTACCAACTTCATTACTACAGGATTTGTCAGCCTGTATATCCCCAGGACTGAGTAAAAACTACTTATAAGCTTTGTTAAACACATGGAGTATACATGGGAACAATAAATTAGAGTACACAAACAGTATACATAAGTAAAATTATGATAATACACAAAAAATGCCATTATAACACCTTATATACACGCATATATCCACCTTTTATAAGTCTTATGTACTTAATATTATGTTGGAATATGCTAGGGTAACCTTAAGAACCTTAATTATAAGGCTACATAATTTTTAAGTTCACTTAAAGCAGTTATTTTCATTGTTTTATACAAAAAACAAGAAATGCACTTTAAATCACTTAAAAGTTGATTATATGTGCTATAGATTTAAGAATATTAAAAATGCGCTATGACAGTTCAATTTGTCTCATTTATGACTATTGATTTGGCCACTTAAATGCATAAAAATAACACTTTTCAAATTTGGTGTTTTTTATGCCAGAAATGGCTTCTGTGTACTGGCCACATACTGCCTGCATTTTTCCCATGTGAATAGCTTCATTTTTAGCAAAGTTAGCTTTTTCACACTATAATTACCCCACATTCTACTCCCACTGTGGGGAAACACGTTAAAATAGGCAAGAGGCACTTATTTAGTGTCCTAGTTTAATTAATAATGCATTGACCCTCTTTATATGCACTAATTTTATTAATAACCTCACTCTTGGTGCCTTATTTCACTACCACGTTTAAATTTGCGTAAAATTAGTCAAGGATTTACCCATGCAAGCACTTGCAAAGGACTGCATGTAGTTACCCCACATCTCACGCCCTTTTTTGGGTTTCTAGGTGGTTTCTCAGTCAATTTTGGTCATTTTTGAATGGGGATTTCACATAGTATAATGTCAGGATTAGCCCCATCATTTCTACTGTGAATCCCCCTTATTATTAAGCTCTTATTAACCTTAATTTTCCCTCTTTAGTCTTTTATATTGATCTATAATAGGCATATACTCTCTTTTTTACTTATCCTTTAATTTTGATGGATTTTCCCTATTATTACAGGATTTTGGCAGGTGATATTCTTCTAATTATGTTACAAGTCACTTGGGATGTTGATGGGCATGTCTATTAGTTGGATGAAGGCGTCATTAACTGTGTATAGGACTGGTAAATCAAGGGATTCATTGGGGAACTTATTGTGTATAAAAGGAGGAGGTTTTGGGTCTTGTTTTCTACATTTTTTATCATTACAATTAAACATATAACCAATAAAATTACAATACATATCAATAGTACTTATAAAGTCTTTGAATAGTATCTGAATTTCTTAAATCTATTTTTCTACCAACTATAAAAATTGTAAGCCATATATAATTAGTGAGACTAGAATTATTGAGACCCTTATATTGAGTTTTATTGTAATACTTATTGGACTTCTACTACAGTATTCTTATAGGACCACTAAAATCTTCTAGAAAACTGACCATTCAAGCTAGTTCATGTCTTTGTACTTGACCTCAGCCTGACAGGATTGCTGTGGGAAAATTGGATTGAAACCTCACCAAAAGCTAACTCTTGTACTTCGCAAGCTTGCCAATGGGATTTCAGCTGACTCAACTGATGAGTATGTTCCCATAGCTGAAACCACTTCACTAAAGGCATTGAAAACTTTTTTTAAAGACAGCATATCTTTATACAAAAGCAAGTATTTAAAAGAACCAAACACTGTGAAGAAAACCAAGATTTTGAGGGAGTATGAAGACAGGGGGTTTCTGGGATGTCTTGGCAGTATTGATGGGATGCACTGGGAGTGGAAAAATTGCCCCACAGCCTGGTCTGGTAAGTTCCAGGGGAAGGAAAAAACTCCAACAATGATATTGGAGGCTGTAGCAAGTAAAAACTTACGAATTTGGCACACTCTCTTTGGATCACCTGGAGCTTTAAACAAAATCAATGTTCTTCATTGCAGCAACTTGTTTGATAAACTCTTGGGCGGTAGTCAAGATAGAGTAACATATAAAATAAATAATAGAATTTATAAAAATGTTTACTACCTTGCTGATGGTATTTACCCACCATGGTCAACACTGGTCAAAACAATTTCTCATCCACAAGATGAGGAAAGCCAATATTACTCTAAATTACAAGAAAGTGCTAGAAAGGACATAGAAAGTGCTTTTGGGGTGTTGCAAAGTAGGTGGGGCATTCTAACCCAACCATTTTGTCTATGGCATATCAAAGAAGTGAAGGAGACGATGACCTGTTGTATAATCTTACACAACATGATAGTGGAAGCAAAATCAGAATCAGATCTTACCTAAATGAACAATCCATTCAATTTCAACTTTTGACAAACCACCAAGATCCTTCTTTGACAAAAAGCTTAGTGAATTTCATTCAGAACAGCCAAAAGTTTCACAATTCTGACACACATTTTGAATTGTGAGAGAATCTGAAGAAACATATTTGGAAAAATAGAGGAAGATTTGAATATATTCAAAGGGAATAATTTATGATTACTAAATGTTTATAACTATTGAGCAGTGAAACTAACCTAGCAATAGTATCAGGCCACCCGTAAGCAACATATATTTAAGAATGAAATAAGTAGTAATACAAATGTATCTACACCTTTTATTATATAAAATAGTCTTGGGATAAGTTTCCCAAGCCTTAAATATTGAGCAGCGCACCTAACTTATCACATGCGCACCCAATAGAATAAAATGAGAATGTAATGGTGTAGTACTAAAAAATTATAAAAACTTGAGATAAATTTATATTATATATATAAAGCTTGTTAACAAGTGCCAGCCTTTTTTGTGGTTGGTGATAGCTTTGATGCAGACTTTATATATTTCTTAGCTTCCTTGAACAAGAATATCTTGCCCAGGGAATCCTATATGTCCAAACAGCCTTTACCCAAGATTTTTACCACACCTGGGAGGGAGTCGCAAAAGATATTTGGTGCACCTCCAAAAATGTTTTTAGGAATAATTTGACACCGGATGACCTACGCACAAGTTTGAGGGTGTTCCTGGAAGTGAGATGGAGAGAGGAGTATAGAAACTTCGTCGAGGAACAGAGGAAATGTTTGAGGAAGAGATTCAAAGATGACTCAAAGGAAGAGCTACTGCTTTGAGATATGTTCGAGGGGAATTCTAATATAAGTTAAAGGTAATATTAAAATTCTTAAAATCTCATGAAGGGTTGGAAACTCAATAATCAAAGATTTAGGATTTAGAAATGATTACTGAGAAAATAAGGAGAGATATAATAATAATGATTTAACTAAAGCTTTACCACTATTAACTATATATACGTTCTATAAATTAATTCTAAAGAATGTTGAACCCAAAACCTAACCCCTTTTATATCCTTTACTCCTCCTTGAATTGGCATCATACCCATCCACTATTCCCCACATCACAGACCATTAAAAATACACCCATTACACCTGGACCCTCCTCACTAACATCCGTTAACCCCTTAGTCCTCCACTAACCATTCCATTGTGGTACACGCCTCACAGGAAGCGTGAATTTAACCAATCAACGCGCGTAGTCCAGGAAGAATAAAGGGGAGTTAGCACAGCAGGAAGTGCAAAAATATAATATGTATTTGTGTGTTTCAAGGAACAAAGGAAATGGAAGCGCGGAAAAGGATTATTGGTCTGTGCGCTTGGATATTGCAGCAAGATGTGCCACACAATATGGAATTGTGTATTATCAACTTAGGACTATTACACACTAAAAAAATATGGATTTGGGCTTTCCAAAAAGTATGTGTTACACATTAAGGAAAAAGTGATGGATTAAGGACGACTCAAGTGCATAGTATTCTGTACTGCGGCCATTTGGGAAACTTACTGAGACAAGTAATGAAGAAGGCTAACTAGTTAAGCGAGCTGTCAGAACTATGAACTTAGTATTAAAGCAAAGAGATTGGGGACTCAATCGTAAAACTATCCAAGAGTTAAGGCAACTAGATGCAGCGTAAGGATAAGTCAAACCTGGAACTAGCGCTGAAACAAAACAAAGGTATAGTTAAAAGCACATATGTGGAGTATCAGTGAAACAAATTAATACTAGTGTTAGTAATTATAGGGTATGATTTAGGCGCTGTAGTTGTTACAAGGAGTGTATGTAGCTTACTAATAGATTATTTATTGTTTTACCAATATGGCTCTAGAGCTAGCGCTGAAGATCCACTAGGGAACTGTGTCTTGAGTACCATGAAAATATAAAAATTACGACTATTTGATAGAGTCTGGGGGAGTCATATACATATAAGATAGATACACCACGGGAAATCTAGGGGTGAATTGCTAGCAATCCCCTCTCTTGAAATTTAGAGTGTCCCTTAATTATGCCAGGTTTATGAATACTTTATAAACATAAGTAAATTAGAGTTAGATTTACATTTATTCTCAGATTGATTATAGACAGAATATCAACTGATTCCAAATTATGCACAAGTTGATCCTCCAGAACTTGATTTTGGTCCTCTGATGAGCACAAATTGAGCACAAATTGATCTAACCTAAACTTATGCATATATAATAATTCAGGATACTTGCTCTATTAAATTTGATAATAAAATAAAATATTGATGAATTTATATAAAAAAAATTATTATGTAAGATATTAAATTATAAATTTAGGCATCATAGGAGGGCACTTAATAGAACTTAATTATACTATGTGACACCTTAATGCTGTATCACGCAGTTTGAAACATTTAAAACAAAATGTGTCATGATGGGCAATGAAATTGCTTGGACAGACACTTTCAAAATTAATACTGACCATAATACACAAGTATGAAACCTTGGCATCTATCCAATAAAAGATTTTCCTTCTGATAAATAGATTTTTCTCAGTAACTCCCTGCTAAAAGGTGTCCTTGTGAAGTTTGTCTGACCTTCAGGGGGGTAATTTGGCCACATCACACTACTTCTATTTCCATGATTGACCAAAACATCATCCTCATTTCTATCTAAAGAGTTGATCTCATCTGACTGTGGCTGATCAAAGGGGTCCACCACAGGTTTAGCCAAAATTTTGGTGAACACTTTTTTGATGGATAGTGACTGACTGGTGCTTTCCGAAATTGTCCACCTGAAGTTAGGCTAAAATTCAGGAGGATAGATTTATTATGAATACCAAATTAACTGAAGAATACTTTTGCCCTAGCTACTCTGCATCATAAAAGTGTCCAACTGAGGTTTAGACATAATTCAGGTAGACACTTTTGGAAAGGCACAGTCTGATGGGTTTAATATCTATATATGGCAATAAGTATCAGTTTTTTATCAACATGTAACTAGAATTAATTTAATATGGCCAAAGTGTCCACCTAAATTTGGCCAAAATACAGGTGGTAATTTTTATGAGGATTACTTGATGAAATGAAGAAGACTTGCAATTACTTTCCATCATAAAATTTTCAAACTTAAGTTTATCAAAAATTTTGGTGAAACTTTTGCCAGATCCAGTCATATGGGATCAACTCTCTATATGGCAATGAGAATCAATTTTTAGTCAATCATGGCATTAGAAGTAATCTTATATGGACAAACTTTCCACCTGATTTTTGGCCAAAAATAAGTTGGAAATGTTTATGAGGAATACTAGATTAACTAAAGAAGACTTGCACCCTACTACTGTCCATCATAAAAGTTTCCACCAGAAGAATTCTCAAACTTGTCGTTGACACCTTTGGCCTGGTCCAGCCATATTGGATCAATTCTGCATATGGAAATGAGGATTTAATTTGGTCAATCATGTTACTAGAAGTAATTTGATATAGACAAAATGTCCAACTAAATATTGGAAAAAAATCAATTAAAAACTTCATTTAGTTTTAAAAAAAATCAAATTAAGTACAATTTTATTCCTGATGATGCCCATTTTATCCAACACCTCTTCTGAGCCTTGAAAGAAGGCATTTATCTTGAATTTTTAATTTCATATAAAATCCCTATTATTCAACCTATTTCTTTTTATCCCTTTTTTTCTTTTAGATATCAATTAATTTTATGTAAAACCAATCATTTTCATAATTTTTTACCTGTATTTAATAAAATTATTAAAGGTTTAACATCACCCTGTAAGCATTTGGCACATGTTTTTTTGCTATACTAATAAAAATAATAATATACTGGTAACAAGAAATTGATCAAATGATAAAATATTAATAAAACAGAAAGATCAAATACCAGTTGCACTGAAGAAGAGCTGCACCCTAGATACTCACCATCAAAAAAGTGTCCAGCACAAGTTCGGCCAAACTTGTGCTGGACACTTTTGGTCAGTTGCAGTCATATGAGATCAATTCTCGCAATGGCAATGAAAAAAATTATTTGATAAAAAACTTCACTAGAAGTAGTTTTACATAGCCAAATTTTCTGCCTATGATTCATCCAAACCACAGGTGCACAATTTTTTATCTTTAAAAAAAATTCAATTTAGTACAATTTATCCCTGATGGCTCTTATTTGCTTCAACACCTCTACTGGCCTTTGATAGTAGGAATATTACTTGGATTTCTTTTTTCATATTTGATCCCTTTAACTTAATTTTTTATTCCTAATATTGCTTTTGGATATCAATTAATAATTTTTAAAATGAACTATTTTCATATTTTTATACATCTATTTAATAATATTATTAATGGCATAACATCACCTGGTATGCATTTGGCACATGAGATTTTTCTATACTTATAAAATTCATAATATAATGGCGACCAAAAATTAATCAAATGATATTGATGAGTGAGGAACAAATATAAAATACCAGTAGACATGTTTGTAAGAAATACTAGATGAACTGAAGAAAAATTCTACCCAAGCTACTCTCCATCATATAAGTGTCCAGCACAAGTTTGGCCGAACTTGTGCTGGACACTTATGGTCAGGTGCAGTCAGATGGGAGATATTCTCTCTATGGAAATGAAGATAAATTTTTGATATAAAATTACACTAGAAGTAGTTTGATATGGCAAAATTTTCATGCTGAAGTTTTGGTAAAGCTCAAGTGGATTTTTTTTTTATTTTTACAAAAAAGAAAATTTAGTGCAAGTTTAGCCCTGATTGTGCTAATTTGATTCAACATCTCTTTTTTCTGTTTATGGCAGGAATTTAACTTGGATTTTAATTTTCATCTTTGATTTCTTTTATTTTACTTTATTCCTCTCATGTTGCTTTTGGATAGAAGTTTATTTTTTGTAAAATAAATAATTTTCATATTTTTTTACCTTTATTTAATAATATTATAAAAGGTGTAACATCACCCAGTATTCATTTGGCACACAATTTTTGCTATACTGATAATATTAATAATATAATGGTGACAAAAAATTAATCAATTGATAAATGTGAGTGAGGCACAAAGATTTAATAACAGTGGAAATGTTTATAAGAAATTTCAGATGATTTTAAATGACTTGCACCCTGGCTACTCTTCATTATAAAAGTGTCCAGCACAAGTTTGGCTAAACTTGTTCTGGAAAATTTTGGTTGCATGTTGTCAGACGCAATCAATTCTTTTTATGGAAATGAGACTGAATTATCACTCCATCATTGCACTGAAAGTAGTTTTATATGGACAAATTGTCCCCTGGAAGTTTGTCCTAACCTAAGGTAGACAATTTTTTCCATTGGTAAAAAGTGAATTTGATCCATGTTAATCTATGATGGTGCCCATTTTTTCTGAAGCCTCTACTGGCTCATGATAGCAGAAATTATACTTAATATCTTTATTTCATGTTTGATCTCTTTAATTTTAATCTTACCCTTTTATTTATCCTTTAGCTTTTAAATATCAATTTTATTTTGGTAAAAATGATAATTTCAAATTTTTTTACATTTATTATATTACATTATTAAAGTTGTAAGATCACCCAGTGTACATTCATTACACATGTTTTTGCTATACTAAAAACATTAATAATATAATGGTGACTAAAAAATAATCAAATAATAAATATGGGTGACACAGAAAGATCAAATACCCATAGACATTTTAAAATGAATATAAGATTAACTGAAGAAGACTTGCACCCTAGCTACTCTCCATCAAAAAGTGTCCAGCACAATTTCAGCTGAGCTTATGCTGGAAACTTTTAGTTGCATGCAGTCAGATGGGATAAATTTACTCAATGGAAGTTAAAATGAATTTTTGCTCAATCATTGCACAAGAAGTAGCTTTATACTGCTATCACTACGCAATATAGGGGGTGGACTTGCTAGCAAGTCCTCAACCTGAACTCAGATGGAACTCAGATGGAACTCAGACTGAACTCATACTGAACCCATACTGAACTCTACTTGAACACCCACCTAAAACTGTTCTGCTGAGTGGTGTTCATCCCTGATTGTATGGTTCCTTTATCAATAGCTCAATGTGTGTTCAACCTGTGGTGAGTTTGGGTCCAAGGTTGCGGACTCGCTAGCAAGTCCGCCCCCCATATTGTGTGGTGTATACTATCCTCCTGATTTTTTGGAAAACCTCGGGTGGACACTTTTATTAACTTTAAAAAAAAGAAAAAAAATTCCAAATCTAGAACTGGTGGTGCAAATTTGGTCTGAAAACTCAAATTATCTTTGATGGCAGAAATTTTATTTGAATGTTTAATTTCATATTTAATCACTTTTATTTTACTTTTTTATTCCTCTTTTTGCTTTCAAATATCAATTTATTTATTGTAAAACTAATACTTTTAATATTTTTTTTACTTTTATTTAATAAGATTATGAAAGATGTAGCATCTCCCAGTATGCATTTGGCTTACAAGTTTCTTCAATACTAATAACATTAATAGTATAATGGTGAGAAACAATGAATCAAATGATAAATATGAATGACACAGAAAGATCATATACAAGTGGATTTGTTTATAAGGAATACCTGATGAACTGAAGAAGACCTGCACCCTAGATACTCACCATCATAAAAGTGTCCAGCATAAGTTCGGCCGAAATTGTGCTGGACACTTTTGGTGGCATGCAGTCAGATCGGATAAATTTACTCTATGGAAATGAAAATGATATTTTGCTCAATCATTGCACAATAAGTAGTTTGATATTGCCAAAATGTCCTCCTGATGATTTTTCAAAACTCATCAGGACACTTTCTTTGGTTTAAAAAAAAAGAATATATAGTCCAAGTTTAGCCCTGGTGATGCACATTTGATCTAACACCTCTACTTGTTATTAATAGTGGGAATCTTCCTTAGATTTTTTTTTCTAATTTTATCCCTTTTATTTTACTTTTTTATTGCTCATATTGCTTTGGATATCAATTTTTAATTTTTAAAATAAATAATTTTCATACTCTTATACCTTTATTTAATAAAATATGATTAAAGGTGAAACACCACCTGGTATGCATTTTTCACACAATTTATTACTATAGTAATAACATTAATAATATAATGATAAAAAAAATTAATAAAATGGTAAATTTAAATGAAACAAAAAGATCAAATTCAAGTGGAAATGTTTATAAGAAATCCCTTTTGAGTTTAAGAAGATTTGCTGTATACCTACTCTCAATTATAAAAGTGTCCAGCACAAGTTTGGCCAAACTTGTGCTGGACACTTTTGGTTGCATGAAGTCATATGAGATAAATTCTCTCTATGGCAATAAAAATGATATTTCACTCAATTATTGAAGTAAAGAATGTTTAATATTGTAAAATTGTCCCCTGGAAGTCTGTCCAAACCTCAGGTCAAAATTTGTTAGCTATACATAAAAGTAAGTTTAGACCAAGTCTTGACCTAGGGGTCCCCAACTATCTCAACACCACTTCTGGCTCTTGATAGAAACAATTTTACTTGTAATTTTTATTTCGTATTTGATCCCATTTATTTTCATTTTACTTTTCTATTACTCTTTTTAATTTTAAATATCAATTAATTTTTTTAAAAACTAAACATATTCATATTTTTTTAACTTTATATAATAATATTATTAAAGGTGTAACATCACCAATTTTGCATTTGGTATGCAGGTTTTTGCTATACTAGAAACATTAATAATATATATGGTGACAAAAAATTAATTATAAGAAAAATATGAATGATATAAAAAAGTTAAAAACCCAATAGAAATGTGAAAAACAAAAAACTGATGTACTGAGAAACACTTCCACCCTAGATACTCTCCATCATAAAAGTGTCCAGCACAAGTTCGGCCGAACTTGTGCTGGACACTTTTGTTCAGGTGCAGTCATATGGGATCAATTCTCTCTGTGGAAATTAAATTAAATAAAATGCTAAATAATTACATTAGAAGTAGTTTGGTATGGCTGAATTATCCACCTTGAGTTTTTCCAAACCTCAGGTAAAATCTTTTTTATCTTTTAAAAAAATTAAATTTTATCAAATTTAGCCCTGATGGCACCCATTTGTTTCAACAACTCTACTGGCTCTTGAAGGCAGGAATTTTTCTTGAATTTTTATTTTTCATATTTGATCTCTTTTACTTTACTTTTTTATCACTCATGTTACATTTGGATATTAATTTATAATTCTGGAAAAAAAATCGTTTTCATATTTTTTTAACATTTTTTAATAATATTATAAAAGGTGTAATATAACATGGCATGCATTTGGCGCACAAGTTTTTTCTATACTAATGAAATTAATAATATTCTAATGAAAAAAAATTAATCAGATAATAAAATATGAATAACACAGAAAGATCAAATACCAGTTGACATGTTTTAAAAAAATAAAAGTTGCACTGAAGAAGACCTGCACCCTAGCTACTCTCCATCATAAAAATGTCCAGAACAAGTTCGGCTGAACTTGTGCTGGACACTTTTGGTCACTTGCAGCCAGATGGAATCAATTCTGTCAAGGTATACTTTTGGTCAAGAAGATTGGTATGAAGTTTTTACGAGGATTTTGAAGGTTTAAATGGACTCTCAACAAATTTGTACGTATCTCTTAAATCACAGATGATTATTTTACTCAATTAAAAGAGTTATGATTAAAATATTGATATAAATTATATATTAGAGTTATGTATTGTAAATACTAAAGCTATAGATTATAAGAATAAGTTTTTGGTTTGTTATTATTGTAATAAGGTAATGTAGTAAAGGAATGATTAAAAGACAACAAAAAGAGAGGCCTTATATAGGCAAAGGAGAGACAAAACACGGCAATAAAATTCTAAAAACAGTAGTATGAGAGAGAGAAAAGAATATTCCAGAAGGAGTATTTTCAAATAATAAAGTTATTCTAAAAAGAAGGCGTCAAAAAGATGTATTTATAGAGTATGTCAGAAATACATCAATTTATTTAATATTTACTGTAGAAGTCAATTCTAAATAAGAAATTTGAATTTTTTGTATATATTTATTATTATTTGAATATTAAAATCTTATTTTATCTTAATATCTATTTTTTAATATAAATTTTTATTTTTTCCAACCTGTCCAGTGAGCACGGTGTTAGAGAAAAATATAAGGGACAATTTTATATTTTAATTTTAATTATTTATTTAATTTTATCATTCTGTAATTTGTTAATTTATCATAACTAATTTTAATGTAACTAAATTATAATTAAATAATAATTAAAATGATAAGGTGCGGCTTCATCCAGTAAATAATTAATTATTTCACTGGGTAAGTCTAGTAGCCTGGCTGAAAAATTCTCTCTATGGCAATGAAAAAAATTATTTGATAAGAAACTTCATTAGATGTAGTTTGATATATCTGAATTATCCACCTAGAGTTCATCCAAACCACAGGTACACAATTTTTTATCTTTAAAAACCAGTCAATTTAGTACAATTTATCCCTGATGGCTCTCATTTGCTTCAACATCTCTACTGGCTTTTGATATTAGGAATAATACTTGGAGTTCGTTTTCATATTTGATCCCTATAACTTAGTTTTTTATTCCTCATATTGCTTTTTGATATCAATTAATAATTTTAAAAATATATTATTTTAATATTTTTATACATTTTTTTAATAATATTATAAAAGGTGTAACATCACTCAGTATGCATTTGGCACACAATTTTTTGCTATAATTATATAATTAAAAATATAATTAAGACAAAAAATTAATCAAACAATATGTATGAGTGAGGCACAAAGATAAAATACCAGTAGACATGTTTGTAAGAAATACCAGATGAACTGAAAAAAAATTCTACCCCAGCCACTCTCCATCATAGAAGTGTCCAGCACAAGTTCGGCCGAACTTGTGCTGGACACTTTTGGTCATGTGCAGTCAGATGGGATCAATTCTTTGTATGGCAACAAAAAATTTTTTTTATCAAATTTCACTAGAAGTAGTTTGGTTTAGCTGAATCATCCACCTGATGTTCTGCCCAATATCAGGTGTATAATTTTTTATCTTTAAAGAAAAAGTCACTTATTACAATTAAGCCCAAATGGCTCCCATTTGCTTTAACACCTCTGCTGGCTCTTGTTAGCAGGAATTTTACTAGTATTTTTTTCATATTTGAATTCTTTGACTTTTATTTTACTCTTTTATTCCTCTTTTTACTTTTAAATTTCTATTTAATTCTTGTAAAACTAATCCTTTCCATATTTATTTACGTCTATTTTAAAAAATTTTTGTAGGTATAACTTCACATGGTATGCATTTGGCACACAAGTTTTTGCTATATTAATAGCATTAATAATATAATGGTGATAAAATATTAATGGGATGTTAAATATGAAAGATACAGACTGATCAAATACCAGTAGACATGTTTATGAGAAATACAAGATGAAGGAACTGAAGAAAATTTCCACCCAAGCTACTCTCCATCATAAAAGTGTCCAGCACAATTTCGGACGAACTTGTGCTGGACACTTTTAGTCACGTGCAGTCAGATGGGATCAATTCTCTATATGGCAACAAAAAAAAAGTTTTTTATTAAACTTCACTACAAGTAGTTTTGTTTAGCTGAATCATCCACCTGTTGTTTTTCCCGACCTCAGGTGTATAATTTTTTATCTTTAAAAAAAAGGTCAGTTATTACAATTTAGCCCTGATGCCTCCTATTTGTTTCAACACTTCTATTGGCTCTTGAGAGCAAGAATTTTACTAGTTTTTTGTTTTTCATAATTGATCTCTTTGAGATTAATTTTACCTTTTTATCCCTCATATTGCTTTTGTATATCAATTTATTTTTTTTAAAACAAATCATTTTCATATTTTTTTTACCTTTATTTAATAATTTTATAAAAGGTGTTACATCACCCAGTATGTGTTGGGCACACAAGTTTTTGCTATAATTATAATATTAATAATATAATGGTGAGAATAAATTAATCAAATGATATATATGAGTGAGGCACAAAGATCAAATATCAATGGTCATGTTTATAAGAAATACCAGATTAACTGAAGAAAAATTCTACCTTAGCTACTCTCCGTCATAAATGTGTCCAGAACAAGTTTGGCTGAGCTTGTGCTGGACACTTTTTGTCACTTGCAGTCTCATGTGATCAATTCTCTCTCAATCATTGCACTAGAAGTTGTTTGATATGGATAAATGGTTCTGCTGAAGTTTTTTTAAACCTCAGATTGGCACTTTTTTGTTTTTCAAAGAAGCAATTATAGTCCAAGTTTAGCCTCACTGGTGGACATTTGCCACAACATGTCTACTTGCTCTTGATGGCAGTAATTTTATTTTAATTTTTCATTTCATATTTGATTCCTATAATTTTACCTTTTTATCTCTCATATTGCTTTTGTATATCAATTTTTTTTTTGTAAAACAAATCATTTTCATATTTTTTTACCTTTATTTAATAATATTATAAAAGGTGTAACATCACCCGGTATGCATTGGGCAAACGAGTTTTTGCTATACTTACAATATTAATAACATAATGGTGACAAAAAATCAATCAAATGATAAATATGAGTGAGGCACAAAGATCAAATACCAGTGGACATGTTTATAAGAAATACCTGATGAACTGAAAAAAATTCCACTCTAGCTACTCTCCATCATAAAAGTGTCCAGCACAAGTTCGGCCAAACTTGTGCTGGACACTTTTGGTCACATGCAGTCTGATGTGATCAATTCTCTCTATTGCAATGAAAATGAATTTTTCTTCAATAATTGCACTAGAAGTTGTTTGATATGGCAAAATTGTCATCCTGAAGTTTTGGTAAAGCTCAAGTGGATTTTTTTATTTTTACAAAAAAGAAATTATAGTCCAAGTTTAGTGCCACTGGTGGGCATTCACCCCATCATGTCTACTTGCTCTTGATGGGAGGAATTTCACTTTAATTTTTTATTTCATATTTGATCCCTTTAATTTTACCTTTTTATCCCTCATATTGCTTTTGGATATCAATTTATTTTTTGTAAAACAAATCATTTTCATATTCTTTTACCTTTATTTAATAATATTATAAAAGGTGTAACTTCACCCGGTATGCATTTGGCACACGAGTTTTTGCTATACTTATAATATTAATAACATAATGGTGACAAAAATCAATCAAATGATAAATATGAGTTAGGCACAAAGGTCAAATACCAATTAATCAATAGTTCTTTTTAATATTATAAATTTTTTGATTGAATAAAATGGTAATAATGAATTATATTTTTCATCCACAATTCCACTCTAATGATTCTCACTGCACAAAAAGGGTTCACTCGGTCCTTTCTTTACTGCTTGTGCATATATTTTATTGCCCACAGTACTACAATTTTTTTAGTGATTATCCCACATCTGATTCAGGAATATTCTTAAACAATATAAGTTTTTTTTACAAAAGACCTTATCATATCCAATATCCCACAAAAAATACAACCTGTTTTTGTATTAAAACCCATTAATATTAAGAAATTGTTAAAATAATTAGATTAGACCCTGGCACAGCTAGATCCATACCAACCAACCTAAAGTCTTTTCAATATTGAAAACAATTAAATAAAATTATGATATCATACTAAATTATGGGCACCAACCATAATTCAGCACTTCTCATTCGCTCTGGCACAAAATGAGTGCATGTAGCATTTTTCTAACGTCGGACTGTTTTTCTTCCTTCCCTCACACCTTTAGTCCAGAATGAAAATTTAGTATGAGTTTTGGTCAAAATGGTTTGCCAGTGTTATATGTATGCAATATGAATTCATATTGCATATTTCTATTTATGCATAAAACATACTCGTTAAGCATCATTTTTTTGCATTTTTCAATCATTGTGCATATTTATGCATATTCATATGCATATTCATTATACAGATTTATATGCATATTAATATATTTTATTCATATACATATATGCACCTTTTTTTTGCATATTCAATATGCATATGTTTAATGCATATTTTTATGCATAATCACTATGCATATTTTTTATGCATATTTTTTATTTATATTTATTCTTCATAGTCATTATGCATACACTCTGGATAGGCATTTCACATCAATTTTTAGCATGCAATAAGTATCCACCATGCAAATTCAAATGCATATGCATCTATATCATACATGCAACATATATTCAAGTTTAATATTTGAATATTATGGTATGCTAAGTGATGTTGTTCAAACTTTTGCCAAACCTGAGATTAACTGATGTTCAATGTGGTTCTTAAGCTCTGCTCAAGGAGGGTTGTTCTGGATTCAATCTGTGACAGTTTATTTTTTCAATGTTTTTTCATCAAATTTAAAAACATCTTTCTGACAGTTTCAGGATGATTTCCCAACAGTTTCCTGACAAAATCCTGATAGTTTCGAATAGGGGGAACTGCTATCAGTTCACCCCCAGATTTCCCTTGGTGATATATATACACATATATAGTCTTTTAAGAGAGAGATTGATATATACAAAAAAATAGAGTAGTAAATTAGAGATTTGTTTGAATCCTTTAATTTGTGCGTCTGTGTGTGTATTTCAAAAAGCATAGTGAAAGAAGCGCAACATAGAGAGGTTATATAGATTCAGTAGGATTGATTATTACTAGAGTCATTTTGTTGCTATAACAAGGCATATTCAAAGAGTGCGCTTCAAGAAGGAGTAGCTGTGGATATTAGCACTTGTTAAGAATAGAAAAATCCAGATGGTAATACTTGTTCTTTTTTTCTCCTGATCTCTAAAAAAACTCATCTCTCGACTCATAACTTTTTCTTATCAAAAATTAAGTGTTACACATTATTGCACTGTCTTTAAAAATAAGAGTGGCAGGCGCTTCTTTTTTTTTAGAAATAGAAAAGAAGAACCAACCCATCTCGCATTGTGTCTACTGCTTAGTACTTTAGAACAGTCTACAATTGGTGTCCCAACAGTGGCAATAATTGTAGCTAGTTGTCACGCGCCACGTGACACTCGAGGCGAAAGCAGCTCATTAAATCAATAATATCGAGTCCAAAATCTATACTCGAAGCGCACAAAGTAATTCTCCATAGCAACTGCGATTCCCCTTTGTGTACTTACTATTTAACTGCGCTAGCCTAAACTCTAAATCTAAATTAGTCAATCTCCCAATAGGGTGCCTTAGTCTACTTTTCAATAAGCGACGCACAGCGCTAGGGTCAACGTAATAGTACAGTAGTAGTTTTCATTAAAGTTTTGTTAATTAATTTAAAAGGGGTAAATTGAGCATGGACGGATATTTAGCGAAGAGGGTCTAAGTGTATGTTAGTAATGGTCAATGGTATGGGAATGGTGCGATGGAAGGGAGGTCAATGCGAGGAGGAACAAAGGATATAAAAGGGTTGGGTATTTGGTTCGATATTCCTTAGAATTAAATTATAAAATCGTATTTACATTAATAGTGGTAAATCTTTAAATCATTGTTATTGTATCTTTCTTTTATTCTCTCAATATTCATTTCTAAATCCTAAATCTTTGATTATTGAGTTTCCAACCCTTTGTGAGATCTTAAGAATTCATATTACCTTTGAAACTATTTTATAATTCTTCTCGAACGAACTACAAACCTGTAGCTCTTACTTCAAGTGACCTTCGAATTACTTCCTTGAATCATTCCTCTGTGCTTCAAAGAAGTTTCTAAATCTCTCATCTCACTTTCAGGAACATCCTCGACCTTGTGCGTAGGTCGTCCGGTGACAGTATAATTTAATTCTCCGTAGTTCTCATTCTTTGCACTACTACGTCCTTTTAGGTGTTTTTAAAGTTTTAAAATGGCACCTGTTCAACGCACTCCTCCTCAGGGCGCTACTACTAGAGCTCGCGCTAGGGGCAGGCCAACAGCCACAAGGTCTGTTTCCCGCACTCACTCTTTGGAACTACTCGACCTTAGGGAACGGCAACATTCAGTTCAATCTGTAGAAGACATCCCACAAGATTTTGAGGATTCTAGTGATGAAGAAGAAGGAGAGGATACAATGCATGAGGCACCATCCGCCCCAGCCAATCACCCTTCTGGTCAATCCTCAGAACCTGGACCATCTAACTCTCTGGAAGATTTCATGAGACTTTTCATGAAAACCCTTTCAAACCCAACGTCTTCAGAGGGATCTAAGTTCAAAACTTCTTCTATGAAATCTCCTGACAAATTTGACGGAGATCACCCCGACAGATTGCGACCCTTCTTGCAAACCTGAAAGCTACTGTTCCATAATGACCCTCGAACCTTTAATAGAAACCAATCAAAATTTGTTTACGCTTCTTCATTCCTAGCCGGGAAAGAAGCAAGATGGTTCAAACCTTATCTGCTCATGCTTTCTTTGACAGAAACCCACTTACTTATCAATAATTGGGAAAGTTGGAAGACCAAGTTTTTACGTTGTTTGGGGACCCTAATGAAACGGACAACGCAGAAATTGAACTTGATTTTCTTTGCATGAGTGATAATGGTAAAGACTCTGAATATATCTTGAACTTCAGAGCACTTTAAAGTCGAGTAGGTTGGAATGATGCTGCCCTTAAGTATCATTTCAAGAAAGGACTTCCTTTGAGGATTCTGGATCAATTAAATCTTCACGGTCAGAAGATGACTACTTTAACAGATTTAATGGATCGAACCCTCAAACTTGACGGCGTTTATCAAGGACGACTTCAACATCGTCGATATGCCAACAAATCTCAAGGCATAAATTTTAAATCGGGACCTTCTTCACACCCACGACCAAATCAATCCTCCTCAACTCAATCCAAACCCAATAAGGGAAAGGATAGACCTCGACCTAAAGGCTCGACCCCAGGCGATATCAGCAAAGTACTGGATCCTAAAGGGGAACTTAATGAAGCTGAGAGGAAGAGACGAGCAGATAATGGGTTATGTATGTATTGTGAGGGTAAGCACAAGTTGGAAGACTGTGTAAAGTTGAAGGAAAGAGAAGGTACTAGTTCGAAGTCAAAAAACTAGTAGATAGTTTACTTGTGTGCAATGCAAACTATCTTATCTCTCCCAGTGCACAGAACCTCCATGTCTTAAGGACTGGAGTTGCCTTAAACCGCTTGAGATTCATTCTTTTTAAGGAGGATATTCCCTTCAGTTGTCTTATAGACTCTGGAGCTTTGATTTCTTTTGTTAGTTTATCTTTTTCCAAGAAACTTCAACTAACATTTACAGATATTGATCAAACTCCAATCTATTTGGTCGAATCAGAGGAACCCAAATATTGGGTAAGTAAGAAAGTTTTATGGGTTTTCAACTTTCCGAACATTCCCCCCTTCGAGTGGGAATTATCAGTCTTGGATGCCCCAAGGATGGATGATACCATTCTTGGCCATGACTTTTTAACGCATTGGAATCCAGAAATTGATTGGACTAAAGGATTGATCACCCCACGCTCTAAGTATATTTCTGATTCTTCAATGCAGTTCAATAGGGAGTTAAACAACCCGCCTGACAACGTCCTGCTAGAGAACAAGTCTCTGCCAGATGACTTGCAAGCATCTGATCCTTCTCTAAATGAGCAATCGGCTAACCCTTCTAGCTTGATGACTTCACTTGAAGAGGATTTAAATTGCCTCAAAGTAATTGAATTCTGCTCTCTCAATACAGGTATCCCCTCGACAGATTCTCTCGAAGATGAAGAGGACGACCAAATCAACGTTGAAGCCATTAAATCAACTCTACCGGAAATCTACCATGATTTCCTCAATGTTTTCTCAATCCGCAAGGCCAATAAGTTACCACCTCATCGACCCTACGACCATCAAATAGAGTTAATAGGCCCAGTACCTCCGGCAGGTCCTGTCTATTCTTTATCGAAGGACGAATCTCAAGTTCTTCAAGACTACATTGCAGAGAATGTAGCCAAAGGTTTCATCAGAGCCAGTAAATCTCCAACCGGCTCCCCTGTCCTCTTTGTAAAAAAGAAGGACGGTAGTCTTAGGTTGTGTGTTGACTATAGAAAGCTCAACACAGTCACGAAGAAGAATGCATATCCTGTTCCTCCTATGTCATTACTTCTTACCCTTTTCAATGGTGCTAATTTCTTTTCTAAAATTGATCTTAGAGGCGCTTACAATCTGATTCGCATTGCAGAAGGTCATGAACCACTGACTGAAATGCGCACTAGATTTGGTAGTTTTGAATATTTAGTTATGCCTTTTGGATTATGTAACGCACCTTCATCTTTTCAAATTTTTGTTAATGATATCTTTCAAGATGTTGTTGAACAATTTGTAGTCGTCTATTTAGATGATATTTTAATATTCTCGAAAACACTGGATGAACATATTCATCATGTTCGACAGGTCCTAAATCGTCTTTGAGATCATGGTCTCTACGCCAAGCATAATAAATGTGAATTCCACCTCAAATCAATTGATTTTTTGGGTTTTACGTTGTCCACTGACGGTTTAGTCATGAATAACAAAAAAGTCCAGAAAATCCTGGAATGGCCTGAGCCCAAAAACAATAAATTGCTCCAAGGATTTTTGGGTTTTTCAAACTTCTATAGAAGATTTATTAAAGATTACTCTAAAACTATTTCCAACCTTACTTCTCTTCTTAGAAAAGAAATTCCTTTTGTTTTTACTTCTACAGCACGAAAGGAATTCAAAGCACTAAAAACGGCTTTCACCACAGCCCCAATTCTTCTACATTTTGATCCTTCTGCCTCGACAATAGTTGAGACAGATGCGAACGATTATGCTATTGCAGGGGTCATCTCCCAATTAAATCCTGAAACAAATTTGTTTCATCCTGTTGCTTTTGAGTCACGCAAACTCATAGCCGCAGAATTAAATTATGAAATTCATGACAAAGAGCTTTTAGCTATTATCCATTGTCTTAAAAAATGGCATTCTTTTCTTCTCAGCCTAGATAGTCCTTTTCAAATCTTAACAGATCATAATGCTTTGAAATACTTCATGTCTTCTAAAGTGTTAACCAGGCTTCAAGCCAGCTGGGCTGAATTTTTGTCTGAATTTTCTTTCTCTATTTCCTATTGCCCAGGAAAAAACTGCATTGTCCCAGATATCTTGTCACCTCAGGATGACGTTTACCCACAGCGGGGGGACGCATTTGCTGACAAGAACCCAGCAAATGTGCAATCAATCTTCAACGAATCAATTTTAACGACTCATCAACTTAATTCAATGACAATTCAATTTATTTGAAATCCACTGTCCAACATCCTCGAAGCTCAGTCGAAGGAAGAATATTGTTTAGGGTTAAAAGACAAAATACTCTCAAAGCAAGGGGCCAAAAGATTTAGTATTGAATCAGGTCTATTAGTCTTCGAAGGTAGAGTAGTCATACCCGACAAAAATGAGATAAAATTATGGATTTTCAACAGTCGACATGATTCTCCATTAGCTGGTCATTTTGGGGTTGATAAAACCTACCAGTTAATAGCAAGGGATTTCTTCTGGCCAGGTATGACCAGGGAAATCAAGGCCTATATAAAAGCTTGTTACAAATGTAATAGGAATAAGGCTCCCCGTCACCGGAAGCATGGGTTGCTTCAACCACTTCCTATTCCCTCTAAACCTTGGGAATCTTTATCGATGGATTTTATTTCTCAACTTCCTTTTTCTAATTATTTTGATGCTATATTAGTAATAGTAGATAGATTTTCAAAAATGTCTATTTTCATTAAAACCACTACTACTGCTACAGCAGAAGATTTGTCAAAATTGTTTCTAGAATATGTATTTTCTAAACACGGCTTACCAAATGATATTATTTCAGATAGAGGCTCATTGTTTGTATCCACATTCTGGACCCAACTGTGTCGACAACTCAATATCGCAAGGAACCTCTCCACGGCCTATCACCCTGAAACCGATGGTCAAACAGAAAGAGTTAACCAAATCCTCAAACAATATCTTCGAATGTATGTCAGTTACAAACAAGACAATTGGACCACATGGTTACCATTGGCCGAATTTGCTTATAATAACTCGACTCATTCTTCGACACAACAATCTCCCTTTGAAACCATTTATGGACGACATCCTCGATTCAACTCAATCCATGTAGGAACTAATCATCCTGCGGAACATTATCTTCGAACTATATCACGACTTCAAGAAGAACTTAAAACAAATTTGGAATCAGCGATTTAAAGATACAAGGAGCAGGCCAACAAACATCGACAAACTGCTCCTTCCTTTAAACCAGGCGACAAAGTATGGCTCAATGCACAAAACATTCGAACAATAGGACCATCAAAGAAACTGGCTGAAAAGCGCTTGGGACCATTTGAAATCAACTCTGAAGTCTCTAAAACTGCATTTCGACTCAAGTTACCTCCTAAATGGCAGGCGATTCACCCTGTTTTCCATGTATCTCTCCTGGAACTGGCTCGAGAAATATACCCGGGCAAGAACCAACCCCCTCCGGAACTGGTGGAAGTAGAAGATCATCTAGAGTGAAAAGTAAGTCGTATCCTTGATTAAAGAATATGCAAGGGGAAACTTAAATACCTCGTGGAATGGGAAGGCTTCCTCAATGACTCAGACAAAACATCCTGGGAACCAGCCATCAATGTTTCTAACGCCCCTGAACTCCTAAAATCTTTTCATTTGAAATATCCTTTAAAACCAAAACCTTAAAATTTCTTTTATTTAAATTTTCTTTTCTTTTTCTTTCTTTCTTTTTCTTGTAAAAATCTAAAACACCTCTTAAATTTCTTAGCCTTGTTTTCTTTTTTTTTCTCTCCTCTTCTTTTTCTTTCTTCTCCTTCTATAAAATTTCTTCCAAAACCAACTAAAAATAAAATCAAAATTAGAATTAAATAAAATAAAATAAATAATCAAATAAAATAAAATAACATAAAATAAATAGAATAAACATAAATAATAAAATAAAATAAAAAAACTCTTAAATCTCTCTAAATATTTTCTTTCTTTTCATTTTCAATTCTCTAAATACATTCTTTTCTTAAATTTAAAATTCTCTTTAAAAATTTCTTTCCTAAAATTTATTCTCGCTTTAAAAATTTTTTTCCTTTGAATCATCAAACTTTGTACGACACGACCATTTCCTCAAACTTAACTTCAACCTCTAAAATTCTCCCTATAAAAATTCTTTGAACAAATGATTCTTCTTTTCAAAATTCTCTTTAAATTATAAATTCTGTGTTTCTGTTTCTTTTCTTCTTTCTTCTTCCTCTCTTTTCAACAAAAATTTAAAAAAAAAAAAAAATCAATCAACAACTTTTCGCAAATAACAAATTCTTCTTTCATTAAATCCTCAATTTAACAAACTCATCTCAATCACCAACCGTTTCTTTTTCTCTCTCTTTTCTTATATAAATTTTTTCTTTTAAAAACCTTAAAACTTCCTTCAAATAAACAACTTTTTTTCTTTCTTTATTTAAATTTCTTCTTTTAAAGTCTAAAAGCAAAATTTTATTTAAAACTTCTTTTTTTTCTTTTTTTCTCTCTCCCAAATCTTATAAAATTAATAATATTCACCTACAATATATATAAAAAAAAATATATATATATAATAAAATAAAATAAAACTAAAATACAATTCTACTTTTCTACTTCTTTACATCTCCTTTTCATTTCAAATTTTTTCTTTTAATTTTTCTCGAACCAATCTTTCCATTTTCTCCAAAACTACCCTTATCTCCTTCCTGCATTTTTCAAATACCTCCTCCTCTCCTACCGGAACCACCTCTCCAATCTGCAAGAGTTCCTCTACCACATCGAAGGAAGCAGCGTCGATAATTGTGTCTACCTCCCCACACAACTCTTCTGCGAACCTTACTCGTCAACCTTGACAAGGTTTCTTCGATGTTAATTAATTAAAAAGGGGTAAATTGAGCATGGACGGGTATTTAGCAAAGAGGGTCTAAGTGTATGTTAGTAATGGTCAATGGAATGGGAATGGTGCAATGGAAGGGAGGTCAATGCGAGGAGGAAAAAAGGATATAAAAGGGGTTGGTTATTTGGTTCGATATTCCTTAGAATTAAATTATAAAATTCGTATTTACATTAATAGTGGTAAATCCTTAAAGTTAAAATCATTGTTATTGTATCTTTCCTTTATTTTCTCAATATTCATTTCTAAATCCTAAATCATTGATTATTGAGTTTCCAACCCTTTGTGAGATCTTAAGAATTCCTATTACCTTTGAAACTATTTTATAATTCTTCTCAAACGAAATTCAAACCTGTAGCTCTTACTTCGAGTGATCTTCGAACCACTTCCTTGAATCATTCCTCTGTGCTTCAAAGGAGTTTCTAACTCTCATCTCACTTTCAGGAACATCCTTGACCTTGTGCGTAGGTCGTCCAGTGACAGTATAATTTAATTCTCTGTAGTTCTCATTCTTTGCACTACTACGTCCTTTTAGGTGTTTTTAAAGTTTTAAAATGGCACCTGTTCAACGCACTCCTCCTCCGGGTGCTACTACTAGAGCTCGCGCTAGGGGAAGGCCAACAGCCACAAGGTCTGTTTCCCGCACTCACTCTTTGGAACTACTCGACCTTAGGGAACGGCAACATTCAGTTCAATCTGTAGAAGACATCCCACAAGATTTTGAGGATTCTAGTGATGAAGAAGAAGGAGAGGATACAATGCACAAGGCACCATCCGCCCCTGCCAATCACCCTGCTGGCCAATCCTCAGAACCTGGACCATCTAACTCTCTTGAAGATTTCATGAGACTTTCCATGAAAACCCTTTCAAATCCAACGTCTTCAGAGCGATCTAAATTCAAAACTTCTTCTATGAAATCTCCTGACAAATTCGACGGAGATCACCCCGACAGATTGCGACCCTTCTTGCAAACCTGCAAGCTACTGTTCCATAATGACACTCAAACCTTTAACAGCGACCGATCAAAGGTTGTTTACGCTTCTTCATTCCTAGCTGGGAAAGCAGCAAGATGGTTCAAACCTTATCTGCTCATGCTTTCTTCGACAGAAACCCACTTACTTATCAATAATTGGGAAAAGTTCGAAGACCAACTTTTTACGTTGTTTGGGGACCTAATGAAACGGACAACGTAGAAATTGAACTTGATTTTCTTCGCATGAGTGATAATGGTAAAGACTCTGAATATATCTCGAAATTCAGGGCACTTCAAACTCGAGTAGGTTGGAATGATGCTGCCCTTAAGTATCATTTCAAGAAAGGACTTCCTTTGAGGATTCTGGATCAATTAAATCTTCACGGTCAGAAGATGACTACTTTAACAGATTTAATGGATCGAACCCTCAAACTTGACGGCGTTTATCAAGGACGACTTCAACATCGTCGATATGCCAACAAATCTCAAGGCATAAATTTTAAATCGGGACCTTCTTCACACCCACGACCAAATCAATCCTCCTCAACTCAATCCAAACCCAATAAGGGAAAGGATAGACCTCGACCTAAAGGCTCGACCCCAGGCAATATCAGCAAAGTACTGGATCCTATTTCCAATCTTACTTCTCTTCTTAGAAAAGAAATTCCTTTTGTTTTTACTTCTACAGCACGAAAGGAATTCAAAGCACTAAAAACGGCTTTCACCAAAGCCCCAATTCTTCGACATTTTGATCCTTCTGCCTCGACAATAGTTGAGACAGATGCGAGCGATTATGCTATTGCAGGGGTCATCTCCCAATTAAATCCTGAAACAAATTTGTTTCATCCTGTTGCTTTTGAGTCACACAAACTCATAGCCGCAGAATTAAATTATGAAATTCATGACAAAGAGCTTTTAGCTATTATCCATTGTCTTAAAAAATGGCATTCTTTTCTTCTCAGCCTAGATAGTCCTTTTCAAATCTTAACAGATCATAATGCTTTGAAATACTTCATGTCTTCTAAAGTGTTAACCAGGCTTCAAGCCAGGTGGGCTGAATTTTTGTCTGAATTTTCTTTCTCTATTTCCTATCGCCCAGGAAAAAACTGCATTGTCCCAGATATCTTGTCACCTCAGGATGACGTTTACCCACAGCGGGGGGACGCATTTGCTGACAAGAACCCAGCAAATGTGCAATCAATCTTCAACGAATCAATTTTAACGACTCATCAACTTAATTCAATGACAATTCAATTTATTTGAAATCCACTGTCCAACATCCTCGAAGCTCAGTCGAAGGAAGAATATTGTTTAGGGTTAAAAGACAAAATACTCTCGAAGCAAGGGGCCAAAAGATTTAGTATTGAGTCAGGTCTATTAGTCTTCGAAGGTAGAGTAGTCATACCCGACAACAATGAGATAAAATTATGGATTTTCAACAGTCGACATGATTCTCCATTAGCTGGTCATTTTGGGGTTGATAAAACCTACCATTTTATAGCGAGGGATTTCTTCTGGCCAGGTATGACCAGGGAAATCAAGGCCTATATAAAAGCTTGTTACGAATGTAATAGGAATAAGGCTCCCCGTCACCGGAAGCATGGGTTGCTTCAACCACTTCCCATTCCCTCTAAACCTTGGGAATCTTTATCAATGGATTTCATTTCTCAACTTCCTATTTCTAATTATTTTGATGCTATCTTAGTAATAGTAGATAGATTTTCAAAAATGTCTACTTTCATTAAAACCACTACTACTTCTACAGTAGAAGATTTGTCAAAATTGTTTCTAGAATATGTATTTTCTAAACACGGCTTACCAAATGATATTATTTCAGATAGAGGCTCATTGTTTGTATCCACATTCTGGACCCAACTGTGTCGACAACTCAATATCACGAGGAATCTCTCCACGGCCTATCACCCTGAAACCAATGGTCAAACAGAAAGAGTTAACCAAATCCTCGAACAATATCTTCAAATGTTTGTCAGTTACCAACAAGACGATTGGACCACATGGTTACCATTGGCCGAATTTGCTTATAATAACTCGACTCATTCTTTGACACAACAAGCTCCCTTTGAAACCATTTATGGACGACATCCTCGATTCAACTCAATCCATGTAGGAACTAATCATCCTGCGGAACATTATCTTCGAACTATATCACGACTTCAAGAAGAACTTAAAACAAATTTGGAATCAGCAATTCAAAGATACAAGGAACAGGCCGACAAACATCAACAATCTGCTCCTTCCTTTAAACCAGGCGACAAAGTATGGCTCGACGCACAAAACATTCAAACAACACGACCATCAAAGAAACTGGCTGAAAAGCGCTTGGGACCATTTGAAATCGACTCTGAAGTCTCTAAAACTGCATTTCGACTCAAGTTACCTCCTAAATGGCAGGCGATTCACCCTGTTTTCCATGTATCTCTCCTGGAACTGGCTCGAGAAATATACCTGGGCAAGAACCAACCCCCTCCAGAACTGGTCAAAGTAGAAGATCATCTAGAGTGGGAAGTAAGTCGTATCCTTGATTAAAGAATACGCAAGGGGAAACTTCAATACCTCGTGGAATGGGAAGGCTTCCTCAATGACTCAGACAAAACATCCTGGGAACCAGCCATCAATGTTTCTAACGCCCCTGAACTCCTAAAATCTTTTCATTTGAAATATCCTTTAAAACCAAAACCTTAAAATTTCTTTTATTTAAATTTTCTTTTCTTTTTCTTTCTTTCTCTAAAATCTAAACACCTCTTAAATTTCTTAGCCTTGTTTTCTCTTTCTTCTTTTTTTTCTTTCTTCTACTTCTATATAATTTTTCTCAAAAAACCAACTAAAAGTAAAATCAAAAGTAAAATTAAATAAAGTAAAATAAAATAAAGTATAAATAAAATAAAATATATAGAATAAAAATAAACAATAAAATAAAAATAAAATAAAATAAATAGAATAAACATAAATAATAAAATATAAAAAAAAAACTCTTAAATCTCTCTAAATATTTTCTTTCTTTTCTTTTTCAATTCTCTAAAAAACATTCTTTTCTTAAAATTAAAATTCTCTTTAATAATTTTCTTCTCTAAAAATTTATTCTCTCTTTAAAAATTTTCTTTTCTTCGAACCATCAAATCTTGTACGGCACGACCATTTCCTTGAACTTAACTTCAACCTTTAAATCTCCCTATAATAATTCTTCGAACAAATAATTCTTCTTTTCAAATTCTCTTAAATTCTAAATTCTGTTTTTTCTTTTCTTTCTTCTTCCTTTCTTTTCAAACTAAAATTTCTCAAAAAGAAAAAAAAAAAAATTCTTCTCTCATTAAAATCTCATTTTAACAAACTCATCTCAAACCGTTTCTTTTTCTCTCTCTTTTCTTACATAAAATTTTCCTTTTAAAACCCTTAAAAAATTCCTTCAATTAAAAAAACTTTTTCTTTCTTTAAATTTCTTCTTTCAGTTCTAAAATTTTTATTTAAAACTTCTTTTTTCATTTCCTTTTTCTCTCTCTCCCAAATCTTATAAAATTAATAATATTCACCTACAATAAAAAAAAAATAAATAAAATAAAATAAAACCTAAAATACAAATTTTTCTACTTCTTTACATCTCCTTTTCATTTCAAATTTTTTCTTTTAATTTTTCTCGAACCAATCTTTTCATTTTCTCCAAAACTACCCTTATCTCCTTCCTGCATTTCTCAAATACCTCCTCCTCTCCTACCGGAACCACCTCTCCAATCTCCAAGAGCTCCTCTGCCACGTCGAAGGAAGTAGCGTCGATAATTGTGTCGACCTCCCCACATAAGTCTTCCCCGAACCTTACTCATCAACCTTGACGAGGTTTCTTTGACCACACCTGGTCCAGTGTGTCTTCAGGTTCTTCAACTACATCCGTGGCCGGAGGGTTTGCCTCAGTTGGTATAACCGGCGCAGGCTCCCCAATTGGGTTTTCAAGGGTATTCGATGTCTAAACAAAACTCATCAGTAACTTCATCCTTAAAAATAACAAATGAAAACTTACCTCGAAGATGAGGTCAGGCTCTAAGAATAACCTTGGCGCCACCTTGACCTCTGCCTCTCTTTCCTCCTCGTCGTCTTCGATGACCACCCCTCGTTTCTTGGGTGCCCGCCCTGGAACAGGGACTTCATCTTCATCTTCCTCCACCAACTCGTTGACCTCTTCCTCAACACCTCGCTTCGAACTCGTGGCCTGGGTTACCCAGGTTGAGATCTCGTTATTTAATTCCTTATAATTTTACCCCACCGATTGTTCATCTTCAATCAAGACATCCCAAATGTCTTCGACCACCTCTTTTGTTTTAGGAATTACCCAAAACTTGGTCTTGGTGAATCGTTGTTCAATCTCTGCGTTCTTTGTCAACGCATCACACGCCACTCGTTGCCAACGGCAAAACTCGCATTTCTTTCAAGGGCCTCGAGTCGCCGTAATTTCGACACAAAAATATTCCATGCTTTCACAAGCCGTAAAAGTTTGTGAAAATTGTTGCGTAATCATTCCCCCATCTGCTTTAGGGTGTGGAGGCATAGGTGTGGGAGTAGGACAGTTCATTATAAAAAGAGAAAATTAATAAGGGAGGAAAAAGTTCTAGATGAAGGGAAACTAGTGTGGGAAGATGGCTCAAGCTCAACGGAGCTCACAATTCTTATACCCGGGCATCCGTCACGCGCCACGTGACACTCAAGGCAAAAGCAGCTCATTAAATCAATAATATTGAGTCCTAAATCTATACTCGAAGCGCAGAAAGCAATTCTCCATAGAAACTGCGATGTTCCTTTGTGTACTTACTATTTAACTGCGCTAGCCTAAACTCTAAATCTAAATTAGTCAATTTCCCAATAGGGTGCCTTAGTCCTTTTCAATAAGCGACGCACAGCACTAGGTTCAACGAAATAGTACAGTAGTAGTTTTTCATTAAAGTTTTGTTAATTAATTAAAAAGAGGTAAATTGAGCATGGATGGGTATTTAGCGAAGAGGGTCTAAGTGTATGTTAGTAATGGTCAATGGAATGGGAATGGTGCAATGGAAGGGAGGTCAATGCGAGGAGGAACAAAGGATATAAAAGGGGTTGGGTATTTGGTTCGATATTCTTTAGAATTAAATTATAAAATTTGTATTTACATTAATAGTGGTAAATCCTTAAAGTTAAAATCATTGTTATTGTATCTTTCCTTTATTTTCTCAATATTCATTTCTAAATCCTAAATCTTTGATTATTGAGTTTCTGAACCTTTGTGAGATCTTAAGAATTCCTATTACCTTTGAAACTATTTTATAATTCTTCTCAAACGAACTTCGAACTTGTAGCTCTTACTTCGATTGATCTTCAAACCACTTCCTCGAATCATTCCTCTGTGCTTCAAAGGAGTTTCTAACTCTCATCTCACTTTCAGGAACATCCTCGACCTTGTGCGTAGTTCGTCCGGTGACACCGCCCTGGAACAGGGACTTCATCTTCATCTTCCTCCACCAATTTGTCGACCACTTTGTCGACACCCCGCTTCGAACTCGTGGCCTGGGTTACCCAGGTTGTGATCTCGTTATTGAGCTCCTTATCATTCTCCCCCACCGATTGTTCATCTTCAACCGAGACATCCCAAATGTCTTTGACCACCTCTTTTGTTTTAGGAGTTACCCAAAACTTGGTCTTGGTAAACCGTTGTTTGATCTCTGCGTTCTTCGTCAACGCATCACACGCCACTTGTCGCCAACGGCAATACTCGCATTTCTGGCAAGGGCCTCGAGTCGCCGTACTTTTGACACAAAAGTATTCCATGCTTTCACAAGCCGTGCAAGTTTGTGAAAATTGTTGCGTATTAATTCCCCCATCCGCTTTAGGGTGTGGGGGCGTAGGTGTGGGAGTAGGGCAGTTCATTATAAAAGGGAAATTAATAAATGAGGAGAAAAATATAGAAGAAGGGAAACTAGTGTGAGAAGATGGCTCAAGCTCAACAGAGTTCGCGATTCTTATACCCGGGCATCTGTCACGCGCCACGTGACACTCGAGGCAAAAGCAGCTCATTTAATCAATAATATCGAGTCCTAAATCTATACTCGAAGCGCAGAAAGCAATTCTCCATAGCAACTGCAATTCCCCTTTGTGTACTTAATATTGTACTGCGCTAGCCTAAACTCTAAATATAAATTAGTCAATCTCCCAATAGGGTGCCTTAGTCTCCTTTTCAATAAGCGACGCACAGCGCTAGGTTTAATGTAATAGTACAGTAGTAGTTTTCATTAAAGTTTTGTTAATTAATTAAAAAGGGGTAAATTGAGCATGGACGGATATTTAGCGAAGAGGGTCTAAGTGTATGTTAGTAATGGTCAATGGTATGGGAATGGTGCAATGGAAGGGAGGTCAATGCGAGGAGGAACAAAGGATATAAAAGGGTTGGGTATTTGGTTCGATATTCCTTAGAATTAAATTATAAAATTGTATTTACATTAATAGTGGTAAATCTTTAAATCATTGTTATTGTATCTTTCTTTTATTCTATCAATATTCATTTCTGAATCCTAAATCTTTGATTATTGAGTTTCCAACCCTTCGTGAGATCTTAAGAATTCATATTACCTTTGAAACTATTTTATAATTCTTCTCGAACGAACCTCAAACCTATAGCTCTTACTTCGAGTGACCTTCGAATTACTTCCTCGAATCATTCCTCTGTGCTTCGAAGAAGTTTCTAAATCTCTCATCTCACTTTCAGGAACATCCTCGACCTTGTGCGTAGGTCGTCCGGTGACACTAGTATTTTTTGATTAGATTCTTTGTTTTTTTAGGGTTTTGTCAGGAGGACTTAATCAAGCTGACGCTTTAGCGGAAGAGTCATAGGGTCTACAACAAGTGGATCTATAGCCGTTATCAGAGATAAGCATAGGGCTGTATCGTGAAAACAGTCAGGTTTAATTACCAAGCTTGTGTTTTTTTTTGTGATCTTTGTTTTGATTTGATATTTTGGGAATGGATCCTACTGCGACTACATCTAGAGGATGTCAGGAGAGGGTTAAATCACCCAATTCTTCAGAATTGTTGCCAAAAATGGTAACCACGATTATTAGGTGTAAAGATGAAAGCTTGCCCTTTGCGGGCATTAATACCAAAAAGTTTTTACGCAGGTTTGAACAAGCAGCGGAGGTTCATGGAGAAATCAAATATAATATGGTACGTCAAGTACTATTATTTGTATCTAATGAGTGCAAAGACAATTTAGAGGATCTAAATGGTCATAAGGAGCAAAATTGGTCAGCGCTAAAAGAACAAATGCTCAAGAGATGGCCAAAGGTTAATGAGGAAACTAGGTATACAATAAAGTACCTGGATATTTTGGTAAATAGGGTCAAAGCTAGAGGGGCTGTTCGAGACCCCAAGGAATTTAAAAGTTTTAGGGAAGACTTCAATTGTATAGTGGAATATTTAGTTAGTAACAAAGATTTTAGTGATGTTAATGCGTTTTTACCTTGGTTTTGTGAAGCATTAGCACCAGAAGTAGAAAACTGGGCAAAAAGGTGCTTGGATAACGAAGGAAAGCTGGTTAAAAAGAGGGACGGAAATTATAAGTATCCCGGATTACAAGAAGTAGAAATGGCAGTGGAAGCTGAAATGAAGTTGCGTTGTGTTGAGCGACGTGCAGCAAGGGTGGCTCTGGATAATGAGGGGATGGAGGAAGATGCGTCAGGCGTACAATCGCCTTCTCAGATCTCGTCTCCTAAAGTTAAAATTTTCTCTAAGGATCAAGATTCAGTCATGGCAAGAATTGATGAGTTGGAGAAGACGATAGTTGAAGCGGCAAAGGCGAAAGAATCATTTAGGCCCAAGAGTTCTCCTCAACCTTTGCGTTTTTCCACTATGGTGTGCTATTATTGTAATAAAGAGGGGCATACAAGGATGAGGTGTAATGCGCTTCAAAAGGATAAAGAGGAAGAGGTAGTTTATGAGGATGGGACTACGCTTATGTTGGAAGATGGTACTAAGTTGGTTAAAGACAAAGATCAAGGGATGCGAGCCATGGTCATTGATCATATTAATAAAAAGTCTATGGAAAGCAGGTCAAGCGAGGGCAAAGAGCCGGAAAATAAGGAGAAAGGCAAGGATGGGAAGTCGGTTAATTTTTCAGTTACTTGCACGTTGTTAGATTTTAAAGTAAAAGAAGGAGCGGTTGCAGCGCCACTTACCGCAGCAGGATTGGAGATGTTCGCGGCAAAGCATAAGAAAATGGCCCCACCTACAACTACTAGGCCAAGAAGGACTGGAGCTAGGTATGCGAATCCAGAGGATATGGAGGAAGTAGGGTATACCACTAGAGAAAATACACCTGTGCCTATCGAGGATGTCGAAATGGAGGGTATGGACCCAGGAGGTTATGGCGTAGATCACCAGGAAGTAGATCAGACAGCAATATTAGAGGAGGCAGAGATAATACAGCGGAGAGTGGTACCTGCTGAAGGAATGCCAGGAGCAAAGCATAATACTCCAAAGAACCCACCTGGAAGAGTGAAAGCTGGTTCCAAGGCAACTCAGCCTAAATGGAGAATGCAGCGCCCGGTTCATTCTGATTTTCCTAAAGATGCCAAAGATCTAGTTGCGCAATGTTTGAAGACCACAGTCTCTGTTCCATTTGGGATGCTCACAGCAGTAGCACCGGATGTAGCAAATGGAATCGTGGATAAGTGCAGAAAGCAAAGGATTGCTAGTTGTGCTGAGTTCAATATGGCAGAACAGTCATTTCAGCCAGTCGTTAGATTACCTAGGGCTCCACATTATGCAGGACCCTTAGGGTATTTAACTATTACAGTAAATGGTAAGCAAATTAAAACGTTAGTGGATATGGGTTCACAAATCAACGTGGTATCAGTGGATGACGCAGTGGAATTAGGTCTTCCTTTAAAAGACGGTGAAGGCACTGTCGCAGGGATTGGGGGAGGTAGGTTACCTGTTATAGGTGTAGCAGAGTATGTACACACTAGAGTTACGGGAGCAACAAGAGATATACATTTAATGTTCCAATGGGTGTAGTTAAACCAGTTTTAGGCACACCATTTTTAATGGATTATTCTCCGACTATAGATTATTGTTTAGATAAGACTATAGGAATAAGGATTATGGGTGATGATGGTGTTCCAGTAACAGCAGTCTTAGTAGTGCCCAAGGATGGTGGCTGGGAAACTAAGTACTCTGGAGCTGCACGGTTAGAGAAAGAAAGAGAGTTTTATGAGGAAGTCTCAGATAAGGAGATAGGGCAAACGCCAGGAAGGCACCAACATTTTCATTAGGGACTGGAACTTTAGGTGTTACTATCTCCCAGGATGAGAGGAACCCGGATATTAACCAGTCAGTCCAACAAGGAGGGATATGTAAAGCGGTACTTCATAGGTGTCTTGGGAATACTACTGTAGAATTTATTATACCTAAGCTTTTTGATTTCTTTGATTTTTGGATATTGTTATACTTATATTAAAAAGAAAAGACAAAAACAGGATTCAGGTGCAACCCGTAGTTATATTAGAAAGGGTTTGATTTTAATTAATGAAGGAAGCAGCAAGGACTGTTTTGTATCCAAGTATAAACCAGTAGCTATTAAGGTTAAACCAGTGAATATAGCGATGCCTGATTTGAATCCTCCTTTGCAGAGGCCGGCGCTGTGGTAGCCTAAAGTTTAGTACGGCACCTAAGTATGTAAATGGAGATATTACGGTGTGCAGGATTGGCGTTATTATTTTTTATAAAAAGGGTTTTATTTAATTTATTGGAGTTTAAAATATGAAGAAATTGGTCACGAGCGAATGCCTACACAAATACAATTTATTTTATGGAGAAAACTTATTTTTTACGGTCTGAAAATTTATAAGTATCAAGTCGAGTCACTCAAGAACCTTGGGAAATTTTCCCAGAAATTTTACTATTTTTCTTATATTTTTAAATGAATTTTAAAGTTTTAGAGAAATATTTACGTTTTCAGAAATTACTTAACTTTGATGAATTTTCACGGGGTAATTAGAGCTGCGCAGACTACGAAAATTAGTTTGGTAGGTAAAGGGGAAGTAGCTCTATTATGTGTAATTTTTCTAGATTTTTTATTATGGTTTTAAGGTTCTAAATTGAGTCCGGAAGTCCGGACGGACTCCGTTTCGACTCCGTACGGACTCCGCTTTGGCTCCGTACGGACTCCGTACGGACTCCGTTCCGGCTCCGGATTGACTCTGGAAGAGCTCTGGAGGGGAAAACTTAGGCACGTGACTAGGAATACTTAAGCGCGTCTCAAACTCGAAATTGGGAGGGGGGGACAGATCATACAGCTTAATCATTAACCGCCACAGTCTCATTTTTTATTACTCAACAAATTAAAATAACTTGTAATACCCTTATAACATTATTATTTTTTACACAACATTTTAGAAATACAATTCAACAGTTTAAATAACACTTCATACAGGGTATCTTTAGAAAGGTCTTCATCACTGGGACTTGATTATTGCTGTCTCATAAAAACTTAAATTATTATAAAAACATAAAAGTCAATCTTTTCAGATCTTTCACTGGTACACCTTAATTGTTGTTATCAGTATTTCTTTATCAACAGCCACTTTCTTTTAATCTCAATAAGCGTTAAATATTTTAGAGTTTCATTATTTTTATTAATCAGATCCAAGTAGACTGGTTAGCTTAGTGATTTAGAATTCCCATTTTGTTATTTTTATTGGAAGGACGGGGTTTTCGGCTAAATCCACATATCTCCTCCGGATTCTGCTTACAGCAAGGCGACTGTAAGAGTTTACCTTACCATAGCGCTATCTAGAAATCCTTATGATACTCCTTTAACAAAGTTTCCACCTGATTTTGCATCTACTAGTAAGATTACGATGGAAAGGCTTCAGATGGTAGATTTTGGACCGGAGGGCTGGTTATCGCAGGAAGAAAAGAAGTTATTGTTACATGTTATTGTTCTTAGGGGAAAGGCTATTGCATTTTCAGAAGAGGAAAGAGGTTTGTTAAAACACTCTTATGGTAAACCTTATATTGTTCCAGTTATACCTCATGCGCCGTGGCAAAAGAAGGCTTTTTCAATACCAGCGGCTATAAGAGAAGAGTATACGGAATTAATTAGGGGAAGGTTATAGTCTGGCTTGTATGAACAGTCTATATCTGGTTATTCAAGTACAGTGTTTTGTGTGGTCAAAAATAATGGTAAATAAAGGGTTTTTCATGATCTTAGGGAGATGAGCAAGGTTAAAGTAAAAGATGCAGGGACGCCACCAATGGCAGAAAAATTTGTGGATTCTTTTGCGGGATGTGCATGTTACAGATTAGGTGATATTATGGGAGGATACAATGAGCGCAAATTGGACGAATTGTCCAGACCCATGACAACGTTTGAAACACCACTGGGGCACTTTAGGTTGACAAGGTTACCGCAAGGCGCAACAAATTCTGTGGCATTATATCAAGCACAGATGATGTGGATATTTCAGGATTAAATTCCAGAACATGTGGGAATTTTCATTAATGATGGCAGTATAAAAGGACCAGCCAGTGATTATGAAGGGGAAGTTTTAAAAGAAAATCTGTATATTAGAAAGTTAATTTGGGAATATGCAATTACCCTGGAAAGAGTGCTATTTAGGATAGAGGAGGAAGGATTAACAATTTCTGGGTCTAAATTTGCTTGTTGTGTTCCAGCGCTAGATATAGTGGGACATGTGTTATGCAAGGGAGGGAGAATCGTTGCTCAAAAACAGAGGAATAAGGTACTTACATGGCCAAGACCAAGAAATACTAAGGAAGTTAGAGGGTTTTTAGGCATTTTACATATGTAAGAATGTTTATTCAAGATTTTTCTTTGTTGTCTTCACCTTTACGGCGCTTAAAAAGAAAGGATGCTGTATGGGATTGGACAGAGGAAGGTGAGGAGTCATTCAAGTTATTAAAGAGGGTTGTAGGGAAAGATATTCTTTTGAAGAAATTGGAGTATGGACCAGGCGCTGGGAAAATTACTCTAGCGGTGGATTCTAGTGTGTCTGCGGTGGGCGCAGTTTTGATGCAGGAGGATGAGGAAGGTAATGATAGACCTGTCCTTTACAAGTCTAAGACTTTTACCAAAGTAGAGTCTAGGTACTCCCAGTCTAAGATGGAGTTATGTGGAGTAGCCAAGATTCTTAAAAAGCTACAATGAATGCTTTGGGGGCAGCGTTTCGAGCTGCAGGTTGATGCGCTATTGTTGATGCAAATAATTAGTAGCCCGAGTTTACCAGATGCGCCCATGACGAGGTGGGTAGCGCAGATTAATTTATTTTCTTTTGATTTAGTCTATAAGCCAGGAAAATCTTTCACTATGCCAGATGCACTGTCAAGAAGATCGTTGTGTGAAGAAGACTCGGAAGCGGAAGAATTTGAAGAAGACAAGAGATGGGTAAACGGGATATATTATTGTTATACAAAATTTGATAGTAACATCCGCGATGACAATAAACTAGTAACATGGAATGTCCAAAAAGACATAAAACTAAATGCTGACAATGCAAAGGAAGTTTGTAGCAAAGTTGAACTGCAACTGGATTTAGGGAACACTGAAGCTAATATAGCGACAAGGAGTGCGCAAGGTGAGGTAGTGGAGGAGTCAGATGATGAAGATTCTTCAAAGGGAAGTCAGGAAAGTAGTACTCAACTCAAAGAGGAGGAGTATTCAGTAGACAACGCATCTACAGATGAGGGATTAGAGTTGTTAAAGTTATATTTGGAAGGTAATAGTTGACCAGATTTTTGCAATAAAAAGGTTTAGCACAATATTAAGAAGTGCGCTAAAGGCTATTTTATTAAAAATGGGAAGTTATGGAAGAATCAAGCTTCGTCTCCTCAGTTAGTTGTTCAAACTAGGGAAGGGAAGGAGAAGATACTCAGGGAGTTACACAAGAATTTAGGACATAGAGGTCAAGATGAGACTCATCACAGAGTTAGGGGAAGATTCTGGTAGCCCAACATGAAAAATGAAGTAAGAGATTGGGTTAAATCTTGTCCTGAATGCCGGAGCAGAAGTTACAGAAAGCCAAAAGAAAAAGGAAGAGTGACGGGCAAGGATACCGTTTTTGGTAGGGTCAGTTTAGATGCAGTCCATATAAAAGAAGGACACTTTAAATACTTGGTAGTAGCCAGGGATGATCTATCAGGATGGGTTGAAGCAGCGCCGTTGATAAACCTTAAGGCAAGTAATGTGGCTGAGTTTTTGAAGAAAGAATGGATTTATAGGTATGGGGTAATGAAGATGGTAATCGTAGATGGTGGCGCTGAATTTGTGGGAAAATTCCAAGAAGTAGTAAAAGGTATTGGCACAAAGTTACAAGTTGCAACACCATATTATCCTGAAGCAGAGGGAATGGTAGAAAGAGGGCATCAAGTTATAAAGGATGCACTAGTCAAATTGTGTGGAAATAATGGAGCAAAGTTGAAGAGCTACTTGCCGTTAGTTTTGTTCGCGGACAGGATTTCAGTTAAAAGAACAAAAGGGTTTTCGCCGTTCAAACTGATTTTTGGTCAAAGGGAGGTATGACCTATTGATCTGGAGGCTGGATCTTTCCTAGGATGTGATTGGGATCAAGTGCGCTCAACCAAAGATTTAATTCTAGCAAGGGTAGTACAGCTTGAAAGAAAAGACGAGTTTGTGGAGAAAGCGTATGAAAGAATGATGTAGATCCAGGACAAGTCAGTTAAATATTGCGATGAGTGCTTAGCCCATAGGTTAAGAAAGCCATTGAACCCAGGAGATTTGGTTTTGGTTTATAATAGAAGTTTAGAAAGCCAATGGCAGAAGATGTTTTCAGATAGATGGAATGGTACATACAGGATATGAAAGCAGATAGCTGGAGGGTCTTACTTACTGGAGGAATTGGATGGTACTGAGTGGAAGCGGCATGCGGCCGCAGACCAGATCAAAAGATTCTACCTAAGGGGTGTTCCAGTGATACAAGATAACCTCCGGAATGAGGGAAAAATACCAGAATGATACCTCCGGGAAGAGGCTAAACTAACAAGTCATGTTAAGTTTTTTTTTTCTAAGAGGACTCACAGGAGGCTTTGATACAGTTGCGACAGATAGAGGGCGCTAACTGGAGGTTAGGTGGACTATGGCTGAATAGGCAACTGGCATAAGCGCTCAAATGAGGGTGTAGAGAGAAATGAAATCTTATATTTTCATTGTCAGAGGAGATATGATGAAATTGGAAATTAGACTTAAGGAGACGCATACCATGTAAAAGCAAAAGACACTGGGAGTTTAGCTTATGAGTTAACACTAACCAGGAGTGGAATAGCAATTTATAAATGGAGTGCTCTACAGTTCAATTCTTATTGGTTTACAGTCTTTTAAAAAAGTAGAGGGAGCAAAGTTAGGTGCTCTAAATTTGGAAGACAGGTCTAGTAAAATAGCTCTGTGTCTAAAAAGATTATTTAAGGCATAGCATGAAAAGTTTATGAAGACTATGTACAGGGACAATGGAGAGAAGGCTTATAAGGAGAAAGTTAGTGGACTACTCAGTATTGGGGTGAAAGCAATTAGGATACCCTCTCCAGTCATCAGGCATGAAAAAGCGACGGGGATCGGCGGGGAATCCAAGGATAGTTTATGAGCTGATTTCGTTCATTAGTTGAACTATCATTTCTATATGAGTATAGCGGGCTTCAAGTTCAGCGTCAGAAAAAGCTGGTGCATTATTGTAGGATGGGGACATAGCGTCATATATAAGACGAAGTCTCGAAAAAATTCGCATGGAATGGACAAAGGGTAAAGGAATAGGAACCCATCCCAAGGAGATGGATTCATTGAAGCCTGACAGGAAGTTAGTAAGCAAGAGGAGCATAAGTATAGTAAAGGATACTTACTTGCTAATAAGTTTTGTGGGCGTGCTGAAGGCAAAGTAACGGTAACCGCGTCAGGAGCAGATGCAGTGGAGCCTGAGCACATGGAAGCACTGGAACTGGGAGTGGAAGAAGGTGTAGCGCTAGGCTGTATGGATATTTTGCACCTGGGAAAACTAGGAAGCAATGGCGACTCATAACAAACATTATTATTATTAGTGTAAATAGTGGGACTGGTGGTGGTAATTATGGGAGCGCTACTAGTAGAGCTAGGTGGAAAGCAAATATAACCAGTAGGCTGAGGAGTATTCTGGTTAAGGGAGGTATTGCAAGTTTTGTGGTACCTAAAGCAATTGTCACAGGCAGGTCTAAAGGAGGCATACCCCAGAGGTCTAGAAAATGTACAATGAAAGTTACGGCATTCGCAAAATGAGCAAGCTTGATCTCTGGGAACTGTGAAATATTGAATCATGAGGAAATTCAGGTTATTAGAAGGTCTATTTATAGGTTAACAATAGCATTATAAAGAAGTCAACAGTTGTGCCACGTCTGACTTGAGCGCTGGATGGTTTCTAAGAAGATAGTGAAAAGCGTTTGTCATAATAAAGGACCCAAGGAAAGATGAATTGTTACAATCAAGGGAAAGACATGTATTGCAAAGATCTAAAGATTGTAAGAAGCGCACGCATATACGACGCAGGGGAAGTATTTGTTGTTATAGGAAGTAGCATCAATCTCAAGAGGAGGATATTATTTGAAGGCAACTCATCTCACAGGAAAATTAAGTGAAAATAAATAATATTACATTTTTTTTAGCTACATACAGTTTACAAGAATTATATACAAGAAAGTTTTTTTTAGTATTCTGCTTCATCAAAGATTGGGATGCAGAAAGCCCATTCGTTAACAGCCTCTTTCATGTTTTTCTGCAAGGCAGTTATCAGCTGTTTTTGTTTATTATACTCAGCGCAAGTATAAACCGGAACCGCCTCAAGGAATTCTTTGACGGCAGCTATCATATTGTTCATACAACGCATGGTTGCATTGTATAGAGCGCAGGCAATTTGCTCTGCAAATTCCCAGTTTTGAGCCATGGCGGGCTCTTCATCATAGACGACCAGGAAGTTTTCGATAGGCCATTTGTTCGGGATGATGGTATCAAAGACCGGCTGCATTGTAGTCCAGTCAGGAGAAGGTATTCAAGGAGCACACTCCGGAATAGGTTCGGTATCCCAGATGGGATCTTCTTCCAAAACTGGAAGGAATAAGGGAGAGATAGGATGTGGAGGCGTTTCAGCATAAGGAGTGCACGGCGCATTTTAAAACAGAGGGAAACAGAAGATGTTAGCATTAAAAAAGGAAGAAGTAAGAAAAAGAGAATTACTGTACTTTCCTCCGAGAAGAGAGATTTGGGGGTCAAAGAGGCGCTAATAGGCGTAGGAGCACGGTAACCAACCTTAGCTTATTTTTTGCGAGGCGGGGTAATGAGATTGGACGCCGGGCGCTTGATAGTCCTTTGACTCATCATAGTTGAGGTTGAAGCGTCAGGGTCTAGAAAAGCAACGGTGGGGGGCCCATCGTAGCTACACTTCTTCTTGCGTTGCTTGCAGTAATCGCACGACTGGAAGAAGGAAAAGTGAAAGGTTAGTAACAAATAGGAAGGAAAATGAAGAAAACTTACATTGAAAAAATTATGGTTTCCACGGCAGGATTTTGAGAAGTGGCAGGGAGTTATGCCATTCTCAATACAGTGGGTGCATCCTGTCCCGCCCATCAAAGTCGTCACAAGGGTTGTCAGAGGAGCGGCAGGAGGTTGAGTATGCACGAACTGATGAATGGCGTCCACGACATCGGCAGTATTTTCAGTGTTGGGGTTTGCTCTTCTAGTATTCATTGAGAGAGTTAAAAAAATAATAATAAGAAGAAGAAGAAAAGGAAAGATGATGAAGGAAGGAGAACACTGTGAGACGCAGGTATTTATGGGCTCCTGGGGACAGTTGCGAGTAGAGGGAAGATGTGGTACGGGCCTCACAGGATGCGTGAATTTAGACTAATCAGCGCGTGTAGTCCAGGAAGAATAAAGGGTATTTAGCGCAGCAGGAAGTGCGAACATATAATATGTATTTGTTTGTTTCAAGGAACAAAGAAAATGGAAGCGCAGAAAAGGATTAAGGATCTGTGCGCTCGGATATTTCAGCAAGATGTGCCGCACAATAGGGAATTGTGTATTATCAACTTAGGACTATTACACGCTAAACAAATATGGATTCGGGCTTTTCAAAAAGTATGTGTTACACATTAAGGAAAAAGTCATGGATTAAGGACAACTCAAGTGCATAGTATGCTGCACTGCGGCCAGTTGGGAAACTTACTGAGACAAGTAATGAAGAAGGCTAACTAGTTAAGCAAGCTTTCAGAACTATGAACTTAGTATTAAAGCAAAGAGAGTGGGGACTCAATCGTAAAACTACCCAAGAGTTAAGGCAACTAGATGCAGCATTAGGATAAGTCAAACCTGGAACTAGCACTGAAACAAAACAAAGGTATAGTTAAAAGCGCATATGTGGAATATCAGTGAAACAAGTTAATACTAGTGTTAGTAATTATAGGGTATGATTTAGGCGCTGTAGTAGTTACAAGCAGTGTATGTAGCTTACTAATAGATTAGTTATTGTTTTACCAATATGGCGCTAGAGCTAGGGCTGAAGATCCACTAGGGAACTGTGTCTTGAGTACCATAAAAATATAAAAAGGATGACTATTTGATAGAGTCTGGGGGAGTCATATTCATATAAGATAGATATATATACACATATATAGTCTTTTAAGAGAGAGATTGATATATACAAAAAAATAGAGTAGTAAATTAGAGATTTGTCTGAATCCTTTAATTTGTGTGTCTGTGTGTGTATTTCAAAAAGCATAGTGAAAGAAGCACAACATAGAGAGGTTATATAGATTCAGTAGGATTGATTATTACTAGAGTCATTTTGTTGCTATAACAAGGCATATTCAAAGAGAGCGCTTCAAGAGGGAGTAGCTGTGGATATTAGCGCTTGTTAAGAATAGAAAAATCCAAATAGTAATACTTGTTCTTTTTTTCTCCTGATCTCTAAAAAAACTCATCTCTTGACTCATAACTTTTTCTTATCAAAAATTAAGTGTTACATATTATTGCACTGTCTTTAAAAATAAGAGTGGAAGGCGCTTCTTTTTTTTAGAAATTGAAAAGAAGAACCAACCCATCTCGCGTTGTGTCTACTGCTTAGTACTTTAGAACAGTCTACACCATCTATGCTCACTACCACTTTTAATAATCCACAGACATTTCATAAACCTTTTAGCGTACTATTTCATTGACTATTGCGCGGTGTGTTGCTTATTGAGAAAAAGACTAAGACACACTATTGAGAGATTGACTAATTTAGATTTAGAGTTTAGACTAGCCCGGTTGAATAGCAAGTACACAAAGGAAAGTTGCAGTTGCTATGGAGAATTGCTTTCTGCGATTCGAGTATGGATTTAAACCTCTTATTATTGATTTAATGAGCTGCTTTTGCCTCGAGTGTCACATGGGGCGTGACAGATGCCCAGGTATAAGAACAGGAGCTCCGTTGAGCATAAGAAATACTTCCCACACTAGTTTCACTTCATTTAAATTTTATTTATTATTATGTCAGCTTGTCCAACTCCAGCTCCCACGCCTCCTCACCCCAAAGCAGATGGTGGGCTTGTCACTCGACAATATTCTCAAGCATGCATGGCTTGTGAATCCATGGAATATTTCTGTGTGGAAAGCACAGCTACTCAAGGTCCTTGCCAGAAATGTGAGTTTTGTCAATGGAGATGGGTGGCGTTATGGTAAGGTAAACTCTTACAGTCGCCTTGCTGTAAGCAGAATCCGGAGGAGATATGTGGATTTAGCTGAAAGCCCCGTCCTTCCAATAAAAATAACAAAGTAGGTGTTCTAAATCACTAAGCTAACCAATCTACTTAGATCTGATTGATAAAAATAATGAAACTCTAAAATATTTAACGCTTATTGAGATTTAAAGAAAGTGGCTGTTGATAAAAGAAATACTGATGACAACAATTAAGGTGTACCAGTGAAAGATCTGTAAAGATTGACTTTTATGTTTTTATAATAATTTGAATTTTTATGAGACAGCAATAATGAAGTCCCAGCGATGAAGACCTTCTAAAGATACCCTGTATGAAGTGTGATTTAAATTGTTGAGTAGTATTTCTAAAAATGTTATATATAAAATATAAAGTTATAAGGGTATTACAAATTTATTTAATTTGTTGAGTAATAAAAATGAGACCGTGGTAGTTAATGATTAAGCTGTATGATGTGTCCCCCCTTTCTCAATTTCGAGTTTGAGAAGCGCTTAAGTATTCCTAGTCACGTGCTTAAGTTTTCCCCTCCAGAGCTCTTCCAGAGTCAATCCGGAGCCCGTACGGAGTCCGTACGGAGTCAAAGCGGAGTCCGTCCGGACTTCTGGACTCAATTAGAACCTTAAAACTATAATAAAAAAATCTAGAAAAATTACACATAATAGAGCTACTTCCCCTTTACATCCCAAACTAATTTTCGTAGTCTGCGCAGCTCTAATTACCCCGTGAAAATTCATCAAAGTTAAGTAATTTTTTGAAAACGTAAATATTTCTATAAAACTTTAAAATTCATTTAAAAATATAAGAAAAATAGTAAAAATTCTGGGAAAATTTCCCAAGGTTCTTGAGTGACTCGACTTAATACTTATAAATTTTTTAGACCGTAAAAATAAGTTTTCTCTGTAAAATAAATTGTATTTGTGTAGGCATTCGCTCGTGACCAATTTCTTCATATTTTAAACTCCAATAAATTAAATAAAACCCTTTTATATAAAAAAAATAATAACACCAATCTTGCACGCCGTAATAACTCCATTTACTTATTTAGGTGCCGTACTAAACTTTAGGCTACCACATCCTCCCTCCAATCGAGAATGTCCCCATTCTTAAAACTTTGCATAAGTGGTCGAACACAATATTCATCTTTAACCTTCAACCACCATCTTCTTTAATCAACTATAAAATTCATCTTCATCTGTCCGCCTAAATATCCTTAGGACTGAGTATTTCTTATGCTTAAAATAAGAAAAGAACTTGTCGCTCCATGTGAACTCTGCACTCGATACCAGGTACCTTGTTTAATGTCCAACCCTAATCTTCCTGGCAGAACAGCTTGCGACTTATGCCGTGTGAAAAAAGTCAAATGCAACCGGCCAATAGTTCCTTCTAAAACAAACGTATATTTAGGACCAGCAGCTCTCCCTGATCCCTCAACTTCTAAAAAGCGATCCAAAATTCCTGTCTTCTTAAAACGAATAAGAACAAAAACAGCTTCAAAAGTTCAATCTTCATCAACGGATCCCGGCCTAATTTTGCCTTCACAAGATCCTAATCCTATAACGCCAGTACCCCCAACTAACTTTGCTGAGACTATGTTTCCTGGCTCTAAATGTAAGACCCTATTTATCTTAACTGATGATGTTGGTAGAGTGAAGACGGACTATATCAATCATTACCCAAATTTTCATCGCTATCTTTTTCTTGACTTTACTAATGAGTTGAAACGAAAAATGCTGGCCTATTTTCAAGAAACTCCAGCTAATAACCATGAAGACCTCATGAAAAGAAGAATTTTAATGCAAAGCTTTGATAATGATGTTGAACAATTTCAAAGAAATTATCTTTTCTAACAGTATAACTTGATAAAATTTTGTTTTTGCTTGGTCTTCTTAAACTTTCAACATAAATGATGTTTTCTTTCTTCTCTGGCTTGATATAACATAAAATAAAATAATATAAATCTTGTGATGATTCCACTACTGAGAGCAAGGTTTGAATCCCTTCAGACTCCCATATACCAGTCTTCCTTCTTGTCACAGCATTGAGAGAGTGGATCTTCCTATGAGCCGAATACTCCTGATTCCAACCTCATAGGGCCCCCCCACTGAGCCAAATTCTATGATTCCAATCTCGCCACAAGGTCCTCCAAGCTTCACACCAAAAAAAAATGGCCTAACTATGAGGCACTAAAAAAAATCATTCCCTAAAATCCAACTACCATCCTAACTTCTGATTCCTTCATCACAATTTTCAAACTTTGCTATACAGCAAACCCATAAAATACTTTTGCCAGGCTTCCAATAATAATATTAACTTTAGACCATGTTAAAGCGCCACAAATTTCACCTAATTAACCATTATGCTTTCTTTAGCATCATTACCACCTAAAATTTTAACCTCCTAAAGCTATCAGCACCCAATTCCAGAAATAATTGAATAACCAGTTTAGAGTCTTAATGGATAGTGATAAATTAAAAGATTGAATTGAGTTATCCAAACAAGATTGACATTCCAGTTTAAAGTCTTGGTGGACCAAACATATAATCGATTGCCAGTTTATGGTCTTGGTGGACCAAAGATCGTTTAAGTGCATAAATATCTTGATATATTCCTAAGTAAGGCCTAGGCTTGACCAAAGATTGAATAAATTTGATAATCCAGTTTAATGTCATAGTGGACCAAACATTTGATCCACAAGTAATCCAGTATAAGGCCATAGTGGTCCAATGAATGTTGAATTATCCTGCAGATATTAATTTTCCAGTTTAAAGTCATAGTGGACTAAACAATGAATGAACTACCAGTTTAAAGTCATGGTGGACCAAACATTTAATCAATAAGAAATCCAGTTTAAGGTCATGGTGGACCCTACAGCTTGATAACAGTCCAGTTTAAGGTCTTGGTGGACCTAACAACTTCTCTATACTTGAACCCAGATTTTGCCACCAACTTTCTTCATCCTAGTTTCAAGTTTTCTTCTTCAAAAAAATATCTCCTAACAAGATGAAACCTTCTGACTTCATTGCTTCAGCTGATCAATCTTGCAAATACTGTGCCTTCACCCATAGGGAATGTATCTTCTCTTTTAACTGGCAAAAGCACACTTATAACAGGGCCTGTTTATCCTGCTATGAGAAGAAAAGAAAATGTTCTGGCTTGAACTGTGGTTCTTTCCCCATCACTGCTACTAGCTTCGCCGCCTTCTGCAAACCTCTTCCTTCTTCTTCACCTTCTACTCCACCCCCTATTCCATCAACCTCTAAAGATCCCATACCTTTTTCTCCATCAGCCTATTTAAATCTTTCTCCATCACCGAATCCTCTGGGTCCTTCTCTCCAATCTAGACTTGCTGCTACTCCCCCAAGAACTCTTGCTGCTCCCAAGGCCATGCTTCAACCTTCTAACAATTCTTCTCCTTCTTCCAACATCTTGAAGCACAAAAGGTCCTATAATAGCCAGCAGTCTTCATCTTCTCTTGTATCATCCAAAAGGCCCAGAACATCTACATCAAACACCAAATCAAACACCAGTCCTCCTCATCTATCAAAAATAAAAAATCCTTTCCTAAAAATAAAAAATCCCACTCCATTACCAAGTAAGCCATTTATCTATGATCATGATAGTGTTGACACAGGTTAGTTGTCTCTTTTATTTTCTTAATCTTCAGGTTTTAATTTGCTGATATTTTAATTTGATAAGCGTCCACCGGTTCTCCAATTTCATATTCTGCTTATGAACTACCAGAACCTAATCCAAGCTTCCCTAGAGTTCCAATTCACCTAGTGTCTGAAAAGCTTTTTGACAATTTTAATAACCTTATCGCTTATTTCCAACGATACCCGCCCTCTGATAGATCAGAATCTTGGATGAGAGAGCAACTGTTAAGAGACCTTTTCAAAATAGCCAACTGGCTTCAACACTATCGTGACCGTGAAATAAGATTCGAATCCCAGGAAATCAATCAAGGTCCTTCTAAATTTTCTAATTTCGATTCTTCAAAAGATAACAACCCTTGATGGTGTTCTTCCTGGTATGTAGCTTTCTTGAATAATGTTTGAAAAATAAAATATAAACATCTAAACTACCTAAAACTAAAATACTTTTTATTATTTTTTTTTATTTTATTTTTTATTTTTATTTTTATTTATTTTTTTTTTATTTTTATTTTTATTTATTTTTATTTTTATTTTTATTTTTTAGTTATTTTATTATTATTATTATTTTTTTACCATTTAAAATAAAAGATTTTTTTTTTTTTTTTTTTAAAAAAAAAAGATAGTTTTGAAATAAAAGTTAAAATTTAATTTTTAAAGAAAGATAAACGAATGTAAAAAGAAAAATAAAAAAAGTAATAAAAAAAAATTTTTTTTTTAAAATAAAATTTTAAAAGATGCCCCCCGGCCATTTGATGAGCCGTACCCTCGACATCATACCCACATCAAAGTGCAACTTGATGTGGTTACACAATTTTGAGAAATTGAAAAGAAAAGAAAATAAATGAAAGTTTTTAGAAGATAATTTTTATAATGATGATCACTGGGTGGGCTCCCTCCAATTTATAAAAATTATTAGAGACCATCAGTGAGCATCACCTTTACAATAATTCATAATATATATTTAAAGAAAAGAAATCACAATCTAACATAAAAAAATCAAAAAAAAATAAAATAAAAAAAATCTTGAATACGGCGTTGAGAGCGGTGTCTCTTGATTCATTCCAGTTTATAGTCTTAGTGGACTTCCTAAAATTAAAAGACAAAGCCAGGATTCAACTAGAAACAAGGAAAATTTTGGAAACGAACATTATGGGGTAATTGTGTATAGAGCAGCCAGCCCATCAATTACCCCCACACTTGCCAATATTTAATTAAGAAGGTTCCCCTGTGAACACTTCTTCCAATAAATTTTAAAATTTTTCCAACACTATCTTCACCCATATTTTAAGAATTTTAAATTTTGAAAATTTTCAATGAAGGTTTTCTCGTATTTCGTTATGTTTCATCACAGTTTCGTTGCCCATATGCAGTGTAACGATAGTAAATTATTTGATAAAAAAAAGAAGATAGTTTATCCTCGTTGCGGAGGTCGTCATAAGATTTTTATAAACATCATAGTTTATCCTCATTGCGGAGGTATCCATAAAATTTGATAAATGTCATAGTTTATCCTCATTGCGGAGGTATAAATTTAATAAAAGTCATTAAAATTGTAGTTTATCCTCATTTCGGAGTTGATAAAATTTAAGAAATTTCATAGTTTATCCTCATTGCGGAGGAATCCATAAAGTTTCATTGATATCATAGTTTATCCTCATTGCGGAGGAAGACTTCGGCACTCCTGGTGCCTCTAGGATAGAACCGTTTCACTTGATCGGCCGCTACCCTCTTCTTCAATACTACTCCATCCAACTCTTCTAGCACATATGAACCGCCGGAAACTTGCCCCTTGATTTTATACGGTCCATTCCACCTATCTGCAAACATTTTTCCCCACTGACTTTCCAAACTCCTATTATACACCAGGACCATATCTCCTGGGTTCAAAGGTTTCCTTAATTGATGTGCCAACCGCTCATCCCAATATCTAACTGATTGAATTCGGATCTTCATCATCCGCGAATATGCCTTTTCTAAATATTCTTCTTTCTTTTCTAGCTGCATCATTCTTGCACACAATAATTCTTCAGTAGTTTTGACCGTGTCCCAGTCAACTCCAAGATATGATTCAGCTTCTAAATCAACCGGTAAAACTGCTTTCTGTCCAAAAACAAGTTCATAAGGTGAAAATCCGGTCGTCCTTTTGGCAGTGATTCGATCAGCAAATAAAACTAAAGGTAAATAGTGCCTCCACTTTTCGGCACTTGTCCCACACATTTTAACTAAAGCATCCTTAATAACTTGATGCCCTCTTTCAACCATGCCTTCAGCTTCAGGATAATATGGGGTTGCTACCCTAACCTTTGATCCAACTTTCAATACGGCCTCTTTAAACTCTGTCCCAAATTCAGGACCTCCATCTACCGTCACCAACTTCATCAACCCATACCTATATACCCAATTATTCAAAAAGAATTCTGCCACATTTTTGGCAGTTAAATTAATAAGAGGCGCTGCCTCTACCCAACCAGATAAATCATCTCTGGCCACAATTAAATATTTATACCGTCCCTCTTTTATATGAACGGCATCTAAACTAACTCTTCCAAAGAGCGTATATTCACCGGTCGTGCGTCCAGGTTCTTTTGGCCTTAAATAACTTCGTCTTTGACATTCTTCACATGACTGAACCCACTGTTTAACAGCCATCTTCATGCCAGGCCACCAAAATCGATCAGAAATTCTTCTAAATGTTTCTCCAACGCCTCTATGCCCGAGATCTTCATGCAGTGATTTCAAAACTAATTCTTGCCCCTTCTGTTGAGTTATAACTACTTGAGGATTTGGATACCTCCTCTTATTAAACGTCGACCAGATAGGTAAAACGTAGATGACTTCCTCTTGATAGCCACCCATTCATCGTCTTCACAATCTTCTGGCCTCTCTAAAGTCAACAAATATTTGACTAACAAAAAATAAAATCCAGTCTGACCCCAGACTTCATCTTGAAAATCGATTAATATAACATCAATAGGGACTTCTCTATCACCAATATCACCTGCACATGAATGAGCCAATAATAGTTGACCCCTAAATAAATTTTTAATCGAGCTATGTCGATGTTTTTCTTCTGAACCTTTGGATCCTTCGAAAACCGTATTTGAAAATACCTCTTTCTCTTTATCCACCTTTTTATTTAAATTCTCTAATTCTCCAACATATACACCATTCCTTAATTTACTACTATCCCACACTACCAATCCATTTTCCTCTACATACACCACATCTTCTTCTACCTCCTCTCTGCCGAATTTATCTACACCTTTTCCAACACCTTTATTAACATAAAAACTATTTTCCAGTTTATCCTCTTGGTGGAGGTCATCATCATCATAATCTAAACACAATAGTCCTGCCAGTTTAACCTCATGGGGGAGGTATGGAAAGTCTTCAGCTCCTTTAGTGCTGGCTTTGATAATAGGTATATCTTCATCGAACTCTTCTGAGTCTGAATCTTCTTCAGTGGGTGGTCTCCTTGATAAACCATCTGGCATAGTAAAAGTTTTGCCAGGCTTATGAACTAAATCAAACGAAAAATGTTGAATAAAAGCTACCCATCTCGTCATGGGTGCGTTTGGTAAACTTGGGGAATTAATCATCTGGATTAACGATTTCGCATCCACTTGCAATTCAAAATGTTGCCCCCACAAAATATGCTGAAGTTTCTTCAGTATTTTCGCCACACCACATAATTCCAATTTTGGTTGAGAATATCTTGATTCGACCTCAGTAAATACTACAGATTCATACCTAACTGGCCTGATGTAACCAGCTTTATCCATCTGAGACAGAACCGCCCCAGCTGCAACCTGACTTGAATCAACTGCTAAATAAATTCTACCAGCATCTTTTCCATAATCTAACTTGTGCAGGACTAAATCCTTCCCTACAACCTCCTTCAACTTCACAAACGCCTTCTCACACTCTTCATCCCACTCCCAGTCTGCATCCTTTCTCATTAACCGTCTCAATGGAGCTGCCAATGAAGAAAAGTCCTTGATAAACATTCTAACATATACGCAAATGCCTAAAAACCCTCTAACTTCGGTCGTATTCTTGGGTCTTGGCCAGGACTGAATTTTGTTAACTTTCTTCTTGGACATAATCCTACCCTCTCTACATACCACATGGCCTAATATTTCTAAGGCTGGCACACAACATGAAAATTTTGAACCTGAAATAGTTAAACCAGCCTCTTCAATTCAAAACAAGATTCTTTCTAAAGTAATTGCAAACTCCCAAATGAATTTGCGTATCCCGGGATTCTCTTCCAACACCTGGTTATCATAGTCGGTTGTTGGTCCCTTAATTCCTCCATCATCTATAAAGATTCCAGCATATTGTGGAATTTCATCTTGAAGGATCCAAGCCATCTGAGCTTGATAAACTGCAACCGAATTTGTTGCTCCTTGAGGTAATCTTGTTAACTGTAAATGTCCTAGTGGCGTATCGAATGTAGTGAGAGGTCTTGAGTCCGGATGTAACTCTCTCTCATCATATCCACCCATAATATCTCCCAATCCATAACACACTCTCCCTGCAAACGCTTCAACAAACTCCTCAGCACTAGGCGGTATCCCAGCATCCTTTATTGTAACCCTATTTAATTCCCAAAGATCATGAACAACTCTAAGCTTGCCATTCGGTTTCTTGATACAAAATACCGGACTAGAATAACTTGATGTTGATTGCTCATACAGTCCAGTGCGTATCCGTTCTCTGAAAACTTCAATATAGGCTTCTTTTAATGCAGCCGGAATAGGAATCGGTTTCTGCTGCCACGGTTCATGACATACCACAGGAATCTTGTAAGGCTCCCAATAGAAATGCTTCAACACACCCCTCTCCTCTTCTACAAAAGCAATGGCCTTCTCTCGCTTGACCATCACATCCAACAACAACTTCTTCTCTTCTCCAGACAACCAACCATCAGGTCCAAAATTAACAACACCCAGTCTCTCAAAAGTGATTCTTGACGTCTCAGAAAATTCAGGCGGATTCTTTACCAAGGGACTTTCAAAAGGATCTCTTGATAACCTTGGTCTTCTCAAAGGTGGATTTAATTCAGCAGGTAGCGGTTCATTAATAGGTCAAACTTTATTTGCTACTTTCTTATATTTGGCTGCGTCCACATCTAAATTAACCTGAGGTAAAACATTTTCTTTTGTATCGCCATAAAAACTTTCATCAAATGAATCTTCTTCATCGCCAGAATCAGAATAAGAAAAATTAGAAAAATATTTTATTTCATTTTTAAATTTTACCCTTTTCTCCTTTCCCTCGTCTAGTTTATAAACAGATTTTCCAACACCTTTGCTTCCCTTATCCAACAGTAAATCACCCGTAAGGAAAGTTGGCAGTTTAACCTCTTGCTGGAGGACCGGAATTGAATTTTCACAAAAATTATTTTTTTGTGTTTTAATTATACCGAGAATTTTTTATTTGATTTTGATGAGATAATTGCAGTTTACCCTCTTGCTGGAGGTCCATAAACATACCCTTCCAATTTTTATCCAACCTAATTTGGCCCATTTTGCCTTTTTCACCGTTTTTAAATTTTATAGAAAAACAGGGTAAATCCAATAAACATATAGAAAAGTCCATAACGTATTTGCACTCCAAAGTAATATTAACAGAAAATAATTGAGAATCCACTTGAATTATCTCTAAGTGAGCTGACCTATTGCAATCCGGGATCTCATCCTGAGGAGAGATTACAACATTAGAGCGATCAGCCCCTGCTACCCCAAAAAATGAGGGCATTCATCCCTTTCCAACAAACATAATTCACCAGAAGCCGTCCGTTTAATATGCCTCTTCTTGGTGCAAACAAAACACTGGCACAGAGTAGTAATCCCTGGCCGTGTTTCCCAACCTTCATCTCCAGGAGGCGCTAACCGCATATGTAACCTCCGCATATCTTCACCAGTGATCTCCAAACTAATCCCCATGCCAGCTTGATACCCTATCCTGGCCTCAAAATCCATCAAAAAAGGACCACCAAGAACAGTTTTGACTGCTCCTCTGGCCACATAAAAGTGAACCTTTCCAACAGATCCACCAATGCCTAACCTGACATGCTCAGCTGTACCCATCAGCTCTGTTGCATGCCCTCCAATACCTCTGAGGTTTCTCCCAGTTCCACTTTTAATTGGCAAGCCTATACTCGTCGCTTGCTCCAATGAAATTAAATTTATTTGAGACCCTGAATCGACCAAGGCCTTTACTTCTTTACCATTAAGAGTTACCACCAGGTAACCCAGGGGAGCGGAAAAATGTGTATCTACATCTTCCCCAAACTTTACAGCATTTTCACAAATATATTCCACCTCTCCAGTGGAAACCCGACACCTCGTCAAATGCTTCTTTTGCTTTTCAGCAAGCGCCGGACTAATCGTAAATAACTCCCCTAAAGATAAGGGAATCTGCAGTTGATTCACCCTATTCAAAACTGCGTCCATCGCATTAGCTTGACCAGAAACTACTGGCCGCTCATACTGGACCTTTGATTTAACAACCTTGGCCCTGGGTACCTCTTGAGGTCCAACCGAGCCATCTTCACCCCCCATTATAACATCTTCACTTTCTATAACCCTAACTCCGTCACCAGCTTCTTGCACTAATCCTGATCCATTGCTAGTCCTTCTTACTCCCTCCATTGGGATGGGACCGCTAAAACTTGGTCTGGGTAGAGACGCCAACGGTACGTCCTCCTCAGAATCCGAATCATCCTTTGGCATAGGCTCACCATTTAAATCAAACTTGCCATAACTAGGGGGCCCCATATCAGCAATCCCCTTCTGCATTTTATATAATTCGTCCTTAGAGTAAGGGTTCAATTTGTTGGCGGCAGTTTGAGCACTAGAATTCTTGTCCTTAGAGTAAGGGTTCACTTTGTTATTGGCCTTGCCAGGATTAGCCCTCAATTGGCTCTGAATGCTACTTTTCGCCTTAGTAGCAGCTGCTCTTCTAGCAGCATTAACATCGTATTCGCCAGCCATACAGCTGCCCTCCACCTGGGCAACCGTCGCCAGCTCTAAACCACCAAAAAAAGTAGAAAATGTGGCTTTACTGACCTCTTTCTCCTTGCCCTTGTCAGCTTTACCACCATTACCATTACCATTTTTGCCACTCTTGGCATTAACATCTTCATCCGTCACCTCTTCAAATCTGGCTCTCCTTTCAGCCGTTAAACTTCTTCTGACCAAATCAGAAGGAGACTGTCCATCACTGGGCTTGATGAACGAACCATCAGGAAATTTATAAACTTTATCATCAAATAAAACTCGCCCAGCATCCATATCCTTATCAAGAGCAAAACAAACAGTTGCTCTGTGACCCCTCCTATTACAATAGGAGCACACCTTTGGCTCATCGTAGCCACCTCTATATCCATTACCACCATTCCCACCATTTCTCCCATTGCCTGGGAAGCAGTTACCGTTGTTATTGCCATTATAATTTTGACGTTCATAACCTCTAGACTGATAAGAAGTCGACGTCGACGAAGAAGCGATTGGGGCCTTGTTGGCCTTCTGGGTTTCTTGACCAAATATTTTTAATTGTTTAGTTAAATCGGCCAGGTGATCGACCATCTTATTATCTACATTACCCTCAACTTTAGCAGCAGGTAATCCCATTTGAGCCTTCTTGGCCTCCTGGGCTTTGACCATAATATCGTTGTCTTCGGCCAAAACTTCGCTAACCTTGCTAACATATTGAGTGCATGACTCTTGATTTTTGTCCAACGCCAATAACTTTAGATGGGCTTGAATGTTGTCCTTGATAACCTCCAGAGCCGGCAGTTTCTGCTCACCATTAGGCAGTTCCTTCATCAAATCTTTTCTTGAAAGATCCTTCAAGACGTCCATACAAATATCCCTGCTACATGCTGTCCAAAACAAATCTTTTTCTTGGTTCTCATGCACTAACTCGTCCACCAGTATGAGATATTCCACCACTTCATCAAACTGAACACAGAGCTTTTTGAAGTCAGCCATAGAAGAAACACCACCTTTTGCTTGCCAGTCTCCAACAATTTTATTGAGGTCCATCATAGTAAACCTAACACCCCATCTATCAACCATAGCTTTAGAAAGCTTAACCCAATCCTTTTCTTTGAATGCCTGCATAACAATAACCTCTTTTTCCACCTCCCTATCAGCAATAAAAAACCTAACTTGCTTCACCATATCCACATGGGAAGCACCATCAACAGCAGCAGCAGCTTCATACCTGCTAATGAACCATTTAACCTCCTCCCCATCAAACTTTGGGCCATCCCAAGAAACAATTCTAACTGAGGGAGTAAGAGGGTTAGAAGATCCAGAAGCAACAGCAGAAGAAGACATCCCAATAAGTAATGAAAAGCGTTAACAATCGATAAAATAACAAGCCTCTTGCAGGCCAATAACAAAAATCCAATTTGAGTTCCAGAAAATAAGCCTCTTGCAGGCTATGAACGTTCTTGATCCAAGTAAGTCTTTAAAGAAAGCTAGAGAAATCGAACCCCATGTTGGGCGCCAACTATGGTAAGGTAAACTCTTACAGTCGCCTTGCTGTAAGCAGAATCCAGAGGAGATATGTGGATTTAGCTGAAAACCCCGTCCTTCCAATAAAAATAACAAAGTAGGTGTTCTAAATCACTAAGCTAACCAATCTACTTAGATCTGATTGATAAAAATAATGAAACTCTAAAATATTTAACGCTTATTGAGATTTAAAGAAAGTGGCTGTTGATAAAAGAAATACTGATGACAAAAATTAAGGTGTACCAGTGAAAGATCTGTAAAGATTGACTTTTATGTTTTTATAATAATTTGAATTTTTATGAGACAGCAATAATCAAGTCCCAGCGATGAAGACCTTCTAAAGATACCCTGTATGAAGTGTGATTTAAATTGTTGAGTAGTATTTCTAAAAATGTTATATATAAAATATAAAGTTATAAGGGTATTACAAATTTATTTAATTTGTTGAGTAATAAAAATGAGACCGTGGTAGTTAATGATTAAGCTGTATGATGTGTCCCCCCTTTCTCAATTTCGAGTTTGAGAAGCGCTTAAGTATTCCTAGTCACGTGCTTAAGTTTTCCCCTCCAGAGCTCTTCCAGAGTCAATCCGGAGCCCGTACGGAGTCCGTACGGAGCCGGAACGGAGTCCGTACGGAGTCAAAGCGGAGTCCGTACGGAGTCAAAACGGAGTCCGTCCGGACTTCCGGACTCAATTAGAACCTTAAAACTATAATAAAAAAATCTAGAAAAATTACACATAATAGAGCTACTTCCCCTTTACATTCCAAACTAATTTTCGTAGTCTGCGCAGCTCTAATTACCCCGTGAAAATTCATCAAAGTTAAGTAATTTTTTGAAAACGTAAATATTTCTATAAAACTTTAAAATTCATTTAAAAATATAAGAAAAATAGTAAAAATTCTGGGAAAATTTCCCAAGGTTCTTGAGTGACTCGACTTAATACTTATAAATTTTTTAGACCGTAAAAATAAGTTTTCTCCGTAAAATAAATTGTATTTGTGTAGGCATTCGCTCGTGACCAATTTCTTCATATTTTAAACTCCAATAAATTAAATAAAACCCTTTTATATAAAAAAAATAATAACGCCAATCTTGCACGCCGTAATAACTCCATTTAATTATTTAGGTGCCGTACTAAACTTTAGGCTACCACAGCGTGCAATGCCTCAACAAGAAATTCGGATATTGAACGGCGGTTTACCAAGACAAAATATTGGGTAATACCAAAGACAAAAGAAGTGGTGGAAGACATATGGGACATATCAATTGGAGATGAACAGTCAGAAGCAGCTGAAGAGGAAGTCGGAGATGATACAACACCCTGGGTAACTTGATATATGGGTAAACAAAGGGTAGAAGAGGAGGTGGAAGAGTTAGTGGAGGAAGATGAGGAAGAAGTCCCCATTTCAAGGCAGGAACCAAAAAAACAGCAGATGGTCATCAAAGATGACGAGGAAGAGAAATAAGTGGTGGCAGAAACCAAATTGAAATTATTCCTTGAGGCTGACCCGATGTTTGAAGTAAGTTTGTTTTATTTTACTTCACTTTAATTTTGTTTTTTTCAAAGAAGAATTTTACTGATGACTATGTGATTTAGAATTTAGATGTCATTGCGGAAGCCCCTACAGCAGAAACTTGGAATGTAGAAGCTCCCATTGTGGAACCCACGGCTGTTGAAGTGGCTGTTGTGGAGGTGGACCCATCAATCCGGACCAAAGAACCATTACCAGCGATTGCCTCAAGGGAGGAAAATGAAGAAACCCTCAATCAAGTGTGGTCAAAAAAATCTCTCCAGGTTTGGCGAGCTCAGTTTATTGAATATTTAAGCAGCAAAATCGATTAGATTGTCGATTCCGCCTCCTTTGACGTGGCCGAGGAATTACTGGAAATTGGAGAAGGGGTACCGGTAGGAGAGGGGGAGGTTTTTGAGAGATGTAGAAAGGAAATAAGGGAGATTTTGGAGAAGATGAAGGGATTAGTTTGGGAGAAAATAAAGGAGAGAATTAACAATGGAAGGAAAAAAGAAAAAGAAAGAAAAGAAAAAATAAAAACAATTTGTATTTAGTTATTTTATTTTGTTGTTTTATTTAAAATTTTAAAATTTTTATTTTTATAAGATTTTGAGAGAAAAAGAAAAAAGATTAAATAAAATTTTGTTTTAAATTTTGAAAGAAGAAGTTTATATGAGAGAAGAAAATAAAGAATATTTTATTGAAGGAGTTTTAGTTTTAAATTTTGAAAAAGAAAAAGATTTAAGTAAGAAGAAAGAAGAAAAAAAAAGAAATAGTTGATTGAAATAATTTTGTTGGGAATAAAAACTTAATGAAAGAAAAATTTGTTATTTGTGAAAGTTTATTTATTGAAGTTTTGAGGAATTTTAATTATTTGAAAAGAAAAGAAGAAAAGAAGAGATAATAATTTTTTTTTATAAAAGAATTTGAAAAAAAAGAAGTAATTTGTTCAAAGAATTTTAAAAGAGAGACTTAGAGGTTGAAGTGAAGTTCGAGAAGATGGCCATGTTGCGTTCGTTCAAAATTTTGATAGTTTGAAGAAAAAGAAATTTTAAGGAAAGAAGGTATATAGAAAATTGAAAAGGAAAAAGAAAAAGACAAATTTTAAAGAAAAAAGGTTTTAATATTATTTGTTTTATTTTTTTAATTAAAATTTAATTTAATTTTAGTTTTATTTTAATTTAATTTAATTTTATTTATTTTAATTCGAATTTTATTTTAATTTTATTTTAAAGAAGGTTAAAAAAATTGAAAAGAAAAAGAATAAAGAAGGAAACAAAATTAAGGAATTTTTAAGAAGTAAAGATGTTTTAGATTTTAAAGAGAAGAAAAGAAAAGAGAAAAAAAAAAAAGAAAAAAAAAGAGATTTTTAAGGTTTTGGTTTTAAAGGATATTTAAGATGAAAAGATTTTAGAAGTTTGGGGGCGTTAGAAACATTGATGGCTGGTTCCCAGGATGTTTTGTCTGAATCATTGAGGAAGCCTTCCCATTCCACGAGGTATTGAAGTTTCCCCTTGTGTATTCTTGAATCAAAGATACGGCTTACTTCCCAATCTAGATGGTCTTCTACTTCCACCGGTTCCAAAGGAGGTCGGTTCTTGCCTGGGTATGTTTCTCGAGCCAGTTCCAGGAGAGATACATGGAAAACAGGGTGAAGAGACTGCCATTTAGGAGAAAGCTTGAGTTGAAATGCAGTTTTAGAAACTTCAGAGTCAATTTAGAATGGTCCCAAGCGTTTTTTAGCCAGCTTCTTTGATGGTCGAGTCGTTTGAATGTTTTGTGCGTCAAGCCATACTTTGTCCCCTGGTTTAAAAGAAGGAGCAGATTGCCTATTTTTGTCGGCCTGTTACTTGTACTTTTGAACCGCTAATTCAAAATTTGATTTAAGTTCTTCTTGGAGTTGTGATATGGTTTGAAGATAATTTTCAGCAGGATGACTAGCTCCTACGTGGATTGAGTTGAATTGAGGATGTCTTCCATAAACAGTTTTGAAAGGAGATTATCATGTCAAAGAATGAGTCGAGTAATTATAAGCAAATTCGGCCAATGGTAACCATGTGGTCCAATTGTCTTGTTGGTAACTGAAATACATTCGAAGGTATTGTTTGAGGATTTGGTTGACCCTTTCCGTTTGCCCATTGGTTTCAGGGTGATAGGCAGTGGAGAGGTTCCTCCTAATATTTAGTTGTCAACACAGTTGGATCCAGAATGTGGATACAAACAATGAGCCTCTATCTGAAATAATATCATTAGGTAAGCCATGTTTGGAAAATACATATTCTAGAGACAATTTTGACAAATCTTCTGCTGTAGCAGTAGTAGTGGTTTTAATAAAAATAGACATCTTTGAAAATCTATCTACTATTACTAACATAGCATCAAAATTATTAGAAAGAGGAAGTTGAGAAATAAAATCCATCAATAAAGATTCCCAAGGTTTAGAGGGAATAGGAAGCAGTTGAAGCAACCCATGCTTCCGGTGATGGGGAGCCTTATTCCTATTACATTCGTAACAAGCTTTTATATAGGCTTTGATTTCTCTAGTCATTCCTGGCCAGAAGAAATCCCTCGCTATTAACTGGTAGGTTTTATCAACCCCAAAATGACCAGCTAATGGAGAATCATGTCAACTATTGAAAATCCATAATTTTATTTCATTGTTGTTGGGTATGACTACTCTACCTTTGAAAACTAATAGACCTGAATCAACACTAAATCTTTTGGCCCCTTGCTTCGAGAGTATTTTGTCTTTTAACCCTAAACAATAATTGTCCTTCGACTGAGCTTCGAAAATGTTGGATAGTGGATTTTGAAAAGATTGAATTGTCATAAAATTAAGTTGATGAGTCGTTAACATTTATTTGTTGAAAATTGATTTCACATTTTCTGGATTCTTGTCAGTAAATGCGTCCCCCCGCTGTGGGTAAATGTTGTCCCGACGTGACATGATATCTTGGACAATGCAGTTCTTACCTGGGCAATAGGAAATAGAAAAAAGAAATTCAGACAGAAATTCAGCCCACCTGGATTTAGGCCTGGTTAACACTTTGGAAGACATGAAGTATTTCAAAGAATTATGGTCAGTTAAAATTTGAAAAGGACTATCTAGGCTGAGAACAAAAGAGCGCCATTTTTTAAGACAATGAGTAATAGCTAAAAGCTCTTTGTCATGAATTTTATAATTTAATTCTCCTGCAATGAGTTTGCGTGACTCAAAAGCAACAGTATGAAACAATTTTGTTTCAGGATTTAATTGAGAAATGACCCCTGCAATGGCATAATCGCTTGCATCTGTCTCAACGATTGTCAAAGCAGAAGGATCAAAGTGTCGAGGAATTGGAGCTGTGGTAAATGCAGTCTTTAATGCTTTTAATTCCTTTTGTGCTGTAGAAGTAAAAACAAAAGGAATATCTTATCTAAGAAGTGAAGTAAGATTGGAAATAGTTTTAAAGTAATCTTTAATAAATCTTCTATAGAAATTAGCAAAACCCAAAAATCCTTGGAGGGATTTAATGGTTTTGGGCTCAGGCCATTCCAGAACTTTTTAGACCTTTTTGTTGTCCATGACTAAACCATTGGTGGAAAATGTAAAACCCAAAAAATCAATTGATTTAAGATGGAATTCGCATTAATTGTGCTTGGCGTAGAGACTGTGATCTCGAAGTCAATATAGTACCTGTCGAACATGTTGAATATGTTCATCCAGTGTCTTCGAGAATATTAAAATATCATCTAAATAGACGACAACAAATTGTTTAACAACATTTTGAAAGATGTCATTAACAAAAGTTTGAAAAGTTGATGGTGCGTTACACAATCCAAAAGGCATAACTAAATATTCAAAACTACCAAATCTAGTGCAAATTGCAGTCAGTGGTTCATGACCTTCCGCAATGCAAATAAGATTGTAAGCGCCTCTAAGATCAATTTTAGAAAAGAAATTAGTACCATTGAAAAGGGTAAGAAGTAATGACATAGGAGGAACAGGATATGCATTCTTCATAGTGACTGTGTTGAGATTTCTATAGTCAACACACAACCTAAGACTACCGTCCTTTTTCTTTACAAAAAAGAAAGGGGAGCCAGTTAGAGATTTACTGGCTCTGATGAAACCTTTGGCTACATTCTCTTCAATGTAGTCTTAAAGAACTTGAGATTTGTCCTTTGAAAAAGAATAGACAGGACCTGCTGGAGGTACTGGACTTATTAACTCTATTTGATGGTCGTAGGGTCTATGAGGTGGTAACTTATCGGCCTTGCGGATTGAGAAAACATCGAGGAAATAATGATAGATTTCTGGTAGAGTTGATTTAATGGCTTCAACATTGATTTGGTTGTCCTCATCATCTTTGAGAGAATCTGTTGAGGGAAGACCAGAATTGAGAGAGCATAATTTGATTACTTCAAGGTAATTTAAATCCTCTTCTAGTGAAGTCATTGAGCTAGAAGGGTTAGCCAATTGCTCATTTAAAGAAAGATTAGATGCTTGCAAGTCATCTGGCAGAGATTTGTCCTCTAGCAGGACGTTGTCAGGCGGGTTGTTTAACTCCCTATTGACCTTCATTGAAGAATTAGAAATATACTTAGTGCGTGGGGTGATCAATCCCCGTGACCAATCAATTTCAGGATTCCAATGCGTTAAAAAGTCATGGCCAAGAATGGTATCATCCATCCTTGGGGCGTCCAAGACTGATAATTCCCACTCAAAGGGGGGAAAGTTTGGAAAGTTGAAAACCCATAAAACTTTCTTACTGACCCAATATTTGGGTTCCTCTGATTTGACCAAGTAAATTGTAGTTTGATCGATATCTGTAAATGTCAGTTGTAACTTCTCGGCAAAAGATAAACTGAAAAAAGAAATTGGACCTCCAGAGTCTATAAGACAACTGAAGGGGATATCCTCCTTGAAAAGAATGAATCTCAAGCGATTTAAGGCAACTCCAGTCCTTAAGACATGAAGGTTCTGTGCACTGGGAGAGATAAGATAGTTTTCTTTGCACACAAGTAAACTATCTACTGGTTTTTTGAATTTGAACTAGTACCTTCTCTTTCCTTCAATTTTACACAATCTTCCAGCTTGTTCTTACCCCCACAATACATACATAACCCATTATCTGCTCACCTCTTCCTCTCAGCTTCCTTAAGTTCCCCTTTAGGATCCAGTACTTTGCTGATATCACCTGGGGTCAAGGTTTGTCCTTTCCCTTATTGGGTTTGGATTGAGTCGAGGAGGATTGAGTTTTCCGTGGGTGTGAAGAAGGTCCCGATTTTAAATATATACCTTAAGATTTGTTGGCGTCTCGACTATGTTGAAGTCGTCCTTGGTAAACGCCGTCGAGTTTGAGGGTTTGATCCATTAAATCTGTTAAAGTAGTCATATTCTGACCGTGAAGATTTAACTGATCCAGAATCCTCGAAGGAAGTCCTTTTTTGAAATGATACTTGAAGGAAGCACCATTCCAACCTACTCGATTTTGAAGTGCTCTGAAGTTCGAGATATATTCAGAGGCTTTGCCATTATCACTCATGCGAAGGAAGTCAAGTTCAATTTCTGCGTTGTCAGTTTTTTTAGGGTCACCGAACAACATGAAGAGTTGGTCTTCGAACTTTTCCCAGTTATTAATAAGTAAGTGGGTTTTGGTTGAAGAGAGCATGAGAAGATAAGGTTTGAACCATCTTGCTGCTTTTCCGGATAGGATTGAAGAAGCGTAAACAACCTTTGATTGGTTGTTATTGAAGGTTTGAGGGTCATTATGGAACAGGAGCTTGAAAGTTTGCAAGAAGGGTCGCAATCTGTCTGGATGTTCTCCATCGAATTTATCAGGAGATTTCATAGAAGGAGTTTTGAATTTAGATCCCTCTGAAGACGTTTAATTTGAAAGGGTCTTCATGAAAAGTCTCATGAAATCTTCCAGAGAATTAGATGGTCCAGGCTCTGAAGGTTGACCAGAAGGGTGATTAGCAGGGGCGGATGGTGCCTCGTGCATTGTATCCTCTCCTTCTTCATCATCACTAGAGTCATCAAAATCTTGTGGGATGTCTTCTACAGATTGGACTGAATGTTGCCGTTCCATTAGGTCAAGTGGCTCCAAGGAGTGAGTGCGGGAAACAGGCTGGGTGGCTGTTGGCTTGTCTCTGGAACGAGCTCTAGTAGTAGCATCCGTAGGAGGAGTGCATTGAACAGGTGCCATTTTAAGAATTTAGAGAAAAAGACACCTGAAAAAGAGACGTAGTAGTGCAAAGAATGAGAACTACGGAGAACTAAATTATACTGTCACCGGACAACCTACGCACAAGGTTGAGGGTGTTTCTGGAAGTGATATGGAGGGAGGAGTTTATAAACTTCGTCGAGGCACAGAGGAAATGTTCAAGGAAGCGATTTGAAGATGACTCAAAGGAAGAGCTACTGCTTCGAGATATGTTTGAGGGGAATTCTAATATAAGTTAAAGGTAATATTAAAATTCTTAAAATCTCACAAAGGGTTGGAAACTCAATAATCAAAGATTTAGGATTTAGAAATGATTAATGAGAGAATAAGGAAAGATATAATAATAATTATTTAACTAAAGCTTTACAACTATTAACTATATATACGTTCTATAATTTAATTCTAAAGAATGTTGAACCAAAAACCCAACCCCTTTCATATCCTTTACTCCTCCTCGCATTGACCTCATACCCGTCCACTACTCCGCACATCACAGACCATTAAAAATTTACCCATTACACCTGGACCCTTCTCACTAACATCCGTTAACACCTTAGTCCTCCACTACTCATTCTGTCCATGCTCACTACCCCTTTTAATAATCCACAGACATTTCATAAACCTTTTAGTGTACTATTTCATTTACTATTGCGCGATGCGTCGCTTATTGAGAAAAAGACTCAGGCACACTATTGAGAGATTGACTAATTTAGATTTAGAGTTTAGAATAGAGCGGTTGAATAGCAAGTACACAAAAGAAAGTTGCAGTTGCTATGGAGAATTGCTTTCTGCGCTTCGAGTATGGATTTAAACCTCTTTTTATTGATTAAATGAGCTTCTTTTGCCTCGAGTTTCACATGGCGTGTGACATCATTGATGATTAGCAGTTATTTCTGAAACTTGTATTTTATCTTTTACAAAGTCTCTTTTTTTAATCCAAAATTCTCTGATTGTTTTATTTAAAATAACATAGTGGATTGAAAGCAACTTCAAAGCCAAATCAATATATTGTTCTTGTTCATGAGGAAAATTACAATATATATATTCTCTAATAATATATAAAAATATAAAGAAGTGTGAGTTGAAAATAAAACTAAATATATGTAATACTTGTAAGACATTATGTAAATAATAATTAAAAATAAGAAAATTGAGTTGAAAGGGATGGAACAGACCAGTATATATATTATTTCTAGGCCTCCTAGCAAGCTCAAAGTGTAGTTGGAAGAGCCATTTTCTGCAAGGGCTTTTGGGTTACCGTGTGGAGTATGTAAGGCAAAAATCTAGTTGGAAGAGCCATTTGCTGCTCACCTGCAAGAAAGAAAGAAAAAGGGCAAGAGGAGAGAGGAGGGAAATATCTTACCAGTAGATTGATTAAATGAGCCATTTGGTGCATGCCTACAAGAAAGAAAAAAATAAAATAAAATAAAATAGCCAAGAGGAGAGAAATAACTTACTATTTATTTTTTTTCCTCTTACTTTTTACTTTTTTGCAGGCAAGCACCAAACGGCTCTTCCAATTAGGTTCTGGTAAGATATTTCACTCCTCTCTGCTCTTGCCCTTTTTCTTTCTTTCTTGCAGTTGAGCAGCGAATGGCTCTTCTGACTACATTTTTGCCTCACATACCCCACACGGTAACCCAAAAGCCCTTGCAGCAAATGGCTCATCCAACTAATTACTGGTAAGTAACTTTACTCCTCTCCATTCAAGTAATTATTATATTTAGTTTTATTTTTGACTTACACTTCCTTTTATTATTACTGCTCTTTCATATTCATTTTGACTCTCTTTTATTTTTCTTTAAATCATTATATATATTTTAAAATTCACAAATAAAAAAAATAATTAACAAACTAAATCAAGAGTAACTCTTTTCAATCCACCTCCTTTTCATGTCCTCCTTCATTTCTTGTAAAAGCTCCAAGTCTTCATCAGTACAACAATTATTTTCTTTACATAGTAGCAGTTGTTTCATATCATTACCTCTCATTTCACTTAGATTTTTCTCTTTGTCCAGTTGGAGGTGCTCTTTTTGAATTGAAAGTTTCTATTTTGTAAGTAGAGTTTTCTGTTTGGTAAAGCACATTTTTTTCATGTTAACTCACCACAGAAAAAATGGGGGGGTATTGCTAGCAATACCCCTTGCTTGAGCTCCGTTGAGCCACAAATCTATGCTTGAATTATGCACACATCATCACCATGTAGGAAATTGTTTGGCCTTACATTTAGTCAGAGATTTGTCACAAATTGAGCTCAAGATGAACCTACATTGATCACCGTTTGATCTTGTAAAATCCTAATTTGATCATCAGTTAAGCTCCCTTTGATCTCACTTTGATCTAACATAAGCTTTTGCATATCCAATATGTCAACTATTCACTTTCAAAAAGATTCGTAATGAATTTCACATGGAATATTAGAAACGAAACCAGTAATTTTGAGTAAATGTCTCATCAAAATGATTAATCTACAACAAAATACCATCAAAATTCAATCTGATTACTGAAAACTTTTGTTAAAATGACTAATAGATATTTAAATTGGAAAATAATATTCCATTTCTCAATTTCAAATTCAAAATATAAATCCTCGTTTGAAATGTGAATTTTGTAGATTCCTTGCCTTCCTATATTATGAGTAATATTTGAGGTATTTTACACCTTTGTAAATATGGTGTTGTGCTGCTAGAAATTATCTCTGTTTCAATTCAACTTTATTGAAGCTTGATTCCAGAATGATACATATTTTATAACTATTTTGAGAAAAAAGTCACTAGTAATGAATTTAGCCTTTTATCTGTCCTTTATTAAACCTCACTTAATCCTACTTAAATCCAAATTGACCCACAAAAACCTTATTTGGGATATTTTTTAGCCCAGGATGATTCAAGATTGGAGCAAAATATTATTTTAAATATCCAATATGCCTATTGATTAAATTTCTTCAAGCTTACTTTAAATTCACATTAACATTAACTTTCACAGGAAATATTAAACACAAATCTTGAAAATATAGTATTTAAAATCATAATAAATATAATATAATATGCTTACAACAAAATTTTCTTTCTGGATTAATTGAAACAAAAAATTGTTCATTTGTGAAAATAGAAAAAATACTATCCATCCTGAATTTAGAATTCATTTTTAAAAATTTAATGCCCCCTCACTTTCAAGTTTATCATGTATTTCGAAAATTATATTTTTAATAATTTTGTGAATAGTACACCTGAGATATAAACTTGGGGATATCAAAAACTAAAACATCAGCAAATTGAAATGTTTTTTATTGTTATGAATGGAAATAATGATTGAAAAACACCATTAGAGCAAGTTTGATTTTGAATAATAGGCATACTTTCTCATGTAAATTTCAATAAAAATAATTTTTACTCTTACTTAAGTTGCAGTGGATACATTTGAGCTCAAAAAGAATTAAAATTGATAAAATAAGACTTCTATAGTTCATATTCAAAAATGAAATCACCCTTCATTATCTACCTGTAAACTATTTTAAATTGAATAATTTCAAAGTCAGTATATACTGATGTTATTTTTTCTTTTAAAAAATTTATTATATAGATTAATAGTCATAAACAGTTGACATAGATGTTAAATTTATATAAGCAATCTTTAATTCATAAAATGATAAAACTATCTTTTATGTAAAAAGTGATGAAGGAAAAAAATATTATTAAATTTTTGATGCACTATCAATAAAATTGAAGATAGAGCATATCAAAAGTTTAAACTTAATTTCAATTTTGATATCATCATTTTATTTTATTTTACTTGAGTAGAAAACAGATTTTAAATCTCAATATAATTTTAAATCCCATTAGTTTGTAGATTTCAACATTTGAAACTATGAAATAAATATTTATGAAAGAATTTTACAATATTTGCCCTTCTAAAAACTCATAAATCCAACTTCAAATCTTCTAACCTTCACAAGTAACCACAATGCATTCTGAAAATACTCTATATTTAAATAATTAAAGGTAAATAAAATTATGTTTTTATTCTTTATTTCAATTTTTGATAAATAATATATATATATAAATATATATATATATATAATTTCTTAAAAAGTCTAAGAGGGAACTTAATAGTGGTTTTGGCATTAGATATATAGATTCAACTTTCAAAAAATTTGTTTGGAATAAATTACAAAGACAAAAAGGATATATTTTGATGAAAGAATACTGATTTAGGTTCTCTTAAAATATTTTTAACCATTTTTATGGAATATTAATCCATGGTTATCATTCTTTATGATATTATCATAGAATTTTTTCCTTTTTTAATATAATGTTTTTCTATTGTGTGGTATGTAGACTAAGATAAGTTTAAAAGATTTATTGAAGATATATATATCAGAAACAGTATAATCTGTAGATTTATAACTATAACTTACTTTTCTGATGTTTTACATCATTGATAAGTAGCTCATGCATTACACAAGTAAATAATTATAGTCTCTGGAAATAATTCCTTGTGAATTTCAAATTTTTTGTTATTCTTAAAATCATTACTCAAATAAACTAAAATTTCTTCAAATATTGATTGAAAGAAGGAGTTACAAAATCTTATTTTGTAGTTATAAAAGTTTGAGTTATTTTTCATATTATCAAGTATAATTAACATTTGTAAATTTTAACTTGAAAACTAGTGATCATAGCAAAGTAATACTGGAAGAATCAGATAAAAAGGGTGGAATAAAGTCATAGCACAACAGGAAATGATACAAAATTGTTGATTTTTATCTCATAAAATTCAACTTATTTTTAACATATTTTACCACCTTTAGATAATGTTTAGTGGATTTTAACATTATTATAACAAGCAAACTTAACAATGTTTTGATTTTTTTAACAAAAATAAATATTGTTAGATCATTTTTTTAAAAAATATGACTTATTTTTATGCTTTATCTACAATAGTTAGTAGTTTTTTTTGCAGAAATTACTTGTTTTGATATTCTATTTTTTTCAATTTTTTAAGAGAGTTCATTGCATTAAAGTTTTGTAATAATTTTTCATTAAAGCATCATATTTTAAATCTAGAGAATTGGTTTTGAAATAATATATATTTTCATGTTAATTGACTCATTATTTTTGGATTGATAAATTATGTTAAAATTGGGATTGCTTATTTCTAGTGAGTGTACATCATAGTTTGTTTTCAAATCAAAGATTAATAAATGGTGAAATTTGGTAAAATTCTAAATATCTTTTAAACCTTTTTGATTTAAATAATGTTTAATGTTATGTAATCATTCTATAAGTAGAACACAGTTAAAATCTGATAATGGTACATTGCTCTCAATTTATAATACTAAAATTCTATTCTACTTGAAACAATGTAAACTAAAGCTTGGTATCTCATAAGAAACTCACAATTTTCAAAAATCATATTTCCAACTTTTTAAACATGATACACATTAAAATATATTTTTAGAAAAATTTCCTAATTAGTTTCAAATACTAGAAAATAATGACCTCAATTTATTTTAATACTTAAACCATTCTGATGAGTGAATTTCACAATCCTCTAAGTAACATATGGTTACCATTTATACACATATGCATGATTTCTCCTTTTGTTTAATTTTAGCTGAATCTAAAAAGTAAAATCACATGTTGAATATCATCTATAGATAAACTTCTTATATTAGAAGCTAATATTTCATATGAGAAATTTGTTATTGAGTTTGGGAAACATTAATAAGTGTTGGGTATTATAATTGAGCCATTTATTCAAGTAAATTAAAAAGGATGACGTTCTAAATATTTCATATATATATATATATATAATAAAAATTAATTATATAGTAGCATTTAACCATGTTTTTATACTAATGTCATATAAAAAATGGGATTGAACTAAAACTTTCAGTAAAGAAAATAAAAATAAGATAAGTTAATATTCTTGTTTATATTCTCATATTTTTGAAATGGCTTACTTAAGGGAGAAAATTATTTGGTTTTAGAGTACAAGAATTTCTAGATAAAAATCTTCACAATATAGTTTGACCCTCTCAAAAAGAAAATTCCTCAAATTTTACTATCACATTTTATATATTTGTTAAGTAATAGAAAATGGAGTTGTGTCTTTGACAATGAAGCTTTAGAAAATGAAATAAATGATTTAAATTTATAATATAATTTTTGAAACAATAAATCATGTATTCAAAAAAAATTATATATCTTACAATCAAGATAACAGTATTAATTAAGCAACTCTAACAACTTTGGAAAGAAACAAGAAAAAAATAATTAGTAAAATGCATAAGTTATTTTTAGAATTTAAGGAAACTTAATAGCTCTACCTGTAAACTAGCCTTAAAGCAGGTTTGGATTTAACATGTGGAAATTCATACATAGTACCCTTCCATCATTAGAGCAGAATAAAATTTATGTAGTTTTATTTTTTTAATTTATAATAGTATTTTTATTTTTGGCTTTTTCATTAGTATAACTATATATTTTTTAACTTTTTTGTTTTTCATAACATAAGTTCAAAGCTGCACATCACTACTTCAAGATGAAACTCCATATAATGTAATCAATGAATGATATATTATAATGAATTTTACTAGAGACTTTTCAAAAATGGTGATTAAGAATACTTATTATAATTTTTTAAATTTTTATTATTATTCTATCTCTTGAAAGGAGATGGCCATATCTCAATTTAATTAGTTTTTCCTCAGAAAAATTTATTCTTGATATAAATAAAATTGCACCACTATTAACTAGATGTTATTATACAATTTTAACAATTTTTTTATCTGAACATAGTTGAAAGTATGTATAAATTAAAGTGTTTCCACATAGTCTTACTATTATCCCACCATTATTTTCACATTTAGATTTCATTATAACTGTAAAATAAGTTTTTCAATAATTTTAATAATACCTTAATATTTAATAATTTAGTTACATAGTAGATTTTTTATCCTTTTTTTATATGAGGCTTACTTTTAGATTTTATCCATTTTGATGTCTGATAATTTAAATTTTCATTTAACTACCCAAATTATATCAAAAAAAATTCAAAAGTATATTTTTTTAATGTACTCTTTTTGATAAACTTATCATTTCTTATAGGTTATTCTTCAACTATTTATTGTAATTAACTACCCACTCATTTATGGTCTGTTATTGTTGTTCATTACATACAGACAAAATAAGGATACTCTCATATTATATTGGAGTTTTAAATTAAAAAGTAAATACTAGTGGCTGGTATTAAATATGAAGTTGTTATAACTAAGTTGAACATTAATTAATTATTAAATGGCATTTTATATTACAAATTTTATTGAATGTATATAAAAATAACACTCAAGAAATATATATAAGATATATATATAACCATTGTATATCAAAAATGAAGTACTTATCAACATGGTCTTTTTAAATGATTTTCAAATTTACTTAAAGAGACATTAATATTACCAATTCAAATTTTATATCAAATACAACAATATTATTATTTCATTTTTAATTATTTTACAAAAAATTTGAGTTTCAAAGTAATTTAATTCAGTATTTAATGAATGTTTTTGAAAAATATTTTTAAAAATAGAAATAACCCCTCACAAAAAAAATATAATTTTTTTTACTTACAATTTGCACCATATTTCTACCCTTAAAATATTTGTATTCTTCTAACAAAAATATTTTTTAAATAAATTTAAAATTTTTTTCATTATTCAATTACAAAATGTCAAATTTATAATTTATTTTACCTTACTAAAAAATTTAGTTGAAAATTTAATTTTGTATTTCCAAAAAATAAACTTAAATGTCAAAAATTAAAAAAACAAAATTATAAATATAATTATGAGAAAGAGGTAGATTAAATTTATAATATTCATATAAAAAAAATTCATATATTTTATGGTGTTTGAATTTTAAATTTAATGTATTAAAAAATAATTATTAAATAACCAAGCCAAATGAAATTGGCTTGGATTTTTGGTATCACTAGAACTTATTTTTTTTCTTATACTCACATTTTAATTTTTAATTTTTTTTTTTTTTCTACATTTCTCATTTTTTTTATTATGATTTTTAATGTTTTTAAGACCAAAGTTGCTTTCAAACAACTTCGGTCTAACGTTTCTCTCACTTTCCCACCAGATTGCACCTGGTAGGGAAAGTCGCTTCCATTTTAGAGACCAAAGTCCCTTGCAGGGACTTTGGTTTCTCTGTGTGCATTGCACAGCCAGAAAAAAACTGGCTGTGCAATGCACTGCATGCAGCACATGCAACACGCATTGCTGCTGCAAGTAATGCGCATTGCATGCAGCAGAAATGCGCGTTGCATGCAGCAGCAATGCAGGCTGCATGCAACGCGCGTTTCTGCTGCATGCAGCGCGCATTTCACATGCTGCGCATATCTCATGCAGCTGACTTGATATCAGCTGCATGAAATATGGTAGCGATTGTGCAACGCGCGTTGCACACTGCTTTGGCCACCTCCCAGCCTAGTAAATTAGCTGGGAGGATGGCAAACATTAAAGCAAGAAATCGAAGTCGCTTTTAGCGACTTCGATTGCTTGAAAGAGACACTTCCAGCCAGGGGAAACCTGGCTGGAAGTACTAAATTTCAATGTAAGGGACCCAAGCCAATTTCAAAGGCTTGGGTCATAAATTAAGGTTTCTAAAAAGCAGCCAGTATAAATCTGGCTGCAATAAAAAGTAAATTTTTTAAATAAAATACATAAAAAAATAAAAATTTGTTCAAATAAAATATACAACACTCTTCAGCCAGTAAGAAACAGCCTTCCATTGTTACACATAGAAACAAAATCAAATGTTTCTTTCATCAACATTGGCCATGTTTCAATATTTTGAACCAAGTAAGATCAGGAAAAAGGTCACGGCAAAAAAATTGCATAATTAAAAGTCTCCCAATTTAATATGGTGCGGAGGTTCATATTTTAGAAATAGGTGGTGCACATTATAGTTTCCTTTAAAAAAATTCAAAAATGAATTAATTTTGGCGCAATGTAAATTTAAATGTGATGAGTGTATGTTTTTTAGCTACGTGAAACATGGTAGCTAGAATTATGTGGCATCAATTTTTTTTAGATGTGAAATTCAGTGTTCCACAAATGTGCATCTGTACAACATGCAGCCAAGTAAATTCTAGCTGGAATTAGCATATGAATAGGAAAAAATGATCATGCTGTGTACAGTGCCTTGGCAACATCATTCTTGGAATTTAGATGAAGTTTATCATATGACTTGGAGAGCTGCATTTTTTTAAAAATGTGATCAGTGAAAATTCATGATATATACATCTGTTTGCCACCCAATTTATTTTTCCTTTCTCTTTCTCACTTACCTTTTTCAAAAATTATCAATCATATTTTTGCTTTATCATTTTGAATTATTGGTACTATTTTCTTGACCTTATCTGATTACCGGTAAGCAAATTTTTCTTGCTATTGCATTTCATATCATTTTGGTTTGTTACACTTTTTTACACTTTTGACAAGTTAATCTAATGATTCTAATTCTGAATTTATTTTTATGGTATCTTTTACTGTACCCTTTCGATTTATTATAAAATAATTCTTTTTCAGTTAACTTAAAGTTTTTTTATTTGTTTGTCAATTTACTTTTCTTTATTCCTTATCAAAAATGTTCAATTTATTTATCTAACCATTTATTTTTTAAAACAGTGATTATAAAATAAACTTTATAATTAATTTTGATCAATCAGCTACAAATGGAAGAAGATTTTATAGACATGTAAGTTCATGTTTTGCTTATCATTTTTCTATATTTCTTTAATACTTTCTCAACCATTATATTATTAATATGAAAAGTAAAACATCATCTCGTACTTGCTGAAAGCATACAGGATAATGTTTTGCTTTTCATAATAATAATTAGATTGTTTGTACTTTACCTTTAATTTATTGATTTTTAAGTTGTTTCAAAGTCTCGTACTTGCTGAAAGCATACAGGACAATGCTACAATTTAAAAATTAATAATTTATTGAAGTATAACTTTCTAAGTCAATATATTGATCAGAGCAAGATTTTTCATTTTATATATGTGGATATCATAATTCCGTAAATTTTTTAATATTACTAGTGTATTGGAGTTATACTTTCATTATATTATTAATATTAAGTGTAGAGCCAAATCTCGTACTTGCTGAATGCATACAGGATAAAGCTATACTCTTTATATGTATAATTTAATAAAGTATACCTTTGAAACGCTTTCTTAATATTTGAAATAAAGAAAAAGTATATAAATTTACTAATATGTAGATATGCTAACTTTTGTATTTCTAATATTGAAGATATGATAAAGTTAAAGGTATCATTGACTGATAATTGAAATTATGTTACTATTTTCTAATTTTTGATTTTTTTCTATTTTAAATCAAATTGAATTCTCTTAGGATTGAACCATCAATGAGTAACAATTTGAAAAAAAAAACGGCCAGGGAAGAACTCTAACAATAGGTGGGGGAAAGACATTGCTACTGGAAAGAAACTTGTAAACGCTCTTGGAATGGATACAAACGGGAAGAAGCCACATTTCTATGCACGATCTTATGCAAATAATATGACAGATTGCAATAATTATTACAATTTTTTTCCTGGATGTAGTATTTATAAACCAAAAGGTGTCTTAATACCTAATGTTCTTGTGCAGACTTTTGAAATTCATGAGCTCAAAGAACTAGATATGTTAGAAGCTACGGTGCGATGCATTAAGGATCTTTCTTACTGCAAACATGAAATTAAAAATAATGGTTATCATCAAAGAGCTGGTGGTTTTGGAAAAATGTTTGGTGGTGGCTTTATTTTAGATAGAAAGAAATCTTTACATATTCGTAAGTATCACTTTTTTTAATTTAAATACTGAATTTTTGAATGCTTTTCCTTGCAGATGAATACACTGATGATATTGTAAAAACGGATGAATATAAAAAACGAATGAAGAGGATTGCAATGTACTTTGAATATTTTTTTAAAAAAATATCATATGTAAAGTACAATGAGGCAACTAATCTTTGCGCAAAACTTGGTATTCCTGGATTTTCAAAAGTTTCTAGTGAAGAAGAGGTTGTACCATTTGCTAGTAATTTAACTTGGACATCTGGAGGGAATGGTAATGGGTTCTCTAATGAGGTTCATCTCGATAAGGATGCAAGTGAGTATACTTTAGGAATATTTTTTCCTAAAGATACAGAAAAAAACACCATTCATATGAAGTATGATAAGACCCAACCACGACAAATAGGTGGAGAACTTATGTTTCCCGAAATTCAAAGTAAAATCAACTTTGAAGCAAGTAATGGAATAACAGTGACATTATGGCCTTCCAATCAACTAAGGCATTTTACCTCAAGATGTCATGAAATTCCTGGCTTCACTAGGATAGGTTCTTCTAATCAAATCAGCACTAGACTTTTTCATGCTATAGAAAAGCTTAATGTTTTTGATATTGATATTTCAGAATACTTAGAAATTAAAAAAGAAAAATTTAGGTTAGAATATTTGATTAGTGCTTTGAGAGTTTTTTTGAAAAGAGATGACTTAATAGAGGAAGAAATAGAATCAGCAAAGTATTACTTATCTAATGTTAAGACAAATCTAAAAAATCTAGATATATAAATATTAAAAATTTATATTATATATACACAACTTAATGCAAATTTAAACATGATAAATACTGGGAGTAGCTGTAACATTTTCAGTTTTGATAATTATAGTATTATCTATTTTTTTTATTTGTGAAATAAAATAATTTTTTTTCATAATATTATAAGAAAATTTGATTTACTTTTGAGGAAATATATAAGTTGTGAAATCTTTAAATGTCATTTTTATTAAATTGGTAACAAAGGTTCTAAAATAAAAAAAACTATAATAAAGAATTTGAAATATATTAGCCATAAAAATGTGCTTTTATTGCTACCAAATTAACTGTATAGTATTTTAGGTCAAACAGGCTTATTAATAAAAAAGGTAATAATAAAGAGTTGAAGAAAGAATTTTGAATCAATAATAGATTAAATTGTATTTTTTAAGAATGTACTCATTTAATTATTTAAATTGTTCTACTTCTGATTAAAAATGTTACAATCAACGAAAATATTTGTAATAATTAATAGATTATATAATATTAAAGGTAAAGTAACAAAACTAGAGCAGTTATCATATTTTTATATAAACAATAAAATATTTAAGAATTTAATACAAGTATTTGAAATCATATAAGTAGATTTTAAAATCTTTGTTATTGCTGGACTTACAATAATTTTTTTTAATAATTAATTTAGAAAATCATGTCAAAGGTTACTTAATAAATTTCAAAGATGGTCACATTTTTGACATATTTGAAGAAAAATAACTTGAATTATACAAGATATATCATATAGACAGAACTTTATCTATTTACATGTTGGAATATTAATTTATTGAAAGGCTATGTTTAGCAAAAAAAGGTGATACTGGCTGAATGGAGCTCCAGTGATTAAGAAAATCTGCAGAAATAGCCCTAGCAATTCCCGGAGGACTTGGGGTATCAAATTTTAAAGGAAATGGATCACACTTGCCTATAAAAGGTTTTATTAATGTTAAAATATAGTTATTTAAATTTTTCCAAATTATTTCTTCCATCAAATGATTTTTTTTTTCATGTAAATTAAGAAACTTAACTTCTGATATTACCTTTAAGCAATCAGCTGCTGAAGCCAATCTATGATCTTGAGAGCTCAGAAATAAACCACGGACACCATCAATTATATAGAATGTGAAAGATTGATATCGGTGGTGGGAGTATTCAGAATTTATTTTGTTTAGTGCAGCCTTTTGTTTCTCTCTCATTATAGTCAGTTCAGTATTTTCGTTTTTCTCACTTGATTGTTGAGCTTCACTAGTCTTGCCACTTGATATTGTTGCAGCACAATATTTTGATTTAAGAATGATAATTGACATAATTATATCAATGATAATATTGCTGATTTGAAGAAGAGTTGACATTGATATATCACGGGTTTGAAGTGCAGTGGGACCAACTTCTAAGCCATCAGAAATAGGACTCTTCAGATTTGAAAGGTGAGCTAGAAGCTGAAGACCACGTTCAATCGGACAATCTGAGTTAATTTTTTGATGTGATGGAAGCTGGCTGAATTCATGTGCGGTCAGATAAAGTGAAGATGATATAAGAGATACCCATGAAGAAGGGCAGTGGTCACTTGGGATCATTAATCTCATGAGCATTCGGATAAGATTGGATTCAGGGTGATCCGTTTTCTTTGTTGAGGAAAGAATTTCAGTATTTAAACCATCAGGATCACATAAATCTTCCATTTTTTTGAAATCAATATTATCGAGTACCCATAGCTGTGAGCTATCAATCTCTAAAAAAATATTTTCTACAAAAGGAAAAAAAAATAAGTAAAAGAACAAAAGTCAAGACTAAAAATTATGGTAACTTACATAACTCAGTAAGTTTTGAAAGCCAATCTTCTCCACAAGATTTTTCCCAATGAAAAGTAAAAATTGGAATATTTGACATGGGTTCTTGGGAAGAAGTAGAAGAGCGTAATTCGAGGAGAGTAACAATTTCCAACCACGACCTGAGGACCTTTGCCGTGCTGATTCTACCTTTATAAAAATTAAGAATTTTACAGAATTCCTCCTGCAAATCAGATTCTTTTAGAACTGAGGGTGAATAAGTTAGAGGTTTTTTCGATATCTTGATTGGAGTTGATTTCATTGGTAGAGAAGCTTTCAAAGAGGTCAAAGTAGGTAATTTAGGAGGTGATGGGTATTGCTTCTTAGAAATGAAGGAATTTGGTGATGAGCTGTTTGAATCATCATCTTTATCAAACATATCAACATGTCTTGAAGAAGATTTTAAGCTTTGCTTTTTTTGATGAACAAGCATAGCTTCATATTCTGATAGTTGATCATCGCTATTTTCATTGCTCTATTCATCATCTTTATCAGGGAGAGGGCGTTTATGGATGGAACAATCTACAGCAGGTGAGTTTCTGGTACAAAATATCAAAAGAAAGATAAAAAGTACAATATGTAAGCAATAAAAGAGATATATGATTGAATTTTAAAGATAAAAGAATAACAATAAAAAAAAAGGAAACAAGAATATACTCATTATCAGAACCTTTGCTTTTTTTTTGAGATTTATTATTTGATACATCAGAAAATTCATTAGCAGAAGCCGGTTTAATACGTCGAACAAAAGAGGAGCCTTGGGATAATCTCTTTTTCTTGGAGCGGATAACAGGTGTTTCAAGATTTTCCTTAGAAGTTGAAGCATGAGTTGAAGCTGATGGTTCATCTGTCTCATCATCATCCCTAATGACAATGACTTCATCGGGAGGAATCATACCCTCCTCATCAGCTACAAATATATATGAAGAAAAAAAAATATTAATAATCTTATCTACTAATTTAAAAGGAGACAAAAAAGGTGATGAACATACATTTTTCAAGGCTTTTCACATATTGGAGTAATTCATTACAAGGGTTAGATAAATATGAAGGAGAAGGATTATTGTTAAGGATCTTGACAAGCTCTTCTGTTTTATCTCTAGCCAATTCAAGTAAATTGCGATACTGAACTCTTGTTATTTCCTGCCTCTCATTGCTAAGTACAGGAGGGTTAGGAGCCATGCCATGTGGCAGACATGGTGCAAGCTCAAAAGCTTCAAAGCGAGTATCAATCAGAGAGTGGGATGAAACACATTTGGGTGCTGGAAAATCAAATTTTTGAAAAAAAAAGATATAGAACATAAGTGAAATATATAAATTAAGAGAGAGGAACATGATATACATACAAAGTAGAGGTGTAGGATTTTGTATACTAGACATATTGATTAATGAATATTAAAAAAAAGTATTCGATATCAAAAAATTATGATGTAATATGATGAATAATTATAAGAAACTGTATTCTAGAAAATTGAAGTTGATATTTTAATAGGATAAAAAATTGAATAAGATTAAAATTAAAGTGAGGATGAAAGAAACAGAAAACATAAAGAGGGGGATTTTATATTATTTGAGCTTTTTTTAACATGTATTATTCATAGTGGGGTAAACTGAGTAACATGCTAAATCACAATCTGTTTATATTGAAGCGAAATTTGATGTAGCTAACAGAAAATACTAGTAACTCTTTGGGGACTTTTAGTGTGAAAAACAAATAATAACAAATTTATATCCCATATTCAAATTGCCACGGGTAAATACAAAATTTTTTAAATTAGAATTTACTCCTAAACAATGGAGATACACTTAATTAGTATATTATATGAAAAAAAAGGATAATCCTTTATGAATATTTGTTAAATTTAATTTCAGATGACAATGCGAGATTCACATATATACTGATATGCCTCATCAAACAAGAAATGAATTATAAATATAAAATTGGTAACATTAGAATTTAAGATAAGAATTTGTTTTTTAAGTGACAGGAGGAGTGTCAGGCTAGGGTGTGGGCACCGTGACCAAACCTTTGATAAACTTGGATACAACTAAGGGGAAAAAAAATTGAATAGTTTTATTTTGCAATATATCTTAGTCTGCACAAGATATTGCTTTGTTGTCCCTAACTATACCAAAATTGTTACTTTTCAAAAGTTATAGGACTACTAAGTTGATAAAATATTATTATGAATCACCCAATGAAATACCTTAAGCAACATTCAAAATTATTAAAATATTAATATTCAATTTGAGATTTGGATTAGCTAATTTTTCACAACTTACCACAGTTTTGATTAATATAATAAAACTTGAAAAAAATTGTTGAGATAGCCTAGAAATGGGTTCAAGAAAGTGATGAAACATATGACTTGAAACTGAACTCATACACAATTGATAAACTTCATGGATACTGATTAATTTCTATTGAAATTAATTTTGAGACTGGCATAATGAATTTTAGCTATGACCAAGTACTGTAAGTGCCATGGTTTGTATTCAATATATTGGTGTTGAACTTAATTTTGATAGGAATCAACAAGTATCAGATGGCACCATGCATGAAACACTGACAGAAACCATCAAATTTATGAGGCAATGAACCTCATAATTTTGATCGAAATTAATATAGACCCCTGCATATTGAATACAAGCCATTTCACATGGACTACACAGACATAGATAAAATTCAACATGCATGGCTTAAAATTAATTTTGATCGAAATTAACCAAGGCATTAAGACATCAATTTTTATATGGTGTACTTGATCAAACCAGTTTATCTAACTGCTTAGCTTACCTATACTTATAGGAATTTTATGCATAGTCCATGTCCATATTAATTTCAATCGAAATTAATGTTGACTAATACATAATGAATACATGCTATGCCACTTACACTTGCCAGGCATAGCTACCATTAAATATGCCAGTATCAAAAATTAATTTCGATCGAAATTAATGAGCATGATAATCATGAATTTCTGGAGTCAACTGCTTATTTTTATGCATGGTGCCTTGCCAACATTAATTTCGATCGAAATTACTTTTGATACTGGCATATTGCATGTATATATGCCTGGAAAGTGTAAGTGGCATAGTGTGTATTCATTATGTATTGGTCAACATTAATTTCGATCGAATTTAATGTTGACATTTGCATATTGAACCCAAGCCAGAAAACAACCCAGAAGATTCTTCATAAAACTTCCCATTAATTTCGATCAAAATTAAGGCTGACCATATACATATTGAATGGTAGTTATATCTGGTCTGAGTAAGTGGAGATTACTTATATTCAATATGTATTGGTCAACATTAATTTTGATCAAAATTAATGAGCATTTTGATCATGAACTTTTTCAGTCAGTTAGTTGTTTCAATGCATAATGGCATTCCAACATTAATTTTGATCAAAATTAATGTTGAAATGATATAATGCTTTTTTGCATGACATGTAAAGGACGGCAAGTATTTTTAAGTATTGGAATTTACTATACATGTTGAGGGTAAATATAAAATTTACATATCCATATTAATTTCTATAAAAATTAATGTTGACCAATACATAATAAATAGTAAATATGCCTGGCTAGTGTAAGTGGCATAGCTTTTTTTCAATCTGCACTTGGCAACATTAATTTCGATCGAAATTAAGGTTCATGATTATCATCAATTTATTCAGTCAGTTGCTTACTGTTATGCATGGTAACATGTCAACATTAATTTTAATAAAAATTGAATTTGACATGCTACCAAGCATTTTTATGTAAGATGAAAAGTAGGGCACTCTATTGTTAAATAAACACATTACAATGCATATTGAGCATGTAAATATCATTTACACATTAATATTAATTTCAATCAAAATTAATGTTGAACAATAAACATTGAACACAAGCTTTACAACTTACACACACCAGATATAACTACCATTCAATATGTATATGGTGCTCACTAATTTCAATCGAAATTAATGAGCAGTTTTATGAAGAATTTTTTGGGTCGTTTGCTGGTTTGGGTTCAATATGAAAATGTCAATATTAAATTCTATTGAAATTAATGTTGACCAATACGTAATGAATACACACTATGCCACTTACACTTTCCAGGAATAGACACCATGCAATATGCCAGTATCAAAAGTAATTTCGATCGAAATTAATGTTGGCAAGGCACCATGCATAAAAATAAGCAGTTGACTCCAGAAATTCATGATTATCATGCTCATTAATTTCGATCGAAATTAATTTTTGATACTGGCATATTTAATGGTAGCAATGCCTGGCAATTATAAGTGGCATAGCATGTATTCACTATGTATTGGTCAACATTAAATTCGATTGAAATTAATATGGATACATAAATGTGACATAAAGAGGTATGGACCATCAATTTGTTGAAAATACATTTTTATATCTCATACATTATTTGTTTTTCTTAAATAAAATGTTACTCTCTCTCAATATCACTTTATAACATTTACCAAGCTGCTTTGAAAAAAAACAGAATACATAAAATTCAATATAAGATAGCTATATTACACAGAAGATCACCGTTATACCTAAGTTATGATGATGTTGATGCTCTATTAATTGATTCCCGAATCTTTACCAGATCAATATCAGCTCCAACCCCAAGTGACTCACGTTCATTCACAGATAATCCTTGCAAAAATGTTGCTGAATAGCAATTCTTGGGGAGGTATTTGGGAACATTGAATATACCATTTTGTGCAACTGTCCTTTCTGATGACCGTGAATATGTTTTTAATGCTGATTTTTTTTGAGCTGGTGTATGGGCTAAGTCCTTTGTCATCTTACCCATTTTTTTAAACAAATCATTGAGTTCAGGATTTCGCCATCCAGGAATAGCTCGGATAGGTGCAGTTGGGGCTGGTGCTGGGCCTTCCTCGATATCAGAGATGCACCTAGTATCATGAAAAAGCACAACAAAACCTGGCACATCACTGCAGAGATCTCTTGCTAACTTGTAGCGTGCACTAGCAATCTGAATTCCAACTAAATCAGCTTCATAATAACAAAAAGCAAAGTAAAATAAAAAACTTACCTTGGTCCGATAACGTTTTACTTGTGCCCTTGCCCTCTTTTCAATCTTTTCTCTTGCTACCCTTTCCTCTTCTTGCCCAAACAACCTTATCATCTCCTTCCCCTTATTAACTACCCATTTCTCAATAACACATTGAGTGAACTGAAGCTTTGACTGATCGATTGTATTCAAGGTGGTGAGCCATCTGGTACAGTGGTCGCATACTATGCTTCCCATGACTTGATTCCAAGTTGATTCTGAAAAATCACGGCAAGTCCAATCAAACGCGAATTTCCGAAAACCTTTTTCTTGCAATTCACGCTCTAAGTTTCTTTTGACAGAAAGTGGGATCGGTGCTCCTCCTTTTAGTCCTCGAGGCTCAGGTGCTGGAAAAAATTTGGGTAGTCGAATTTTGGATCGCAAGAAGGCTATAGAATTGGTTATCAGAAATTTTCGATCAGCTGCAGAATTGGCACGGTTAGAAGATTGGACTTGGGTTAGGACAGTTTGAATGGTTTTTAGTTTGAATTGGCTCCAATCTTTCCAATTTTCAATCTCCAAAGGTGTTGGGCTCGCAGGATATTTTGATATTTGTGTTGGTCCCCCAAGACAATACTTCAGGAAGTGGTAAATATTTCTATTTAGACTGTCCGAGCTCCTGGGAACATCATTCCTTCTAACTAAGCCTCTTACAGCCCTTAACCCCCGTTCTTGCTCATGAGACTCTGCTGAATTGAGTCTGTGGTAATCACTGATACCCATAATGATTGAGGGATTCACTAACAATTCAAATAAGTTAATTAAATTGGTTATTTTTCAATAAAAGAATACACTACAAATTTGACTTACCTGCTCCACTTGTGCTTGCTCCTTGGTTAGGCTGAGCAGATGATGATTGGTCTCCGAAAAATTCCCTCAATACTTCACTAGCCCAATCTCTTCCTAGCTGATCAGCTTGCTGATCAGCACTTTCAGAAGCAGAAGGATGATTGGGATTAAAATTTCTCAGTTCTGAATGAGACTCTTGGCCTGGATTGGGATTAGGTGGTGGGTTAGGATTAGGTGGTACAGATTGAGATGCATCTGGAGGTGGATCAGCAGAGGGTGGTGGAGGAGTATTTCCAGTATTAGTATGTTGAGGCGGAAAAAAATCAGAATCGGTTGGGTCAACAGACATCCCTTCAAAATTACCATCCATAATGAACTGTAATAAAATAAAATAAAATAAAAATAATCAGTTGTTAAAATTTATACCTATCAAAGCTAAAGTAAAAAAAGATACTATGTATATAGTCTTGTAAACGTGTATGTTCTCTTGTCGAAAAATAAAGTGAATAATATATAGCTATCAGCTAAAGTTGGAAGGTCAAACTATTTATAGTAGATGAATGAGCAAGAAGATTATTCATTAAGTAAAAATTTTATCATATTTCTCATTATCATGATTTTATTTCTTTCATTCTTACATTTAAGATAAAAATGACTCATTGAAAGCATGGGTTCTCTCGCAATAAAAGCAACCAAAGTAATTGTTCACTGGTTTATGATAAGGTAAGTTGGATGCATTGCATTTTTTAATCGAGCATTGAATTATTTCTTTCACCATTTACAAATATCACCAATCCTACAAATTTCCCCGATCCCAAATTAACACAAAGATGTTAGTCAACAGAAAATAAATTTGATTAATTTTTTCACTCACTACTGTCTGCAGTCCAATGGCAGTGACAACCTCGTCTTTGATTCCAAACATTCCTTTTTTGTGCTCGACAGTAGCTGCATGTCCAATTATTGCATCTTTCTTAATCACAATTTGAGTTGCTTTGGCTACTCTTACTAACCGACAATGCACTTGTGGGAAAAGCTCATAGGGATCCTTTGATGTTTCTTCTGGACGGAGCTCTTTGAAAGGACTTACTATTAAATATATTTGATCAATCTCTTCCTTTGATCTGAAAAGATCATTAATTTGCCCAAACTGGCTATCTTTTCCATAGTAGAATTCAATTGTTGAATTAGCAATGTGTCGATGGTAACTAGTAAACCTCTTTCCATGTATCAATATGCTTGCTACATTTTCAACTACCCGATCCCCACTTTTCTCCGATGGTGTCAAAGCCCGTCTTGAAGTTTCTTTTCCCATTTGTGCCCTTACCCATTTAGTAAATAATGCCATACTTAGATGGATCCATTTGTTTTGTTTATCGAGATCAATATGGATTTTTTTAGTCTCACATTGATCATTATCTTCAGCTTCACCAAGATCTAATACCCTAGACTTCCGATACCAATGTTTGAGCATTGTTAGCGGTATCTCTCCTGTGGTAAATATTAATAAATTAGCACAGCTGAGTTTTTAAATCATTGCTTACAAACATTACATACGTGGATGGTGATTGTTTGGAATTTCAGATAATATATGATTCACCCGCTCTCCAGACCAAGTAGCTGTACCTGATGGTGGACCAAGACGCTTTATCATTTCAGGATAATGTTGAGTGATATGCAGATTTGGCTTTGCATTAATATTCTTCCAACCCTCTTCAAGGCACTCACAATACTCTAACAGAAATTGATCTAGATCTTTAAGCTCATTAGTCTGTATATTTTTTAATGTCAAAAAATTGGTGATCGAGCATAATGTTACAAGTGACTTGAGAAGATAATATTCTCTTGGTTTATCAGCTGAGGAAGCTGAAGATTCAGATTCTTTAAATTTTTCAAACCAAAGGGGTATAAGTGACAAAGGGAAGTAGAGAGTATACAGCATGTGCCATTCTGCTACCTTGAGGGATCCTGCCTTTTTAGATCCTACTGATTTTGGAACTCGTGTTAGCCAGGAAGGTCTTCTTACTTGATCAATCATCTTCCATACAACCTGTAGCTCTGCTGCTGTGATTCGTGGATTACTACTACCTTCATTTTCTTTCTCCTTACCTTTCCTTTTATTTTCTTCATCTCTAGCTGTCTCATTTGATGAGTGAGATCCTTCACTCTGTGATATGCTAATGCTTCTTTGCCTTAAGTTATACAATGAATTCCTACTGTCACTGCTGTGAGACTGTATTGAGGCCACATCGCTATATGGAGGAATAAATTTGGAGCTGGATGACCTACTCTGGCTTCTTGATCGATTTGTTCCCAATCCTTCATTATCTAGTCCATGATGACTTGATGACTGTCTTGAACTCGTACGTCTTTGCCGCTTGTGCTGTCTCGTGTGTCCTGTATCATCATCATCATTATTCGTGGTGCTTAAGCTACTTCTACGTTTTTTCGAATGTTTGTGCAGTGAAGTATCAGAAAAGAAATCATCATCTTCTTCTCTTACATGCCAATTTTTATCCTTTTCCAGCTTTCTTTCTAGATCTTTTGCTGCATTTTGGATTTGAAAATAGCTTAGACTGTGATCTTTTAGGTTGCCAAGCATATGTGAATGCATAACATCAATTGAGCAATATTCAGTTGGACGCCAATATTCAAGGTTATTCAGCTCACTCCATCGTACCCCATGATTTTGAACAATTGATACACGCTCCCAATGTGACTTAGAATTTTTCCACTTTGTTGCCCAGCACATATGATCCTCATGATTCTGTAATGAAAAATTTCCCACATTCTTTTCACTAATTTCATCTTTAGAGATATTACAGAAAGAGCAGAACATTTTTGCAGAGTGACTCGAAAAGCCAGCCAATTTTCGTATTGCAGGAATGTCACCTATCAAAGAGAACAATGCAACTCTTAATTTCCGGCCTCGTGGATAAAGATGTGTCTTTTCAACCAATATACCATCCCATAGAGTTTGTAGATCATTAACCAGTGGTTTTAGAAGGTGATTAAGCTGTTCACTTGTGGGTTCTGTTGGTCCGGGTATAATAGAATACAAAAGAAGATTTTCCATTTTGTATCTATCTTCTTGAGGTAGGTTCATACACACCATCATAATATTGCCTACAGACTTCTGATGACCTCCAATCCTATTGCCACCAGGCCTAAACCAGTCGACATATAAAGTAAACATTAAGTTGCCTGAAGTTATCGTATATTCATCATCATTGCTATCCAGAGCTGGAGTGGTTACGGGAAAGTTTTTCCAAATTGAACCATCACAAACATCCTTCATCAAATCACACTCTACACGTTCTGCCACAGGGGTTTTCTTCTCAATCAGAAGCTCAAATTTGAACAGTTTGATCTTTTCCTTAAGCCAGTTGATAAAAGAATGGTGATGAAATGTTTTAAGAAATAAGTATTTTACATGTTCTTGATGTTCCTCCATCAAATACAGCCTTTCATCACATTTAACTGCAATTTGTCCTGCTCCAAACATTTTTAAATAGCGCTTTGATGATGAAAGAAACGGTTGATTGCAACATAGTATAGATGGTTGAGATTCAGAGTTATACTCATAAAGAGCAAAGCATTTAGGACAGCATGTTTTAGTGAAAAATGATTGATTGAGCTTTAATCGACTGAAAACTGTATCTATCGAGCGTGGGACCAGGCGGACAATGCTATCAGAATCCAGTATTCCACTATCACCTAGAAGTTTGAGCTTCTTAATTTCTTCATCCAAAAATTGAGTACAACCTTCTTTGCTCAAATGATGAATCAGAGAAAGCTTTGCTGCCTGCCACATAATTATTTGGCTATACCGTTCCCCAAGATTTGAGTTTCTAGAGACTGTTGAAGATACTTCTGCCCCCAATAGCAACTGCCCCTATGTAATAAATCATTGAAACATCATAAAGACTTTAATTCTCACATTGAACTATAGATATACAGCTTACTGTTTCTGTGGAGCGGGAACTTCCAATGTTAAGTGGATTGTTGGAAGAAATAACCATCTGGGCCTTCCTATTTCTTTCCTCTTGATGTTTTGCATAAGAATTAGAGCTTTTGAAAGCCATAACAACTTCAAAGGACCCAGAAGAAGTTTGATACTTTCTATTGACACATCCAAGATCTTGACATTGACATACATGAAAAAATGGAGGCATTGTAATTGTGATAATTGTAGGAATAAGTTAGCTATTCGAAGTTACCGATTGAAGGTATTCCTTTTTTTGAAAGGCACTAGCTAATATAAGCTACATTTTTTTATCAAAAGAATATGATGGAATATGTGTTGAAATTATTTATGTTTAAATGTTTAATTTTTAATCGGATAAATTATATATTAATTTAAAGTTATGCAGTCTACTTTATTTGTATTCTGTATAATCTCTGCATTTGTACAACAATGCATGCATGTTTATCAGAATATTTTCTATCATAGAAAAAATTCTGTTGTACGCACAAGCATCTTAATTATTTTTATATCAAATGCCTTCTGAGTTATATCTAACTACCCTATAATTATTTGATTTTGATAAAAATTCTTAGTTATGGACTATAAGAAAAGTAATCCATATTTTTAACATAATTATTTAAAAAATTACCCCAAAAATCAAAGTTAAACCCAAAAATAAGTTTAATATTTTGTAAAAAACAATCACAAACATATTTCTTTCAATTTGAAAATTGGTCTGTACTAGGTAGAATTTTCTATAAAGAAAAAATCAAAAATACTCAAATAATAGATGCTACAAAAGTGTAAACCTTAAAGAATTACATAAAAGCTGAAACCTTGTATAACTTTTCATACATAAATGTGATGAAGTGACACTCTAGTCTATTTATTCAGGTTGAAAAAAATTACTCAAAAGAATATGTATTACTATAATATTGGACCAAAAATAATTTTTTGGTAATCAAAAAATGAACATAGCCTCACATTTAACAAATTATTTTTGTGGAAGAATTTTTTGAAAAGAAAAAAAAATCCGTTTCTTTAATGAGTCTGCTTTTATCACATAATCATTCTCTTTATTTTATACCATTCCTTTTGAGTTCAAGTTGCATATAAAAATATAATTTATGCATATTATAATTCCATAAAGTCGAAATATTTCTTATTCTTAATTTTTGTGATATTTCTCCTTAAATCAACTTTGATCATAAAGTTTTGGAGCTCAACAATTTATCCTTCCTCTTTGTTTAATTTAATTGAACACTTTCTTAATCTAATTATTTATGAACCCTAGTAGCTCTTACTTTCCTCATGGAAACCTGCCCACAAACACAAGAACACTTAATAGAATTTTTAATGAGACTTTGCCTCCATTCAATTCTCACTTTTGTAGATCTATACACAATTTTTGTCGTTCACTTTTGGATATGTCACCAGAATCAAATGGATGGAAACAAAACCCTATTGAAGAGCAATTAGACAGATTTTCATCATTCGACATGAATTCTTGAAACATTGCCTTTGAACTACCTCATCCAGAATCAAATTCAGCGGTTTCAGAAAATTTTCCACCAATTTTCCGTGAATCTTTTATTGAGCACCTTCGCATATGTGGTTTCCCAGGATCAACTTTTGCTTGGAACCTAGATTGGTTTGACAAATGGAACCAGGTCTTGGCAAATATGCTCATTAAACACTGGGACAATGCCTTAAAAACCAATAATTTGATTGCATATCCAATTGACTCAACTCAAATTAGCTTCTCAAATCAAATAGGAGTTCTTCACCGTTGGTTTTTAGGTCATGCTGATAGATTAAGACTTGGGAAGTATTCTCATAGCTCTCAAGAAATAATCAAAGTGAGAAAGCATAAATATAGAATAAAAAAAAAGTATGAAAATCCCTTTTTTTTCAACCGTTTTTATTTATGACCTTTATTTCAAATAACAAAGATTCTTAGAATTCAGTTAACCAAACTAAACTTCTTAAACAACTTCCACATTGTGAAACTTATCACAACCTTTTCACAAACATCAAATGTTGTTCAGACACCGAAATTGATAATGATGGATCGTTAAGACGTATCTTAATGCAATGGAGGTCTGAAGATTTTTCTAAAGTTGCACAATATCTTGACCAACAACACTTTGATATTCGAGATAATTCAACCTACTCTGGCAGTGTGCTAAAGGACTTGGCCTTGTACAAAAGAATCAGTTTGGTTTCAACATTATCCCCTAACTTTAATCCTTCTCATGTCCCCCGGGGTTTGCCGAATGACTTTTATTCTCCCTTATATCTTGCATCTCTAAATCCTCAACAACTCAGACTTTTAAATCCTCAAAATCCCATAAATTTACCTGCTCTCCTTGAAATTCTTTCTTCCTCTAATGTGAGTGATTGACAAACTCCCTTAATAATAGGTTTGCACACTCATACTCCTCATTTCCACTGTTTGGGACACTTAGCCTTGAAAAGAAAAACATAATTTTAATGATTACTATTATCATTAAAATTTATAGAAATGAAATTTGGCTTACATTGTTAGCTCCATTTATTTCCTTTGAATCTTATACATGCTGAATTCTATACTTCCTTGTACAAAATAATTCAAAACATTTACTTCATTTTGCTGCCCGATTCTATACAGCCGATCAACAGCCTGTTGCTCAACTGCTGGATTCCAATTTGGCTCCTATTTCAACATTGAACATATAAAAAATTTAATATTTTTGTTCTTAATATGAAATAAAAGACATTGAGCTCACCATTATATATACATTTTGAGCACACCTGAGATCTATACCCACTCCTGCAGCCTGAATCGTTCCAACCAAAACTTGGCAATTTTTATTAAAATGGAATTCATGCATATTTTTGTCTCGCTTTGTTTGGCTGAGTTCACCCGTAAGCTGGGTATACCTAATATTGTGGTCATCTAAAGCCATTTTTATTCTATTTTGAAATATTAGAAAATTGTTTTTAATAAGCCAACACAATTTTGTAAAACAATTCATTATAGAATCACTTACATCTGCAAAAAGTCTGCAAAGTTGGAGAATATAACAGCTTTTGGAAAATTTATATCCCTTTCACCAGACAAAAAGTTTTTTAAGTGGCCTATAAGATGACAAATCTTTGCGGAATGCTGCCAGGTGAAATCAAAAGTTGGAGTTTCATCCAGATTTTCGTAGATTGGATGGTTGCAGAATTTTCTTAAAATCATCAGCTCTCTTAGAAACTCAGATGAGTCCCAAGGGAAGTCAGTGCTTCTGGAGGGCCCATATCGCTCAGTGAATCCTTCTTGAAGCACATCAAGTTTAGACCTCCATGGATCTGCTAATTGAACTGATATCCCCTTTTGAATCTTTTTTGAAGAGACAAAATTGCATCCTTTGTTCTATGTAGGCTTATGACTTTCATTAAGTGATTGATTAATTTAATAGAATTAGCCTTTCCTTTTTGCAAACCTGGAAAAAGGAAATTCTTCCATAACCAGTCTTCTTGCCACTTTTCGATTCTAAGAAAAAATATGAGACTTTGAAGGTCAGTGGGCCTGTTCTGAAGTGGAGTTCCAGTCAAGCATAGTCGGTGTTGGGATTCCAAGTCAAATATTGTTTGAGCCCTCTGTGAGTAAGGATTTTTAATGTAACTAAAAGAATATTTATAAAAATTGATTATAAAAATTAAGTTTTAAGTTTTAGATATAGAAATGGGCACTAACTGAGCTTCATCTAAAACAACTCTATACCAAAAGAGCATTTGAGTCACCGGTATCTTTTTTTGGCTTTGATTTTTTGACATCGTTGGGCTAGCTACTTCATAGGTCGTTAAAACAATAGCAGTGTCCTGTAGCTCATTGACATTAGTATTTTGACAATCCTTCCCATAAAGAAACTTGAAAGGAAGTGCATTATCTTCAAAGTGCACACTTATTTCATTGATCCAATTCGATAGTGTTGCCAGGGGGCATATAATCAGTGTGGCTGAACTCCGATTAATACCTTCTTGATTTTCTGATACCTGGAATTGTCTTGCTTCACCTTGAGTTGCACTTATAAGAGAAAGAGTTGAAAGTGTCTTTCCCAAACCCATATCATCAGCAAGTATTGACCCGTTTCCTTCAGGCGGCAATTGATTGTTAGGAAACTGATCTTTATAGTCATCGAATCCAGTTCTAAGCCAATGGTTGTCCTGGTGCCTCCACATGATATCCAACTTTTCCTTTAAGATTCGTTCATTGTCAATCATAAAATTTATTGCTTGAAGTTGATGTGTTTTGAGAACTTTTTTGATTCCTCGGATAAGTTGATCAGCTTTCCAATCTTGAGTACTCTGAGATATTTGGAAAGAGCCTTCAAAAATTACATGCGGGATATTAAAAAAGATAGTGGAGTCGTAGTTCAGGATTGGACATAAATCGATTTGTGCAGAAGAAAATGCTTCTTTAGCAAGACTGATTAGTGTACTAGAAGAAAAGAGGCATCCCCAAAGTTGATACTGATTACCAAAAACTGGAACCAAGTAAGCATGAAAATAGAAAGGCTTCATAGGATTCAAGGCACTTCTTTAGTTTAAATGGTGAGATCCAGAGCCAATGTCACCCAATAGTGGTCCAATGTGCTGACTCTGCACTTGAGAAAGATTACCAACAAGGGTTGGTTTTCTTTCTTCAAATAGTCCAAAAATATGAACATTCGAATGGCCTTGCTGTAAAATTGTGGGGGTTGGTGAGTTTTGAAATCTTGAAATTACATTCATATAAATTTGATCGATTGTTATTGAGAACTGTCCAACACATCTGAGACTTGACATATTAAGTAAGAATAGTATCTGAAGATAGTGGTTGTTAAAAGATGAATTGAAGCAAAAAATGAAGAATCAGTTTTGAATAAAACGACAAAATAACTTTTTAGCATATGCTATGCTAAGCTCATAATTCTTTCACATGTATTATTATTATCTTTTTAATAAATATTGGAAGTAAATCAATGATAACTGGAATGAATAATATGTCTTAAAAATAAATCTTGAGCCTATAGAGTAAATTTTGGTTTGTGGAGGAAGAAAAATTTTCTCAATAAAAATGTGCATTATTGTTACATTATAATCACAAAATAGAATAATTTCACTCTTATTACACTTATTTATGTTTCTTTCTAATAGTAAAATGCTTTAGATGTCAGTTCAAAATCCAAATTGAAACTACTACCTAGAACGATATCTTGATACTAACATACTTTTTGTAAGTCTTTGGAAAGACACTTATGGTGATCTCAATAATATTAAAATTGATTTGAATTGTATGTTTTATCAAATATCTATGTAGTCTAGTGTAATAATTGAGATACTACAGTTTAACCTTCTGTTACCAACTTGGCAAGAAAATATATGTAGATATTCTTAGAACGAATATCAAATTTTGCTTTCCACAAGATGGGAAAGTGAATATTATGATATGTTAAGTGATATGTTCAAGCTTTGCTCAATCTGTGCTCAGCTCAAAATCAAAGTAATCACCAAGCTCCAAGAAACCTGTGATTGAGTTTGGTTGAACCTAGGTCTAACTGATTACCAAATCTTTGTCCAATTAATTTAAATCTGGTTTCACAATGAACTCCCAACAGCCTTCCAACAGCTTTCCAACCACTTCCCAACATTTTTAAATGAGGGGTATTGCTAGCAATACCCCCCCAAATTTTCTGTGGTGACTTCATTGCTGATCATCAATTTTCTGCCATTTTACCCATTTGCAAAGCCAGGTTAGTTTGTTCCTCGAGATTTCTTACTTCACTAATACAAAGTCTTTTTGAAGATTTTAGACCCAGAGGACGTGGAGAAAAGGCTGATTGTGGGGTGCCACTACTTTTTTCCACTTCAATGTTGCTTCTTGCCTCTTCTAATCTATTGATATCACTTGAGTATGTGTTACTAGATTGAAGATCCTTACTTTTATTGAGTCTCCATTTAGGAACATGCCTATGTTTGTCCCACACAGTCAAGCTTTTAAAAGATGATTTAGTTTGTTCTTGATAAAGAGATAGTGAAAGCCTCATCCAGTCACTGGGTGAGCTTCCACTAGGTGGGTTTCTTTCAATTGAGTTATAGATAGCGCTCAACTTCAAGATGGATGTGTTAAGGGCTTGCCATCTAAGGTTTATTATTGAAAAATAATAAACAAGTTTTAATAAAAATGTAAGTCTACAAATTAAATAAAACTTACCAGATTCTAATCTGTTCATGATCTCTATATTGTGTCTTGCTATACTCATTAAAATGACTTTCAATTTTCCTATAAAATGTCTTCCCAGATTGGTATGTAGAAAATTCCGGTTGCTCGCTAATAAAAATCCAAAATATAGGGAGTTGTTCCTCCTCATGTTGAAACCAATTTGGGGACCATTTTCTCTTATTTTCAAATTTTCTGGAGCTTTAAGGTGTAGACATAGTTTAAAAAGTACTATAATATAAAAAAAGTGATAATTTTGGTGTGATATGATGATGAGAAGTGAGAAAAGTTATGTTTGGTAAGAAAATAGCAAGTAATGAAGTGTTCAGTAAGAGTGAAGATTTAATGAATTGGAGGTAGTGAGGTGTCTCTGTGTTCTTCCAACATTGGCAGAGCCCTTTGTTGGTCTGTTTGGCATTGTTTTGATGTCTTAAATGGCTTTATTTAATAATTGGGTATTTTTCTGGAATTATTTGATGAATATTGGGACAGCAGGGATGTGGGTATCACCACTGGATAGCCCTGGTTTTTCTCTATATTTTATGTCTTGATGACATATTTTATATTCTAAGTATTTGAGGGATTATTTCTCATTTTTCATTTTAAAAGATAGCTGTTTAATTTTGTTTTTTGCCTTTTACGGGCTAAACTTAAGTCTTAGGGTTAAGTGCTTAGTACCATTAGAATGGGCTAATTTTTCTCTTCATTTCATGTAACAATGTTGTTGTAGCTTAATTATGTGTTTTAAATGTTTTAGTAGTCATAGTTTATTTTTCTAAGTATTTTAGGTGTTTTTGGAGGTTTTCTGGCTTCAGGGCAGTCCTGCTGCCTCAGTCGGGCCTCCCGACATCAGGCAGACCGCCTGCCTTGGTGCTAGAAGGCTAGGAAGCCTTTCTAGAGGGGTTTTATGCAATTTGGCGTTCAGAAACGCCAAATTGTTAGGTGTGCATGGGCTCTTAGAGAGTAATCTGTATTTATATAGTGAATAAGACAGTTTGGGGCAACCTTAATCATCATACAACCATCTAAAGGAGAAATCCTTGTTCCTCACTCAGTTTTCACTGTTTTGTGGCCACAATTGGCTGTGTTTGTTGCAAGGTTACTTCTTCATTTAACTCAACTTTGGAAACTGTTTTGTCTGGTGTAGTCTTGCAAGCTATATCAAGTATTATTTTTGTCTCTGGTGAGGATTTGCAACCTACATCAAGTATCATTGCTTTCTCTGGTGTGGACATTGGTCTACATTTCAGTTCTTTGGTTTGGTAGTCTGTCTGGAGACTACTTTCTTGGCTGATCAGGCAGTCAAGTGTATTGGAAAAGAGGCTTTTAACAGCAAGAACTAATTTACTGTAGCAGGTAAATATCACTTATATTTTTCTAAAGGGTAAGAGGATTTTCTCTCTGGTTTTTTCCAACTCCCTAGGTCAAGGCCTATAGCTAGTACTATAGGATTGTCTAAATTTCTGGCGCCCAACATGGGGTGAGGACCTGCTAGTTCCTTGGAATCTCTGTTGTCTTTGGTTGGTCTTTTCTGGTGGTTTTGTTCTGGAAGAATGTCTTCTGGTTCATCTATTCTTGTGGTGACTGTCAGTGGGGGGAAGGTCCTCCTGCTGTGATGGTTAGGAAGTGTGTGAGGATTAAAACTTTAAATGGCACCAAGTTTAATGGGGAAGATGTGAAGTGGTTTCTGGAGAAATATAAAACTGCTTCTGGTGTGGATGGTGCTTCTTACCTTGACATGGTGAAGCAGATCATTCTGTTCATTGATGATAGGGCAGTGGAGAAGGAGATTGTGGCCATATCTGGCTACAAGAAGAAGGATTGGAAATTGTTGTGCAGGGAGATGGTGGATAGATGGGGTGTAAGGCTCACTATTGTGGATCTGAACAAGGTTTTCAGTGAATGGCAGTCTTATGGTGGTGTTGGTAACTTACTCAGTTACTGGAAGTTTTTACTACAGTATGATCCTGTGGTAGAATATTTGGTGGAAGTGGAGGAGCTGGAACATGAAAATGCTGACAAAGAGGTTTTTTGTCTGCCCTAGCTAGAGATTTCAGGATGGATGTGTTGAAGGAGTTGTCAAGGAAGGACTTGAAGAAGACTCTTTCTAATGGGGACCAGAAATTTCCTGCCTTGGACAAGGTGAAGGAGGCTGTGGAGGCCCATTTGAATCTGTTGGCTGTGGACACCTATCAAGAAGGGTGTGCTAAGTGTGTCAGCAAAATAATTTAGTCTTTGACTGAAGAGGAGAGTAGGGTGAAGAAGGAAGAGAAGAATATAGTGGAGGTTCTCAAGCCAGAGATGGACCCAGTGGTGGAGCAGTTGGCTTCTCTGAAAAAACAGCTACATATCTTTGTTCAGGAGGCTAATAAGTTTAATAGGGCTCCTTCTTAGCCTAGAGATTTTGGCAGCAGGGCTGGTAGGAGTTGATCCTTGGGTCTTCTCTTATTGCAGAAGGAGGGGGAACAAGTCCAATGATTGTTGGGCTCTGAACAGAGATGTGTCATAAGGATAGATGGAGTTTGATGGCAGGGTGTTCATATTACCTGATGGTTCATTTGTGAAGCCCAGTGAGGGGAAGGCTCCTGTTGATTTGGTCAGGAGAAGAAATGGTCTCAATCAGAGGAGGCCAAGGTTTGAGTAGATCCATGATCAGGGGAAGTCTTTTGCTAAGGCAGATGAAGATGTCAAGGTAAATAGAATGGAGGTTAATAAAGTCTCTTTTCCTACTTCCTTTGGTGGGTTGGAGTTGTATTCTTGTAGAGGACAGTCAAGTGGTGAATGCTTGGCTGGTGTGTATGATGTTGAAGTAGGAAAGGTGAAAGGCCTAAGAGTAGTTCTCAGGTCAAACAAAGCCTAAGCTTCAAAGGTGGATCCTAAGCTGAGTGCAGCCAGGAGGAATTACAGCAAAGAGGAGCTGTACAAGATGCAGAGGGGGATTGCTGATATGGGCCCCCCCAGTTTTGGTGCATTGGACATGAATGGCAAGCCAATGCAAATGGATGTTGATTATGACTCAGAGGAGGATTTCCCTATGGCTTGATTGCCAAAGTCTTCTGGAGTTAGAGGTGTTGGTGAGGGATCTGGTTTGATTCCTGTTGATGGAAAATCTGTTTGTGGTTCTGGCCCTCAGGAGATTTCTAGGACCAAGGTAGTGAAGCCAAGGGCTCACTTTGAGAGGCCATTAGTTTCTGGAAAATCTAATGTTATGAACTCAGTTCTGGAAAGAATGAATCAGGGTCAGGTTTCCCTTTTATATTGGGAATTTTATGCTATCAGTCCTGGGTTGGCTGATAGACAAAAAATTTTTTGACCAGGAGAAGGGTTTCTTCTGGGGAGATGGAATACATCTGTGATTCTGTTGAGAAGGTTGGTGAGGGGTTGGAAACTCATTTTTCAGCTTCTCTGGGTTATGTCAATGTCACTCTGAATGGCAGGGAGGCAAGGGAATTGGTTGATTCAGGCTCTCAAATTAACCTGATTTCTTTGTTTGAGGAAACTCATCTGGGCCTCCCCATCAAGACTGGAATTGGTGGGAATTTAAGAGGGATTGGTGACCATGTCACTGAGTTGATTGGGACAGCCAAATTTGTAAACATTGATGTTATTGGAGCCTGCGGAAAGGTTCATTTTTACATTGCCAAAGGTAATGTAAAAGCTCTTTTGGGTGGACCATTCTTAATGGATTTCCAGGCAAGAATTGGTTATCAGTTTGACATGGGAATCAATTTGGAGTTGACCGGTGAAGGTGAGAGGAGGCTTCACATGAGGTTGTCATCTCCTGGAGATGATGGTTGGGAGACCAGGCCTGGCTTGTCTTCAATGTGCCAGTGCATGGATTGTTGTAGGAGAAGAAAAGAAGTGGGTGCCACCTCTGGATTTTGGAGTGTGACTCAGGCTCTAGTGAGATTCTGTATTTTTTAGAGTAAAAAGGGCTGATTGCCGTAGTGCTACAACCTCTCCCCAGAATGTGGAAATCCCAGGTTGTAGTAGGTCAGCTCCCTTGGAGATATACCAAGTGGATTTTCAACTTTTTCTTTTTAATGTTTCTCTTCTCTTCTAGTGTTCTTCATGTTTTTTATCAAGTATCTGTTCTCTCTCAAGATTTTTGAATATTTTCAATTCAATTTCAAAAATGAAGATTGGTTATATATCTTTATTAAAAGATATGCGGAAATGTTTTGGAGCAATGAGGTTGGGGTCTAAAAGTAAGTCCTCCCAATTGTGCACCGCCAGGGTTTCTTCTACACCTTTCACAAACATTACCTTAACCACGTCTGTGATCATTGGGGAAACCCCTGGTATTTTTTGTAGGATGGAAGAATACTCAAGAAAAGAAGATCAAAATTTCAAGATAACTGAGAAAAAGCAAGAAAAAAATCTGAAGATAATTAAAAAAGAAGAAAAGAATTATTTTTGTAAAGATCATCAAGATCAATTTTTGAGGCTCAAGCATGAGTTTAAACTGCACAAATTTTTGAAGAAAGAAGATCATCAAGATCAATTTTGGGCCTTTGGCATGAGGATAAACTGCATAATTTTAGAAAATGTGATTCAAAAGATGAATCAAGATTTGAAGATTCGGAAGATGAAAGTGAGGACAAAGATGTTGAATTGCAGAAAAGTTGTAGAGTGGTGATATTGGGGTTTAAAAGTAAGTCCTTTCAATTGTGCACTGCTAGGGTTTCTTCTACACCTTTCAAAAACATTACCTGGGCCAAACATGTGAGAAATGGTGAGACCCTTGGTTTTTGTTCCAGGTCTGGTGGTTAAGACATCCTGAAAATCCCTAAAAATGATGGTGGAGCCGCAAAATACAAGAAGGTAGGGCAGAAGATTAGGCCTGTCAATGAGCCTATGCCTGTGGGCTTGAATCCTCTTTTGAAGAGACCTCTGTTGTCAAGAGATTTGTACTGTAATCCTCTTATGAAGAATCCTCCTTATTTTGTGGAACACTTGGGTGACTGTGGAAAGGTTGAAAATTTTTAATTTTGGTCCTGATAGGGGGTTGTCTGATAAGGAAAAGAAGTTGTTGTTGCACGTTATCGTGCTCATGGAGAAAGAGGTGGCATTTTTTGAGGAGGAAAGGGGTGTGTTGAAACACTCTTATGGGGAACCTTACTTGATTCCTGTGGTTTGTCAGGAGCCTTGGCAGATCAAACCTATTCCAATTCCAGATATTATTAGGGATGATTTTGTGGAGATTGTTAGGGAAAGAGTCAGTACAGGATTGTATGAACAATCAACTTCTAGTTACTCAAGTCCGGTTTTCTGCATTAAGAAACAGAATGGGAAGTTGAGGGTGGTGCATAATCTTAGGGCCTTAAATAGAGTCACTATCAAGGATGCAGGAATACTTCCAAGTGCGGAGGATTTTGTGGAAGATTTTTCTGGAAGGATATGTTATGCTTTGGGAGATTTAATGGGCTGTTATGATGAAAGGGAGCTTCACACTGATTCACGACCACTCACAACGTTTGAGACTCCTCTGGGAAGATTTCAGCTCACTAGGTTGCCTCAAGGAGAAAATAATTCAGTAGCAGTATAACAAGCTCAAATGGCTTGTATTTTAAAGGATGAGGTTCCGACTCATGCTGGTATTTTATTGATGATGGTGGAACTAAAGGACCCTCCACTGATTATGGAAATGAGGTGCTTAAGGATAACCCAGGTATAAGGAGATTTGTTTGAGAATATGCAATTACTCTAGAGAGAGTATTGTTTAGAATTGCAGAGGCTTTTTTGACCATTTCTGGGTTAAAGTTGTGTTGTTGTGTTCCTGCTCTGGAAATCCTGTGTTATGTTGTATGTAAGGAGGGAAGGATTATGGAAAAAATTTTTTTTAATAAAATTCAGTCATGGCCAAGGCCCAAAAATACTACTGAAGTTAGGGGATTTTTGGGAGTTTGTGTGTACGTCAGGATTTTTATTAAGGATTTTTCTTTGTTGGCTTCACTCTTGAGAATGTTTACCAGGAAAGATGCGGAGTGGGAATGGACTAAAGAGTGTGAAGAGACTTTTCAGAATTTGAAGAAGGTGGTAGGTGAAGATATTATTCTTCACAAGTTGGATTACGGAAGGGAAGCTGGAACAATTGATCTGGAGGTGGAGTCAAGTTATATTGCTGCTGGTGCTGTTTTGTCTCAGGAAGATAAATCTGGGAAGGTCAGGCCAGTAAGGTATGAGTCTCTAGTTTAAAATGAGGTGAAATATAGGTATTCTCAGCCCAAGTTGGAATTGTGTGGTGTAGCAAAAATTTTGAAGAAGCTACAAACTGTTTTGTGGGGGCAGCATTTTGAGCTTCAGGTGGATGCTAAATCTCTGGTTCAAATGATCAACAAACCTAGTCTTCCAAATGCTCCAATGACTAGGTGGGTGGCATTTATTCAACATTTTTCTTTTGACCTGGTGCACAAGCCAGGTAAGACTTTTATGATGCCAGATGGATTATCAAGAAGACCACCCACAGATGATGATTCTGATTCTAAAGAATTTGATGAAGATTTTCCAGTGGTTAGGGCCAGTTCAAAGGGTGCTGAATATTTTTCTCTCCTCCCCCAAGAGGCTAAACTGGATGATTGTTCTGGCCTCCACCAAGAGGTTAAACTGGATGGTTCTGATCTTGATTCTGGTGATCAGGATATTTTTTTTTGATGAATATGGGGCTGTTGTTTGGGATTGCTCAAAATTGGAGAATGGTGTTTTGTTGGTGAAATGGATACTCTTAAGATTCAGTGGAAGAAAAAGGAGGTGCAAAAGTTTAGGGATTGGTGTCCTGGATGAGCCAGTCGTGTTGCTCACGTGTACACTGTATATTTTGATGACAGGGTTGTTTTCTTGGATATTTTTTTGTTGGATTTCGAAGATGAGACCTGGGGTCAGATTGGGTTTTCTTTTATTATTGTTGAATATATGTTAACCTTGGAGAGTCCAGATACTTGTGATGATGATACTTGGGTGGAAATCAAGAAGAAGAGTCCTAGATTTTATGTGTCAGGAAGGAGGTTGATGAGGAGTAGACATCCAAATCCTCAAGTGGTGGTTACTCAGAAGAAGGGTCAAGAATTGGTTTTGATGTCTTTGCATAATGACCTTGGTCATAAAGGCTTTGGGGAGACTTATAGAAAAGTAGCAGATAGATTTTGGTGTCCAGGTATGAAGTTGGCTGTGCAGGGTTGGGTTCAATCTTGTGAAGAATGTCAAAAAATAAGTCAATTGAAACCTAAAGAGGTTTGCCGTGCTACTGGTGAAACAAATGTGTTTGGAAGAGTCAGTTTGGATGCTGTCTATATCAAAGAGGGAAGGTATGAATACTTGATTTTTTCCAGGGATTATTTTTCTGTTTGGGTTGAGGTGGTGCCTCTGGTTAATTTAACTGCCAAAAATGTGGAAGAATATTTGGAGAAGAATGGGTATTTAGGTATGGATTGATGAATTTTATCAAGGGGTCTTTCATGTCTAGAAGATTTTATTGGGAGTTCCAATGGCGGTAACAACCGTTTTTTATGGGTTTTAAACTCAGGTATGTATTTTCCTATCTTAAAGATTAATTACTCAAATAATAACAGGTAAAGAGTTGGATTTATTATAAGAATTAATGTATTAGAATTAAGTTTTAATGTAAATACTAAGGAAATAATAAATAGTAATAAAAGGATTGTAAGTAGTTGCAATAAAAATGAGTAAGTAAATGAATGAATAAAAAGAACCTAGAGACAGGCCTTATATAGGCAAAGGAGGGACAAACCATGGCAATGAAATTATAAAAACAGTAGTATGAGAGAGAGAGAAAAAAATATTCCAGAAGGAGTATTTCAAATAACAAAGTTGTTCTAAAAAGAAGGCATCAAAAAGATGTATTTTAAAGATGCATTTACAGAGTATGTCAGAAATACAGAAATTTATTCAATATTTACTGTAGAAGTCAATTCTAAATAAGAAATTTGACTTTTTTGTATATATCTATTTTTATTTGAATATTTAAAATTTTATTTTAATTTGAAAATCTATTTTTTAATATAAAATTTTATTTCTTCTAACCTGTCAATGAGCACGGTGTTGGAGAATAAAATATAAGAGACATTTTATATTTAATTTTACCATTCTGTAATTAGTTAATTTATTACAGGTAGTTTTAAGGTAACTAATTTAATTAAATAATTAAAATAATAAGGCGTGGCTTCATCTGGTAAATAATTTATTATTTTACTGGGTAAGTCTAGTAGCCTGGCTGAAAATGTTGGTGACTGTAGATTGTGGGCCAGTGTTTGGAGCTGAATTCAAAGAAGCTGTGGCAAGTATTGGTTCTAAACTCAGAGTGGCTACACCTTATTATCCTGAAGCTGAAGGCATGGTTGAAAGAGGCCATCAAGTTATCAAAAATGCTTTGGTGAAAATGTGTGGAGATAGTGCTGAAAAATGGAGGCATTATTTACCCTTGGTGTTATTTGCTGATAGGGTCACTGTAATAGGAAAACTGGCTATTCCCCTGATGAATCAATTTTTGGGCAGAAAGCTGTTCTACCGGTGGACTTGGAAGCAGTCTCTTATCTTGGAAATGATTGGGATGATAAATGCTTGACTGAAGATTTGCACTGTGCCAGGATGAAACAGTTAGAATGTAGAGAGGAATGTCAAGAGAAGGAATACTCTAGAATGATTAAAATTAGAAAATAATCAGTCAGATACTGGGACAAGAAGTTGGCTCATAGACTCAGGAATCCCTTGAAACCTGGTTGTTTGGTTTTGGTGTATAATAGAAGTTTAGAGAGTTAGTGGGGAAAGATTCTTGCTGACAGATGGAATGGACCTTACAGAGTCAGATCTCAGGTGTCTGGAGGTTCTTATGTTTTGGAGGACTTAGATGGCACAGTCTTAAAGAAGAGATTGGCTGCAGATCAGGTGAAGAAATTTTATCCTAGAGGCAAGAAAAGTGAAGAATATTGACTCCACAAGGAAGATAAACTATGGACCATTCTTTAATTTTGTGTTTTTTTAATGCTGTGAATCTGTTTTGTTGGAAACCATTTGTTAGAAGGTACCCATGGGTGGGGCTTCTAGATTTTATTTTGGAAAGTGTGGGGGTAACTGGTGGGCTTGCTGCTCTATCAAAAAATACCCCAGATTGTCTGTTTCCAACCCCTTCTCTTAATTTGGTTGAACCCTAGTATTGGTTTTTCTTCACAGGTTTCAGTCTTCTATGACTTTAAACTGAAAACTTTTTTGGTCTTCAAGTGCCGGAATCTTCACGCTTTTTGGTTTTTGGTTTAATGTGTTTGATTTTGTGTTTTGTTAGAAGGTAACCAGGGGGGCTTCTAGATTTTTTGTTGGAAAGTTTGGGGGTAACTGATGAGCTGGCTGCTCTGTAGAGCAGTTACCCCATAATGTCTGTTTCAAGTATTTTTGTTTTTCCTAGTTGAATTCTAGTTCTTTTTTTTGTTGTTCAGGTTTCAAGGCCACTATAAATTTAAACTGGCTTACTGGCTTGGGACAGGCTTCTTTGGTCTATTTGGTTTAGTGGGGGATCACTGGTGGTCTCCCATCATTTTTACTTATTGGAGGGAGCCCACACAGCAATCATTTCCTTAGACTGGACATTCTATGGTGCTGGATTTTTTTTCTTTTTCATTTCTTTAATTTTTGTGTCTATAGTTACATAGTAGTTTCAGATTATTTTATTTTTTCTCTTTTTTACTTTTAATTTTTATATGGGTTTTATTAGAATATAAAGAGGGAAAAATCAAAAAATTATATTATATGGTGTTACCACATCAGGGTCACCTGGATGTGGGCAAGCATTGGTTGGGAAAGGCTCATCATTTAGCCGGGCAATGCTATTTTCTTTCTTTCTCTTATAATTCTCTCAATTTCTAGTTATTTCATCTTTATTTTTCTACTTATTTCAAGTCATTTAAAAATTATTGAAAAGTGTATCCACATCAAGGTGCACTTGGATATGAGTAAAGTATCAGGGGATCAGTTCATCAATTGGCTAAGGATACCCTTTGCAATTATTAGTTATCTCATTTTATTACTGTTTTTCATTTCATTTTAATTTCACAGTTCTCTTATTTTGGGATACTTATTTTGTTTACTTTCAAGTTATTTTGGTATGTTGGTAGTTTAAAAATAAAATAAAATAAAATAAAAAATAAAAAATAAAAAAAAACAAATAAATAAAATAAAATAACAATAAAAATAAAACAAATTTTTATATTTATATTTCTATTAATTATTATTCTTCTCTCTATTTAGTGACTTATTAATTTCTTTCTTGTTTATTTTAATGTCTGGAAGAAGAGGCCTCCGCTGTAGACAATCCTATAGTACTAGCTATAGGCCTTGACCAAGGGAGTTGGAGAAAAACCAGAGAGAAAATCCCCTGTCCCTTTAGAAAAATAAGTGAGATTGACCTGTTGCAGCAAATTGGAGATCTGTTTTCTAAACCCTCTAATTAAACACTCTTGACCTCTTTAAAAGTGAAGATAATAGTCCCAGTCAGACTGCCAGAAAAAGTTGAAATGAACAGTAATATATTCCAACAAAAAACCAGCCAATGAGTCAGTGAGGAACAGAGAGGCAATGAGTAAAGAGATAAGATTATTCCCTAAAAATCTTCTCACACACGCATCATACAGCCAGCGCACAGACCACCCTGACCAATTCCCCAGCCAAAATCCAGCTTTTCCAGCCTTTTTCATGCATAAAAGTGCATTTTAGCGCCTCCCCAGTGCCCAGGCAGCCAGGCCGTTTGGAGGCGGCTCCGCTAAGGGGCAGGCAGGCCGCTTGGGGGCTGACAGGCCGCTTCTAGGCCCTAAAACACCCATACAACCCATAAAAACCCTAAAAAAACCCTAAAAACCCATAACTTCACTAATAAACAAGATAAACACACATAAGAAATACCAAAATGAAAAGAAAATAAAGGAAAATAATCTGAGACATAATAATTGACCCTAGCTTAAGCCTACATAAGAACCACTAAGCAATAAACATCCGATAAATACCAATAACAACACCATAACTACCCTATAAAGCAAGGTAACCACCCATAAGGGATACCAAAATGAAGAGAAAAGAAAGGACATTAAGCTGATACATAATAAGTGACCCTAGATTAAGCCTCAATAAACACTAATAATTATCACCTATAGATGAAAAAAACCACTAATAACACCATAACCCCAAAAACACCCTACATACCAAATACCTCCAAATATGCACTCCAAAGGCCTACCCAGGTTTGGATCACCACATCCTCCCTCCAATCAAGAATTTCCTCATTCTTCCTTCGCCGAAAACCATGTTAAACAACTCTTCAGAATCTTTACAAACAGCCCATTTCTCTCGTCCACCAGATCTTATTCCATCCTAAGTGAACTTCTGAACCAGCAATCCAAGCTTCTTCTTTAAAACTTCTCTTGCACCATGCCTTTAAATTAAATCTATTTCTTTGAAAAGAATCTCTTTCTTCTGTTCCTGAATTCCAACTCTGGCTGTACCAGCCTCCAACAATGAAAATTTATATCCAGTTTACAAGTCTTCCAGACTATAACCTTCTACCAGCATAAAAATTTCCTCATTTTATAGTCTTGGGGGACTCACAACCCTCAGTTTAAAGTCTTGGGGGACTATAAGCCCTCAGTTTAAAGTCTTGGGGGACTAACAGCCCTCAGTATATTGTCTTGGGAGACTCCAAAAATCCTCAGTTTATAGTCTTGGGGGACTGAAAAAACCTGAATCACAGAACCCAGAACCAGAGATCAACCAGAAAAAGATTTAGAGAAGTAACTAACTTTCTGGGGTAACTGTATATAGAGCTGCCAGCCCATCAGTCACCCCCAAACTTGCCTTTACAAAATTCAGAAGTTCCCTCTTGGATCCTTCTGCCTTTACACTTCCACATCACACTGACTCACATTCCTCAGTTTATAGTCTTGGGGGACTACACCATCAACAATCCTCAGTTTAAAGTCTTGGGGGACTAACAAAGTGATCAGTTTAAAGTCTTGACGGACTACTTCTTAACAAAATCTTGAAACCAGCCAGTTTAAAGTCTTGGAGGACTACTAGATCCACAGTAGTAAAATTAAATTCTTGAAAAAATCTTCAACAACCAGCCAGTTTTAAGTCTTGGAGGACTAACAGAATTTTCAGTTTAAAGTCTTGATGGACATCAAAAAATCTTGAGCCCATAATTAAAAGATCAGTTTAAAGTCTTGAAGGACTTTCCAGAAAAAAAATCTTGAAGATATATCACATAATTAAAAAAAATTCAGCTTGAAGTCTTGAAGGACCTTCCAGAAAAAAAATCTTGAAGATATATCCCATAAATCACCAAACCAAAAACCATCAAAGCCAAAACATTTAACCTCCTTTAACAAATAAAACAAGATAAAATGGTATCCCCCAGCCAATTGATGAGCTGATCCCATGATACCTTACCCACATCCAAGTGCACCTTGATGTGGTCACACCTAAAAAAATTTAATTTTTTTATTTTTATTTTGACTCCTTCTCTTCTCCCAAAAACATTGCCAGAGCCCTATGTTGAGCGTTTGAACAAACCAAACCTCCATAAAAAATTAAAAGAAAAAAAAAAGAAAAAAAGAAGAAAATCTTGAATCCACCACTTTCACAGCCAACACCCTAGAACCACATAGCAAAGCCAGCTCCAGGTCAACAGAAGAGATCACTGGGTGGGCTCCCTCCAATAAGTAAAAATGATGGGAGACCACCAGTGATCCACCACCAATCCAAAAGCACCAAAAGACATCCAAGGCAAACCAGTTTAAAGTCATAGAGGACTAAAAACCTGAATCACAAAAAAACAACACTAGAATTCAACTAGAAAAAAACCAAAGGCTTGAAACAGACATTCTGGGGTAACTGTTCTACAGAGCAGCCAGCTCATCAGTTACCCCCACACTTGCCAAAGTAAAATCTAGAAGCCCCCCCTGGGTACCTTCTAACAAAAACACAACATCCAACAAAATTAAACAAAACCAATAAACATGAGGGGTCCAGCACTTGAAGACCAAAAGAATTTCCAGTTTAAAGTCATGGTGGACTAAAAACCTGTTAAAGAAAAAAAACCAATACTAGAATTCAACAAAATTAAGAGAAGGGGTTGGAAACAGACAATCTGGGGTAACTGTTGATAGAGCAGCCAGCCCATCAGTCACCCCCACACTTGCCAAAATAAAATCTAGGAGCCCCACCCCTGGGTACCTTCTAACGAAAAGAATTTTTCAACACAAATCTTCTCCCGTAAAAAACCAAAACCATTAAAAAACCATTAAAATTCTTTAAAGCCAAAAAAATACAATTTAGAAATAAAATTTTGCAGTTTAACCTCATGCTGGAGGTGAAATAAAATCAATAATCTTCATTTTTATCTTGATTTTCTTTTAAATAAAATACCCATCTTCACTTGAATTTTTCTTTTCTTCCATCTTCATTATACTAAGATTTTATTTTTATTTTTATCACAGGCGGGCCGCCCAACGTTGGAGGTGCCGCCTGAAGCGGCCTGGCCTCCCTTTTTTAAATATAGACTTGAACCAGAGAGACTGAAAAGAAATGGACAAAACAAAAAAAAATCCTGACCAAACACATAGAGGCCAAATTAAGCAAAACTAAAACAAATTAAGTAGTTTATCCTCATTTGGGAGGAATCAGATTCTTGAAATCCTAAGGTTTAAACCAATAAGTTTGCCCCTAGGTCTTAAACCCCCTAAGCTCCTCTTCCAATTCTGATATCCCAACATCAGACCTCCAAACAAATCGTCCATCATCCTCCATATACTGAGTCTACCATAGTTCACATTACCAGAATCCATAAATTCTCCACCCTGTGAAACATCTGGAATCTCCACCACATCTTTAAAATCAACCTCCATACCAGTGACATCCAAAACATCACAATTTTCTCCTTCCCTACAGGAATATTGCTTGGAATCTGCAAAATCCTCCAGAATAACATCCATAACATCAAAATAAAAATCCTCCTCCAAGCAGAGACCTTCTGATCTTGAGGGAACCACCTGAAAATAATCTTCCTCTATTAGAAAAAGATCCAAGACAGAATCTTTCTGTCCATCCAAAAATTCAACTGATACCTCCTCCTCCAATAAGCCATTATCTGAACTTGAGAAAGAAAAATAATCATCCCTCAACAACCATTCATCCACCACAGATTCCTTCTCAATATCCCAAAATCCTTCTTCATGACCAGACAAGTCCTCCTTCACACATATTTCATCCAACCTTGAGGAAATACACTGATCCTCCAGTGGATTCATTTCCAAAAAATCCAGTGAAGCACATTCCTGAGATCCCATGGCATACTTTGGAAAAGAAAAATCAGTTTCACAAACATCATCAGAGTACCCATCTTCCAAAATTGATGGCTCCAACACCTCCCTAGAAACTTAATTTTCCACCACAGTCTCCTGAACTTCTCCATTCAACAGAATTTCCTCTCCAGATTCCACATCCCTATCCTTAAAACCATCCAAATATCCCAAAATAACCTCCTTCAGAATAGCCATACCAGGAATCTTATTTTATCGATTTGGAAGAGTCTTCATCAATTCAGCCTTAAAAAGAATCTCTATAACCTCCACCTTTACATTGATACCCATGGCACTCCAAAATACATACTTGTCCCCATCTTCATGTGGTAATATATCATTATATACCAGATAATCCAGAGCCTCCCCAAACTCCTCCATAAATTCCCCATACTGAGAAAGAGAAGTTACACCACCTTTCAATTCCCACTTCCTAGCAATCCCATGAAGATTCACCATTGAGAAAGTAGTAGGCCACCTTTTAACCATTTCAATCTTCAACCTTCCCCAGTCCTTACTCCTATATCCTGCTATGCCAGACACTTCCTTCTCCATCTCCCTATTACCAATGAAAAAGATTACTTGCCTAACCATGTCCAACAGTGAGGCCCCATCAATCTCAGCAGCAACCTCAAACCTAGCCAAAAACCCCTTTGCATCCTCCCCCAAAAACCTTGAACCATCCCAAGACTGAATCCTAATCATCCTAGGAATTCCAGGTGACAGCCTCCAATCTCCACCAAAGATAGCCAAAGTCGCCCCAAGAGCCTTAGAGACCTAGGAGGGACCAAATCCAACAGAAAAGAAGACCCCTAGACCAACCACAAAGAGATATAAAACCGAATAAAAAATCTGCCAAAGGAGATCCACCAAAGAGAGAAGCCTAGATCAACAGAGATTCCAAAAAGCCAACAGATTCGTACCCCACGTTGGGAGACAGAAATGTAGACAATCCTATAATACTAGCTATAGGCCTTGACCAAGGGAGTTGGAGAAAAACCAGAGAGAAAATCCCCTGTCCCTTTAGAAAAATACGTGAGATTGACCTGTTGCAGCAAATTGGAGATCTGTTTTCTAAACCCTCTAATTAAACACTCTTGACCTCTTTAAAAGTGAAGATAATAGTCCCAGACAGACTGCCAGAAAGAGTTGAAATGAACAGTAATATATTCCAACAAAAAACCAGCCAATGAGACAGTGAGGAACAGAGAGGCAATGAGTAAAGAGATAAGATTATTCCCTAAAAATCTTCCCACACACGCATCATACAGCCAGTGCACAGACCACCCTGACCAATTCCCCAGCCAAAATCCAGCTTTTCCAGCCTTTTTCATGCATAAAAGTGCATTTTAGCGCCTCCCCAGTGCCCAGGTGGACAGGAATCTTGGATACGGCTCTGCTTAGGGGCAGGCAGGCCGCTTCTAGGCCCTAAAACACCCATACAACCCATAAAAACCCTAAAAAAACCCTAAAAACCAATAACTTCACTAATAAACAAGATAAACACACATAAGACATACCAAAATGAAAAGAAAATAAAGGAAACTAAGCTGAGACATAATAAGTGACCCTAGCTTAAGCCTACATAAGCACCACTAAGTAATAAACATCCGATAAATACCAATAACAACACCATAGCTACCCTATAAAGCAAGGTAACCACCCATAAGGGATACCAAAATGAAGAGAAAAGAAAGGACATTAAGCTGATACATAATAAGTGACCCTAGGTTAAGCCTCAATAAACACTAATAATTATCACCTATAGATGAAAAAAACCACTAATAACACCATAACCCCAAAAACACCCTACATACCAAATACCTCCAAATATGCACTCCAAAGGCCTACCCAGGTTTGGATCACCACACCGCCAGTTGGTCTGGATTATGGTGGAGTTTTTGATTTTTGTTAGGATTGGAAGAAGAACTGTGTTCTTTGTGGTTTAGGCTGCTGGAAAGAGTATATGGATTGTAATGGTCAGGTATTGGAGTGGAAGGTAATTATTGGAAAGAAGTGGAAGAAGCGGGGATCGAGTGTTGGAAGGTGTGGTTGATTATTCTAGACATCTTTCAGTGGTCATAAAGGAGCTTTTTTCTCATATTCTTTTCAAAGTCATTCACCGGACTTTGGAGGGAAAAGGCCTTAAGCATGTCTGAACACATCATGCTTGGGTGTTGTTTCATGTCAGCGTTATCCAGCGTTAAGGTAGTTTCTAGAGCTTGGCCAATCCCAATTGTAGTTCCAGGAGGCGGGGTTCCAACTACACAGAAAAATTAGATCAGTAATTTTTCTCTGTTAAAGAAATTGGATTTATTAATTTGGTACTTACAGATTGGAAGCTCATCAAATTTCTAAGTGGCCGGGATTTGAGCTGTTGAAAAAAGCTGAATGGATGTTGAAGGAGGATCAACCAGATAGAGATATGGATTCTCATGATAATTCTCTAAATGGTGTTGAGAAGATGAAGGAGAAGAAGGGAATTCTTTTGGCCTGGTTGAAGCAGCAGGGCTGCTGTTGTTGTGGATATTTTTATTGCTTGGCCCAGTTGGGTTGGACACTGGTGGTGGAGAACCAGGGTTGTTGAAGGAAGGATCAGGAGAAGGTGACCTGGAAGCTGATTATGATTTTCTGGATGAAGATCTAGAAGAAAGGGAGCACCATGAGGTGGTTGCTTAGAGTTTCTGGTGTATAATGGTGTATTTTGGCTGTTATCTGGCTGAATTTGGGAGTTTTGAGCCTGATTTTTGCTTTCTGGAAAGGCAGGCGGCCCGCCTGACATCAGGTGGGCTGCCTAGACGTGGTCTAGCAGCCTGGGTGCTGATTTTGAAGCTGATTTAGCTAAATTTGCTGAGATAAAAGTAGATTCTTGAGAAGATAAAGGAGGTCTTTTAGGGAGTGATTTGGGAATAGAATGGAATGATCTTCTGGAAGGAGCAGAAGATAGAGAAGAAGAAGCAGGTCCAAGTTCTGGTAACCTAGTAGGATATCTCACCACGCAATATAGGGGGAGGACTTGCTAGCAAGTCCGCAACTTGAAGTCAGATGGAAATCAGATGGAACTCAGACTGAAGTAATACTGAACTTTCACTTGAAGTATCACACAAATAACAATGGATCTATATTGAAAACATAGTGAAAGTGTGAGGATAACTGAATGGAAGCCAGAAAAAATCATTCCATGAGTCTACTCAATGCAAAGTATTTTTTGAAACAGCTTATTAAAATAATACTTTATTAAATTAATTTGATCAATAAAAATTGATTGACAATATTGCAATTCTTAAATACAATAATTTTATTAAAAAATTTCAGATTACATATAAAAAAAATCAGTGACTTTTTCTATTACTTACAACTGTTTTTACAGAATTGAAAACTATGTTTCAGCTAATATTTTATGGAAGTGAACTCTGTTCTTCGCCCAAAAAACAGAGTTCATCCTCCTATTTTCACACTCTGTTTGCACCAATCTCCATCCCTTTCAATTCTATCAACACATGCTTGTCTTCCCTTCCCATGCCTTTCGCTATCCTCCCAGCCCCATTGTATGCCATCTTCTTTTGATCCCCATTTCACCCCTCTCAACCTCTCCCAGACCCTTTTCTTCATTTAAAATGCCTCGGAACCCTTAATCTTCCCTTCCAACTCTTTCCCAACCTTTTCGCTACCCCATACACCCTTCCTCACCCCTCTCTCCAGCCTTTCCAGCCCTTGTAGCCCCATTTGTGTTCACATGAGCTTCAAGGTGTGTTCAAAGTAAATTCAATACTTCTTCATGATGGTTTCATCACTTCCTCAATGTGTGCTCAAAAAGATATGAATTAGGGTTCAAGGTTGCAGACTTGCTAGCAAGTCCGCCCCCCATATTGCGTGGTGTCTGGAAATATATTTGTGTGAAGGTGAAGGTGGAGGTATTGGATAGTTGGGGTCTCTGTCACATCTTTTCTTTTTAGAATTTCAAGAATCACGGGCTCTGTTATAGAATTTGGCTTGAGGAGTAGGAAGAGGGAAGGTACAAGGCCTGCACATGTAAATGCACTGTTTAAAAGCAAATTCCTTTGGAGCAGTGAAACAGGGTAGGTCCAATGGGTCAAAGTCTGGAGATTCAGCCGTGATCTGTGAAGGAAAAATAATGAATAAAAAAGAGATGAATGAAAATTTTGTCAGTGATGTGTAGATAATGAAGAAAGAGTGGAAGTTCAGCAGGATGGCTGTGGAGCACTGTGCATGGAGGTGGCTCCGCCCTTATATGCAAAATTTGGGTAGTCCATCATGACTTTTAATTGAACACTGAAAGTCCATCAAGACTTTAAATTGAGAAATGGTAAAGTTCCCCAAGACTATAAACTGAGGATGGTTGTTGGCTGAGCCCTTCAGGACTATAAACTGATAATGTGGAGTTGGTATGATTCTGGCAGAGGGCATCCAAGGGGGAGTCTCTGAATTTTGTTAAGGCAAGTGTGGGGGTAACTGATGAGCTTGCTGCTCTGTAGAACAGTTACCCTAGAATATTAGTTTGTTTCTTTGGTCTTTAATGTTTTGATCTCTGGTTCTGTCTTTTTGATTCAGGTTTTGAGTCCCCCAAGACTAAAAACTGAGGGTTTTTTTGAGTCCCCCAAGACTATAAAATGAGGGCTTTTAGTCCCCCAAGACTTAAAACTGAGGATTAGTCCTCCAAAACTTATAAATGAGGAGTTTTTTATTTATTTTTATTTCTAAATCAAGATTTTCAGGCAAGAAGTAATTACAAAAAAGAATCAAGAGATGTAACAAAATTTTCAGCATTGGCTTAGAGCTGGTGGATGAGGTTCTTCCTTTTCTCAAGGTCTTGTGGGTTCCTGGCAGGAGTGGATTGGAAGTAATCTAGGATGAGATGCTTCTGTTAAAAAGAATGTTGTTGGAAGTTGTCTTATATGATTGGCAATGAATTAGGTGGGGGTTCTTCAAGTGCTCCCACATTGTCATCATCACTGTCTGGATTGGAATGAACTAGAAATTGGTCAGATTGAATTTCAGTATGAATAAGTATTGGGCTTACCATTATAAGGACCAGGGATGGAAGAGCTAGTGTTTGTAGTGGGTTTGGAACTCTTTTTTGAAGGGTTTAATTTTTTGACCAGTCTAGGTATCAGGATGGATGGTCTGGATCTTTTGTGCTGGTGGAAGGTGGATCGGGTTGTGGAGGAGAAGAAGATGTTGAAGAGGATAATGGACCAGGTCTCAAACAAGTCTTCTTCCTAGAGTGACAGCAATCACAGGAGGTACTGTAAGGATGATCTGGAGGTGTTATGGTACAGATGAGATTGCTTTCAATGAAGTATTGGAAAGGACCCATGTAAGTAGCAGATTTGGAGAGGAAGGTGAACATGGTAGTTGTGATGAAGGAGAATATGGACCTTCACTATTAGAGGGAGGATTTGGTCTTCAAACATTGGCAGAGCCCTTTGTTGGTCTGTTTGGTGTTGTTTTGATGTCTTAAATGGCATTGTTTAATAATTGAAGATTTTTCTGGAATTATTTGACAAATACTGGGACTGCGGGGATTTGGGTATCACCATTGTATAGCCCAAGTTTTCTCTATATTTTAAGTCTTGATGACATATTTTATATTTCAAGTATTTGAGGCATTATTTCCCATTTTTCATTTTAAAAGATAGCTGTTTAATTTTGTTTTTCACGTTTTACGGGCTAACCTTAAGTCTTAGGGTTAGGTGCTTAGTACCATTAGAAAGGGCTAATTTTTCTCTACGTTTCATGTCACAATGTTGTTGTAGCTTAATTATGTGTTTTAAAGGTTTTAGTAGTCGTAGTTTATTTTTCTAAGAATTTTGGGTGTTTTTCGAGGTTTTTGGAGTTTTTCTGGCTTCAGGGCGGTCCTGCCGCCTCAGGCAGGCCTCCTGACTTTGGGCAGACCACCTGTCTCTGTGCTAGAAGGCTGGGAAGAATTTCTAGAGGGGTTTTATTCAATTTGGCGTTCAGAAACGCCAAATTTGTTGGTGTGCATGGGCTCTTAGAGATTGGTCTGTGTGTATATAGTGAATAAGACAGTTTGGGGCAAATTTAATTATCATACAATCATCCGGAGGTGATATCCTTTCTCCTCACTCAGTTTTCACTGTTTTTTGGCCACAATTGACTGTGTTTGTGGCAAGTTTAGTTCTTCATTTAACTCAACTTTGGCAACTGTTTTCTCTGGTGTAGTCTTGCAAGCTATATCAAGTATTATTGCAGTCTCTGGTGTGGATTTGTAACCAACATCAAGTATCATTGCTTTCTCTGGTGTGGACGTTGGTCTACATTTCAGTTCTTTGGTTTGGTTGTCTGTCTGGAGACTAATTTCTTGGATGATCAGTCAGTCAAGTATATTGGAAAAGGGGCTTTTAAAAACAGAAACCAATTTACTGTAGAAGGTAAATCTCACTTATTTTTTTCTAAAGGGACAGGGGATTTTCTCTGTGGTTTTTCTCCAACTCCCTAGGTCAAGGCCTATAGCTAGTACTATAAGATTGTCTACATTGCGAGGTTGACCAAGTGAGATGAATTACTAAATTAATGGTGGGTCAGAAAATGAGTTCCACTAATGATTCAATAATTTTTGGAAAGATCCTTGATTTACTGAAAAAATTACTGATTTGACCCTTTACCAAAAGACTGAAAATAGATGAGTGTCGAATTTTACCGGCTATTTTCTGTAAAACATGCATACCAAACGGGTTTACTGAAATGAGTGGAGATGTTTTAAGAAAAATAGCTGTAAGAAAAATATCTTGAAACCATGGGAAATTTTGGTTTTAGCTATTTTTCTCTCCAAAAAAATGATTTTTTATCACAATTTTTTATTTTTTTCTGTTTTTTAACAACTTTTTTTTGAAAAATAAAAAACTATCATGGATGCAATCAATTTTTCTTACACTTATATATCTTGCACTTAATTTTCTTACATTTTTTTTCTGACCTTATGTCCCTCCATAAAATATACTCAACTTGCACTGGATATCCACATCAGGAATATCTTACTTGGTGCGTAGTGTAAACCCCACAACATGGTGAAAAAAAGTAGTTTTCCTGCAGACATACCAATTCAATCACAGTACATACTGGTTCTGACATACCAGTTACATTTTTTCCCTATGCATAAATTTGTATTCATAATTTATTATATAAATCACTTGTGTCAGAATATGGACTTATTGCAATCAATTAAGTAGCAAGATCACCTGATTTCACTATGCAACAAGTAAGATCTCCCCAACAGGGATATCCAGCACAAGTTAAGGATATCTTATGGAGTAACATAAGGTCAGAAAATATGTGCAAGAAAAATATGTCTAAGAAAAATATGTGTAATTGAAATATGTGAGATAAAAATGTGAGAAAAAATGATGTGGTCTTCCAACATTGGCAGGGGCCTTTGTTGTGTGATTTGGCGTTGTTTGTGCATGTCTTAATTGACATCTGTTAAGGAATTGGGTATTTTTCTGGTTTTATTCCGTGGATATTGGGTCTACGGGTATGTGGGTACTATCATTGGATAGCCCTGGTTTTTCTCTATATTTTATGTCTTGTAGACATTTTTCATATTCTCAGTTTTAAGGGGTCATTTCCTCATTTTTCACTTATAAAAGATTGCTGTTTAATTTTGTTTTTTGTGTTTTACAGGCTAACATTAAGTCTTAGGGTTAAGTGCTTAGTACCATTGGATAGAGCTAATTTTCCTCTATATTTCATGTCTCAATGTTGTTATAGTGAAATTCCGTGTTTTAAAGGTTTTAGTAGTTGTAGCTAATTTTTTTAAGTAGATTAGTGGTTTTTATTGGTTTTCTGGCTTCAGGAGGCCGGGCCGCTTCAGGCAGCATCTCCGACATTGGGAGGCCCGCCCGCTGTGGTAGCCTAAAGTTTAGTACGGCACCTAAGTACGTAAATGGAGTTATTACGGCGTGCAAGATTGACATTATTATTTTTTTATATATAAAAGGGTTTTATTTAATTTATTTGAGTTTTAAATATGAAGAAATTGGTCACGAGCAAATGCCTACACAAAAACAATTTATTTTACGGAGAAAACTTATTTTTACGGTCTGAAAAATTTATAAGTATCAAGTCAAGTCACTCAAGAACCTTGGGAAATTTTCCCAGAATTTTTACTATTTTTCTTATATTTTTAAATGAATTTTAAAGTTTTATAGAAATATTTACGTTTTCAGAAATTACTTAACTTCGATGAATTTTCACGGGGTAATTAAAGCTGCGCAGACTACGAAAACTAGTTTGGTATGTAAAGGGGAAGAAGCTCTATTATGTGTAATTTTTCTAGATTTTTTATTATAGTTTTAAGGTTCTAATTGAGTCCGGAAGTCCGGACGGACTCCGTTTCGACTCCGTACGGACTCCGCTTTGACTCCGTACGGACTCCGCTTTGACTCCGTACGGACTCCGTACGGGCTGCGGATTGACTCTGGAAGAGCTCTGGAGGGGAAAACTTAGGCATGTGACTAGGAATACTTAAGCGCATCTCAAACTCGAAATTGAGAGGGGGGGACACATCATACAGCTTAATCATTAACCACCACAGTCTTATTTTTTATTACTCAACAAATTAAATAAATTTGTAATACCCTTATAACTTTATATTTTATATATAACATTTTAGAAATACTACTCAACAATTTAAATCACACTTCATACAGGGTATCTTTAGAAAGGTCTTCATCACTGGGACTTGATTATTGCTGTCTCATAAAAACTTAAATTATTATAAAAACATAAAAGTCAATCTTTTCAGATCTTTCACTGGTACACCTTAATTGTTGTTATCAGTATTTCTTTCTCAACAGCCACTTTCTTTAAATCTCAATAAGCGTTAAATATTTTAGAGTTTCATTATTTTTATTAATCAGATCCAAGTAGATTGGTTAGCTTAGTGATTTAGAACACCTACTTTGTTATTTTTATTGGAAGGACGGGGTTTTCAGCTAAATCCACATATCTCCTCCGGATTCTGCTTACAGCAAGGCGACTGTAAGAGTTTACCTTACCATAGTTGGCACCCAACATGGGGTTCGATTTCTCTAGCTTTCTTTAAAGACTTACTTGGATCAAGAACGTTATTAGCCTGCAAGAGGCTTATTTTCTGGAACTTTAATTGGATTTTTGTTATTGGCCTGCAAGAGGCTTGTTATTTTACCGATTGTTAAGGCTTCTCATTACTTATTGGGATGTCTTCTTCTGCTGTTGCTTCTGGATCTTCTAACCCTCTTACTCCCTCAGTTAGAATTGTTTCTTGGGATGGCCCAAAGTTTGATGGGGAGGAGGTTAAATGGTTCATTAGCAGGTATGAAGCTGCTGCTGCTGTTGATGGTGCTTCTCATGTGGATATGGTGAAGCAAGTTAGGTTTTTTATTGCTGATAGGGAGGTGGAAAAAGAGGTTATTGCTATGCAGGCATTTAAGGACAAGGATTGGGTTAAGCTTTCTAAAGCTATGGTTGATAGATGGGGTGTTAGGTTTACTATGATGGACCTTAATAAAATCGTTGGAGACTGGCAAGCAAAAGGTGGAGTTTCTTCTATGACTGACTTCAAAAAGCTCTGTGTTCAGTTTGATGAAGTGGTGGAATATCTCATACTGGTGGACGAGTTAGTGCATGAGAACCAAGCAAAAGATTTGTTTTGGACAGCATGCAGCAGGGATATTCGAATGGACGTCTTGAAGGATCTTTCAAGAAAAGATTTGATGAAGGAACTGCCTAATGGTGAGCAGAAACTGCCGGCTCTGGAGGTTATCAAAGAGAACATTCAGGCCCATCTAAAGTTATTAGCATTGGAAAAATATCAAGAGTCTTGCACTCAATATGTTAGCAAGGTTAGCGAGGTTTTGGCCGAAAACAACGATATTATGGTCAAAGCCCAGGAGGCCAAGAAGGCACAAATGGGATTACCTGCTGCTAAAGTGGAGGGCAATGTAGATAATAAGATGGTCGATCACTTGGCCGATTTAACGAAACAATTAAAAATATTTGTTCAAGAAACTCAGAAGGCCAACAAGGCCCCAATTGCTTCTTCGTCGACGTCAACTTCTTATCAGTCTAGAGGGTATGAACGTCGAAATTATAATGGCAATAACAACGGTAACCGCTTCCCAGGCAATGGGAGAAACGGTGGGAATGGTGGTAATGGATATAGAGGTGGCTATGATGAGCCAAAGGTGTGCTCCTATTGTAATAGGAGGGGGCACAGAGAAACAGTTTGTTTTGCTCTTGATAAGGATATGGATGCTGGGCAAGTTTTATTTGATGGTAAAGTTTATAAATTTCCTGATGGTTTGTTCATCAAGCCCAGTGATGGACAGTCTCCTTCTGATTTGGTCAGAAGAAGTTTAACGGCTGAAAGGAGAGCCAGATTTGAAGAGGTGACGGATGAAGATGTTAATGCCAAGAGTGGCAAAAATGGTAATGGTAATGGTGGTAAAGCTGACAAGGGCAAGGAGAAAGAGGTCAGTAAAGCCACATTTTCTACTTCTTTTGGTGGTTTAGAGCTGGCGACGGTTGCTCAGGTGGAGGGTAGCTGTATGGCTTGCGAATACAATGTTAATGCTGCTAGAAGAGCAGCTGCTACTAAGGCGAAAAGTAGCATTCAGAGCCAATTGAGGGCTAATCCTGGCAAGGCCAATAACAAAGTGAACCCTTACTCTAAGGACAAGAATTCTAGTGCTCAAACTGCCGCCAACAAATTGAACCCTTACTCTAAGGACGAATTATATAAAATGCAGAAGGGGATTGCTGATATGAGGCCCCCTAGTTATGGCAAGTTTGATTTAAATGGTGAGCCTATGCCAGAGGATGATTCGGATTCTGAGGAGGACGTACCGTTGGCGTCTCTACCCAGACCAAGTTTTAGCGGTCCCATCCCAATGGAGGGAGTAAGAAGGACTAGCGATGGATCAGGATTAGTGCAAGAAGCTGGTGACGGAGTTAGGGTTATAGAAAGTGAAGATGTTATAATGGGGGGTGAAGATGGCTCGGTTGGACCTCAAGAGGTACCCAGGGCCAAGGTTGTTAAATCAAAGGTCCAGTATGAGCGGCCAGTAGTTTCTGGTCAAGCTAATGCGATGGACGCAGTTTTGAATAGGGTGAATCAACTGCAGATTCCCTTATCTTTAGGGGAGTTATTTACGATTAGTCCGGCGCTTGCTGAAAAGCAAAAGAAGCATTTGACGAGGCGTCGGGTTTCCACTGGAGAGGTGGAATATATTTGTGAAAATGCTGAAAAGTTTGGTGAAGATGTAGATACACATTTTTCTGCTCCCTGGGTTACCTGGTGGTAACTCTTAATGGTAAAGAAGTTAAGGCCTTGGTCGATTCAGGGTCTCAAATTAATTTAATTTCATTAGAGCAAGCGACGAGTATAGGCTTGCCAATTAAAAGTGGGACTGGGGGAAACCTCAGAGGTATTGGAGGGCATGCAACAGAGCTGATGGGTACAGCTGAGCATGTCAGTTTAGGCATTGGTGGATCTGTTGGTAAGGTTCACTTTTATGTGGCCAGAGGAGCAGTCAAAACTGTTCTTGGTGGTCCTTTTTTGATGGATTTTGAGGCCAGGATAGGGTATCAAGCTGGCATGGGGATTAGTTTGGAAATCAATGGTGAAGATATGCGGAGGTTACATATGCGGTTAGTGCCTCCCGGAGATGAAGGTTGGGAAACACGGCCAGGGATTACTACTCTGTGCCAGTGTTGTGTTTGCACCAAGAAGCAGCATATTAAACGGACGGCTTCTGGTGAATTATGTTTGTTGGAAAAGGATGGATGCCCTCATTTTTTGGGGTAGCAGGGGCTGATCACTCTAATGTTGTAATCTCTCCTCAGGATGAGATCCCGGATTGCAATAGGTCAGCTCAATTGGAGATAATTCAAGTGGATTCTCAATTATTTTCTGTTAATATTACTTTGGAGTGCAAATACGTTATGGACTTTTCTATATGTTTATTGGATTTACCCTGTTTTTCTATAAAATTTAAAAATGGTGAAAAAGGCAAAATGGGCCAAATTAGGTTGGATAAAAATTGGAAGGGTATGTTTTCGGGCCTCCAGCAAGAGGTTAAACTTCAATTATCTCCTTCTATTTTGGACCTCCAGCAAGAGGGTAAACTGCAATTATCTCATCAAAACCCAATAAAAAATCTCAGTATAATTAAAACACAAAAAAATAATTTTTGTGAAAATTCAATTCCGGTTCTCCAGCAAGAGGTTAAACTGCCAACTTTCTTTACGGGTGATTTACTTTTGGATAAGGGAAGCAAAGGTGTTGGAAAATCTGTTTATAAATTAGACGAGGGAAAGGAGAAAAGGGTAAAATTTAAAAATGAAATAAAATATTTTTCTAATTTTTCTTATTCCGATTCTGGCGATGAAGAAGATTCATTTGATGAAATATGTAATGGCGATACAAAAGTAAATGTTTTACCTCAAGTTAATTTAGATGTGGATGCAGCTAAATATAAGAAAGTAGCAAATAAAGTTCGACCTATCAATGAACCGCTACCTGCTGAATTAAATCCACCTTTGAGAAGACCAAGGATATAAAGAGATCCTTATGAAAGTCCCTTGGTAAAGAATCCGCCTGAATTTTCTGAGACGTCAAGAATCACTTTTGAGAGACTGGGTGTTGTTAATTTTGGACCTGATGGTTGGTTGTCTGGAGAAGAGAAGAAGTTGTTGTTGGATGTGATGGTCAAGCGAGAGAAGGCCATTGCTTTTGTAGAAGAGGAGAGGGGTGTGTTGAAGCATTCCTATGCGGAGCCTTACAAGATTCCTGTGGTATGTCATGAACCGTGGAAGCAGAAACCAATTCCTATTCCGGCTGCATTGAAAGAAGCTTATATCGAAGTTGTCAGAGAACGGATACGCACTGGACTGTATGAGCAATCAACGTCAAGTTATTCTAGTCCGGTATTTTGTATCAAGAAACCAAATGGCAAGCTTAGAGTTGTTCATGATCTTAGGGAATTAAATAGGGTTACAATAAAGGATGCTGGGATACCGCCTAGTGCTGAGGAGTTTGTTGAAGCGTTTGCAGGGAGAGTGTGTTATGGTTTGGGAGATATTATGGGTGGATATGATGAGAGAGAGTTACATCCGGACTCAAGGCCACTCACTACATTCGATACACCACTAGGACGTTTACAGTTAACAAGATTACCTCAAGGAGCAACAAATTCGGTTGCAGTTTATCAAGCTCAGATGGCTTGGATCCTTCAAGATGAAATTCCACAATATTCTGGAATCTTTATAGATGATGGAGGAATTAAGGGACCAACAACCAACTATGATAACCAGGTGTTGGAAGAGAATCCCGGGATACGCAAATTCATTTGGGAGTTTGCAATTACTTTAGAAAGAATCTTGTTTCGAATTGAAGAGGCTGGTTTAACTATTTCAGGTTCAAAATTTTCATGTTGTGTGCCAGCCTTAGAAATATTAGGCCATGTGGTATGTAGAGAGGGTAGGATTATGTCCAAGAAGAAAGTTAACAAAATTCAGTCCTGGCCAAGACCCAAGAATACGACCGAAGTTAGAGGGTTTTTAGGCGTTTGTGTATATGTTAGAATGTTTATTAAGGACTTTTCTTCATTGGCAGCTCCATTGAGACGGTTAATGAGAAAGGATGCAGACTGGGAGTGGGATGAAGAGTGTGAGAAGGCGTTTGTGAAGTTGAAGGAGGTTGTGGGGAAGGATTTAGTCCTGCACAAGTTGGATTATGGAAAAGATTCTGGCAGAATTTATTTAGCAGTTGATTCAAGTCAGGTTGCAGCTGGGGCGGTTTTGTCTCAGATGGATAAAGCTGGTTACATCAGGCCAGTTAGGTATGAATCTGTAGTATTTACTGAGGTCAAATCAAGATATTCTCAACCAAAATTGGAATTATGTGGTGTGGCGAAAATACTGAAGAAACTTCAGCATATTTTGTGGGGGCAACATTTTGAGTTGCAAGTGGATGCAAAATCGTTAATCCAGATGATTAATTCCCCAAGTTTACCGAATGCACCCATGACGAGATGGGTAGCTTTTATTCAACATTTTTCGTTCGATTTAGTTCATAAGCCTGGCAAAACTTTTACTATGCCAGATGGTTTATCAAGCAGACCACCCACTGAAGAAGATTCAGACTCAGAAGAGTTCGATGAAGATATACCTATTATCAAAGCCAGCACTAAAGGAGCTGAAGACTTTCCATACCTCCCCCATGAGGTTAAACTGGCAGGACTATTGTGTTTAGATTATGGTGATGATGACCTCCACCAAGGGGATAAACTGGAAAATAGTTTTTATGTTAATAAAGGTGTTGGAAAAGGTGTAGATATATTTGGTAGAAAGGAGGTAGAAGAAGATGTGGTGTATGTAGAGGAAGATGGATTGGTAGTGTGGGATAGTAGTAATTTAAGGAATGGTGTATATGTTGGAGAATTAGAGAATTTAAATAAAAAGATGGATAAAGAGAAAGAGTTATTTTCAAATACGGTTTATGAAGGATCCAAAGGTTCAGATGAAAAACGTCAACATAGCTCGATTAAAGATTTATTTAGGGGTCAACGATTATTGGCTCATTCATGTGCAGGTGATATTGGTGAAAGAGAAGTCCCTATTGATGTTATATTAATCGATTTTTAAGATGAAGTCTGGGGTCAGACTGGTTTTTATTTTTTGTTAGTCAAATATTTGTTGACTTTAGAGAGGCCAGAAGAGTGTGAAGACGATGAATGGGTGGCTATCAAGTGGAAGTCATCTACGTTTTACCTATCTGGTCGACTTTTAATGAAGAGGAGGTATCCAAATCCTCAAGTAGTTATAACTCAACAGAAGGGGCAAGAGTTAGTTTTGAAATCACTGCATGAAGATCTCGGGCATAGAGGCGTTGGAGAAACGTTTAGAAGAATTTCTGATCGATTTTGGTGGCCTGGAATGAAGATGGCTGTTAAACAGTGGGTTCATTCATGCGAAGAATGTCCAAGACGAAGTTATTTAAGGCCAAAAGAACCTGGACACGCAACCGGTGAATATACACTCTTTGGGAGAGTTAGTTTAGATGCCGTTCATATAAAAGAGGGACGGTATAAATATTTAATTGTGGCCAGAGATGATTTATCTGGTTGGGTAGAGGCAGCGCCTATTATTAATTTAACTGCCAAAAATGTGGCAGAATTTTTTTTGAATAATTGGGTGTATCGATATGGAGTGATGAAATTGGTGACGGTAGATGGAGGTCCTGAATTTGGGACAGAGTTTAAAGAGGCCATATTGAAAGTTGGATCAAAGGTTAGGGTAGCAACCCCATATTATCCTGAAGCTGAAGGCATGGTTGAAAGAGGGCATCAAGTTATTAAGGATGCTTTAGTTAAAATGTGTGGGACAAGTGCCGAAAAGTGGAGGCACTATTTACCTTTAGTTTTATTTGCTGATCGAATCACTGCCAAAAGGACGACCGGATTTTCACCTTATGAACTTGTTTTTGGACAGAAAGCAGTTTTACCGGTTGATTTAGAAGCTGAATCATATCTTGGAGTTGACTGGGACACGGTCAAAACTACTGAAGAATTATTGTGTGCAAGAATGATGCAGTTAGAAAAGAAAGAAGAATATTTAGAAAAGGCATATTCGCGGATGATGAAGATCCGAAATCAATCAGTCAGATATTGGGATGAGCGGTTGGCACATCGATTAAGGAAACCTTTGAACCCAGGAGATATGGTCATGGTGTATAATAGGAGTTTGGAAAGTCAGTGGGGAAAGATGTTTGCAGATAGGTGGAATGGACCATATAAAATCAAGGAGCAAGTTTCCGGCGGTTCATATGTGCTAGAAGAGTTGGATGGAGTAGTATTAAAGAAGAGGGTAGCAGCCGATCAAGTGAAACGGTTCTATCCTAGAGGCACCAGCAGTGCCGAAGTCTAACTCCGAAATGAGGATAAACTACAATTTTAATGACTTTTATTAAATTTATACCTCCGAAATGAGGATAAACTATGATATCAACAAAATTTTATGAATACCTCCAAAATGAGGATAAACTATGATATCAACAAAATTTTATGAATACCTCCGCAATGAGGATAAACTATCTTCTTTTTTTATCAAAATACTTTACTATCGTTACACTGTATATGGTCAACGAAACTGTGATGAAACTTAACGAAATGCAAGAAGACCTTCTTTGAAATTTTCAAAAACTTAAAATTCTTAAAATATGGGTGAAGATAGTGTTGGGAAATTTTTAAAAATTTATTGGAAGAAGTGTTTAAAGGGGAACCTTCTTAATTTAATATTGGCAAGTGTGGGGGTAATTGATGGGCTGGCTGCTCTATACACAATTACCCCATAATGTTTGTTTCCAAAATTTTCCCTCTTTCTAGTTGAATCCTGGCTTTGTCTTTTAATTTTAGGAATTCCACTAAGACTATAAACTGGAACGAATCAAGAGACACCGCTCTCAACGCCGGATTCAAGATTCTTTTTATTTTATTTTGTTTTTGATTTTTTATATGTTAGATTGTGATTTCTTTTCTTTAATATATATTATGAATTATTGTAAAGGTGATGCTCACTGGTGGTCTCTAATCATTTTTATAAATTGGAGGGAGCCCACCCAGTGATCATCATTATAAAAATTATCTTCTAAAAAACTTTCATTTATTTTCTTTTCTTTTCAATTTCTCAAAATTGTGTAACCACATCAAGTTGCACTTGGATGTGGGTATGATGTCGAGGGTACGGCTCATCAAATGGCCGGGGGGCATCTTTTAAAATTTTATTTTAAAATTTTATTTTAGTACTTTTTTTATCTTTCTTTTCACATTCATTTATCTTTCTTTAAAATTAAATTTTAAATTTTATTTCAAAACTATCTATTCTAAAATCTTTTATTTTAAATTTAAAAAAAAAAAAAAAAAAAATTAAAATTAAAATTAAAAAAAAAATAAATAAAAATAAAAATAAAAATAAAAATAAAAATAAAAATAAAAATAAAAATAAAATAAATAATAAAATAAATAATAATAAAAAAAAATAATAATAATAAAAAAAAAAAAAAAATTAAAATTAAAATTTATTAATTAAATCAAAATTATTATTATATTTCTAAGTTTTATTTTTTTTAGTTTTCATTCTTTTTAGCTTTATTCATTTAGTTTAGACAGGAAACAGGGTCTAGGAGAACTCAATACCAATGGGATTTTACTTCAAGACATCTGTTAGTCCTCCAAGACTTTAAACTGGCTACTGTTCAAGACGTTCTTTAAGGTTTTTTACACGTATTTTGGAGCTGTTAGTCCTCCAAGACCTTAAACTGGCTAATTTTCAAGACTGTCATTAAAGATTTTATATTGGAGCTGTTAGTCCTTCAAGACTTTAAACTGAATTTCAAGGATGTTCAAGATTTTATGGATATTCTTGGAGACGGATTTTTTAAATTTTTTTTTATCAATCAAATGTTAGGTCCACCAAGACCTTAAACTGGACTATTATCAAGTGTTGGGTCCACCATGACCTTAAACTGGATTTCTTATCGATTAAATGTTTGGTCCACCATGACTTTAAACTGGTAGTTCATTCATTGTTTAGTCCACTATGACTTTAAACTGGAAAATTAATATCTGCAGGATAATTCAACATTCATTGGACCACTATGGCCTTATACTGGATTACTTGTCGATCAAATGTTTGGTCCACTATGACATTAAACTGGATTATCAAATTTATTCAATCTTTGGTCAAGCCTAGGCCTTACTTAGGAATATATCAAGTTATTTATGCACCTATACGATCTTTGGTCCACCAAGACCATAAACTGGCAATTGATTATATGTTTGGTCCACCAAGACTTTAAACTGGAATGTCAATCTTGTTTGGATAACTCAATTCAATCTTTTAATTTATCACTGTCCACTAAGACTCTAAACTGGTTATTCAATTATTTCTGGAATTGGGTGCTGATAAGCTTTAGGAGGTTAAAATTTTAGGTGGTAATGATGCTAAGGAAATAATAATGGTTAATTAGGTGAAATTTGTGGCGCTTTAACATGGTCTAAAGTTAATATTATTATTGGAAGCCTGGAAAAAGTATTTTATGGGTTTGCTGTATAGCAAAGTTTGAAAATTGTGATGAAGGAATCAGAAGTTAGGATGGTAGTTGGATTTTAGGGAATGATTTTTTTTAGCGCCTCAGTGTTAGGCCATTTTTGGTGTGAAGCTTGGAGGACCTTATGACGAGATTGGAATCATAGAATTCGGCTCAGTGGGGGGCCCTATGAGGTTGGAATCAGGAGTATTCGGCTCATAGGAAGATCCACTCTCTCAATGCTGTGACAAGAAGGAAGACTGGTATATGGGAGTCTGAAGGGATTCAAACCTTGCTCTCAGTAGTGTAATCATCACAAGATTTATATTATTTTATTTTATGTTATATCAAGCCAGAGAAGAAAGAAAACATCATTTATGTTGAAAGTTTAAGAAGACCAAGCAAAAACAAAATTTTATCAAGTTATACTGTTAGAAAAGATAATTTCTTTGAAATTGTTCAACATCATTATCAAAGCTTTGCATTAAAATTCTTCTTTTCATGAGGTCTTCATGGTTATTAGCTGGAGTTTCTTGAAAATAGGCCAGCATTTTTCGTTTCAACTCATTAGTAAAGTCAAGAAAAAGATAGCGATGAAAATTTGGGTAATGATTGATATAGTCCGTCTTCACTCTACCAACATCATCAGTGTTGGTTATTTCGACAGCTACAAGTTCAAATATGTTATTAAGTCATAGGTTTAGTCAATTTTGATTAAATGTTTTTTTTTTAGTAAGATAAATAGGGTCTTACATTTAGAGCCAGGAAACATAGTCTCAGCAAAGTTAGTTGGGGGTACTGTCGTTATAGGATTAGGATCTTGTGAAGGCAAAATTAGGCCGGGATCCGCTGATGAAGATTAAACTTTTGAAGCTGTTTTTGATCTTATTCGTTTTAAGAAGACAGGAATTTTGGATCGCTTTTTAGAAGTTGATGGATCAGGGAGAGCTGCTGGTCCTAAATATACGTTTGCTTTAGAAGGAACTATTGGCCGGTTGCATTTGACTTTTTTCACACGGCATAAGTCGAAAGCTGTTCTGCCAGGAAGATTAGGGTTGGACATTAAACAAGGTACCTGGTATCGAGCGCAGAGTTCACATGGAGCGACAAGTTCTTTGAAAGACATATTGATGAAGATGAATTTTATAGTTGATTAAAGAAGATGGTGGTTGAAGGTTAAAGATGAATATTGTGTTCGACCACTTATGCAAAGTTTTAAGAATGGGGACATTCTCGATTGGAGAAAGGATGTGGTAGCCTAAAGTTTATTACGGCACCTAAGTACGTAAATGGAGTTATTACGGCGTGCAAGATTGGCTTTATTATTTTTTTATATATAAAAGGGTTTTATTTAATTTATTTGAGTTTTAAATATGAAGAAATTGGTCATGAGCAAATGCCTACACAAAAACAATTTATTTTACGGAGAAAACTTATTTTTACGGTCTGAAAAATTTATAAGTATCAAGTCAAGTCACTCAAGAACCTTGGGAAATTTTCCCAGAATTTTTACTATTTTTCTTATATTTTTAAATGAATTTTAAAGTTTTAGAGAAATATTTACGTTTTCAGAAATTACTTAACTTTGATGAATTTTCACGGGGTAATTAGAGCTGCGCAGACTACTAAAATTAGTTTGGTATGTAAAAGGGAAGTAGCTCTATTATGTGTAATTTTTCTAGATTTTTTATTATAGTTTTAAGGTTCTAATTGAGTCAGGAAGTCCGGACGGACTCTGTTTCGACTCCGTATGGACTCCGCTTTGACTCCGTACGGGCTCCGGATTGACTCTGGAAGAGCTCTGGAGGGGAAAACTTAGGCACGTGACTAGGAATACTTAAGCGCATCTCAAACTCGAAATTGAGAGGGGGGGGACACATCATACAGCTTAATCATTAACCACCACAGTCTTATTTTTTATTACTCAACAAATTAAATAAATTTGTAATACCCTTATAACTTTATATTTTATATATAACATTTTAGAAATACTACTCAACAATTTAAATCACACTTCATACAGGGTATCTTTAGAAAGGTCTTCATCACTGGGACTTGATTATTGCTGTCTCATAAAAACTTAAATTATTATAAAAACATAAAAGTCAATCTTTTCAGATCTTTCACTGGTACACCTTAATTGTTGTTATCAGTATTTCTTTCTCAACAGCCACTTTCTTTAAATCTCAATAAGCGTTAATTATTTTAGAGTTTCATTATTTTTATTAATCAGATCCAAGTAGATTGGTTAGCTTAGTGATTTAGAACACCTACTTTGTTATTTTTATTGGAAGGACGGGGTTTTCAGCTAAATCCACATATCTCCTCCGGATTCTGCTTACAGCAAGGCGACTGTAAGAGTTTACCTTACCATACCGCCTCTGTTTTAGGAGGTTGGGGAGCACTTCAGGAGGGTTTTTATGCAATTTGGCAGGTACAGGCGCCAGATTGGTGGGTGCGCATGGGCTCTTAGTTAGTGGTCTGTGTGTACATTGTGAATAAGACAGTTTGGGTCAACCTTAATCATCATACAACCATCCAGAGGTGATATCATTGTTCCTCACTCAGTTTTCACTGTTTTCTGGCCATAATTGGCTGTGTTTGTTTCAAGTGAGTTCTTCATTTAACTTAACTTTGGACACTGTTTTCTCTGTTATAGTCCTGCAAGCTATAGCAAGTATTATTGCTGTCTCTGGTGTGGATTTGCAGCCTACATCAAGTATCTTTGCTGTCTCTGGTGTGGACTTTGTTCTACATTTCAGTTCTTTAGTCTGGTAGTCTATCTGGGGACTACTTTCTTGGCTCATCAAGCAGTCAAATTTGTTAAAGAGGAGCTTTAGCAAAACAGGAACCAACTTACTTTAGCAAGTAAAACTCACTCTATTTTTCTAAAGGGACAGGGGATTTTCTCTCTGGTTTTTCTCCAACTCCCTTGGTCAAGGCCTATAGCTAGTACTATAGGATTGTCTACAATGTGAGAAAAATACGGTGTATCAATGTTCAGGGATCCACAATTAGGGATCAGGAACTTTTTTTGCCCTGTGGCGACATTATTAATTGCTGAAGATTCTTATCCATTAGCCCTGGAGCTAGTGGATAAGGAATGCATGATAATACAATATCCCTTTTCTTATACCCCAATTTCCATTCCTAATTACTGAGTCCAAACTCATCACATCCATGAGCAATTCACATTGTTTTAAATCACGTATCCTAACTTTATGTCTTTCTGAAGCATAACACACCTAAATTTCTGTTCTTAAGCCCTAAAATAAAATTTTTATCTGCACACCTCACTCAAATATTGGTCCAAGTCACCCTCAGCACTCATAAATTTGTCTAAGTCACTCAAAAAGCTCAAAAATTTGTCTGAGTCACCCTCACCACTCATAAATTTTTCCAAGTCACTCACAACACTCAAACATTTGTCTGAGTCACCCTCACCATTTGTAAATTTGTCCAAGTCACTCACAACACTCAAAAATTTGTACAAGTCACTTGCACCACTCAGAAATGGGTCTAAGTCACTGGAAACCCTCAAAAATTTGTCTGATTCACTCTCACCACTCAGAAATGTGTCTAAGTCACTTGAAACACTCAAAAATTTGTCTGAGTCACCCTCACCACTTGTAAATGTGTCTATGTCAGTGTGTGCTAGTATATAAGTATGATTTAATAGTAAATATTAATGGTCCTACTACTTTTTGTTAAATTATTTAGTGATTAAACCTCAGGGAAGACCAATAAAGTAGTTATTCTCAATGTAAACTCACAATACTTGGATTTTATGTGTGCTAGTGGTTGAAAATAGAATAATAAAATATAGTTATAGCTTATATAAAGATAATATCAATTTATAAATGCTTTATAATATATTTATATATGATAATAGTTGTTTTATAATGTTTGTTTAATGTTTAGTAAGTAAGTGATGTCCAATAACCTGTCAAATCCTCCCTTAATTATACCAAAATCCACTGGAGTGCACAGACCTTCATTCCAGATGATGTCTCTGCTATCCCCAGAAACTACAGCACTTTGAGGGCCCATCACCTCCCCATGGCCTCCAATTTAAGCAGTTTCAACACCCAGACCTCAATTAAGGACCCTCCATCACAATTAATTATACCACAGACCCATACCTAAATAGAATAAACAGATAAAAGCGGATACCATAAAGAAACAGGTAAAATAACTCATCCAAAGAGTATTTAATGAAAACCAAAGCATAAAAAGGAACAGAATTAAATTTTCAAGCCCCCAATAACATCCCCAAGCATTCATATTAACCCAGTAATCATATCCAAACCCATAAATCGATGAAAATCCATCCAAGGAAGCAGATTAAGTTGTCCAAACTGAATATATGCGCCTTAAATAGGTGTATATGCTTGTGTAGGCGTTTTGAGTACACTGAATATGTCCATATGACCTAAAATAAGAATAAAAGTAAAGGTTATAGACTATTAAGAGTTTAAAACCCACTTATAGACCTAAATATACATAATATAACTTCATATTTCACTGAATATGAGGTTTATGTATACATATAAGCTTATGTATGTCTATAATTACTTAATATCACTTCAGATAAGTATCTTATGACTCCATTAACAACTTAATAAGTCTTATTAGGCTATGGATAAGCTATTTAAACTACTATAAGTCATATAATAGTGTAATAATTATATATATATGTATTATAACCATATATATAAGAATTTTAACGTTATTTTTAAGTAATAAGCTTAATGTAATTAAGGTTGTCTTATTTTTAACATAAAAATTACTCATTTATGGAGACTACTAGGCTGACACTCCCTTAACCAAAAAACAATAGGGTGTATCAAATTTAGATATCTTCCATTTCAAAATACCTCTTTTTTCCACCAAATCAACCTTGACCATTTTTTAAAATATGAAATATTGTGCCCCCAAAACACCTTTTTATTGAGAGTTAATGTCAATTTTGTGGCTTTCTTTTTGTGCTATGGAATTCCTTTTAAATAATTACAAATTTCTAACATTGATAACCACTAATAAAAAATGTTAAGACATTTTAATTAATAAGTAAGGAGTGAATAGAAAAATAATTTTTAAAATTTCAATGATACATAAACTGAATTAACCAGTACTACTTGAAATTAATTTTTTTCAAGAAATTTATAAGATCAGAGATTTTATTTTCTGGAAACCACTGGTCATATTCACTTGATTTATTTATAAACCTTAATAGATACTCAACTCCCTTTTATTTAGTAAGGTGTCTCTTTTTAAGTATCTATTCAATTTATGTCTTTTCAAATATTTCTTCAGGTTGCAGTTTATGTTTTCCTGATCTTCTTGGAAAAAGAGCATTATCATTAGAATGGTATGGTTTTACAAGAGAAATAGGAAATACTGGATGTTTTCTATTATATGGTGCATATAGAATAACTTCGACAGCATTGTTACCAACCATTTTTTTTACTACAAATGGTCCAATGAATAGATCCTTCAATTTAAAATTACCATTTAAATTAAAATTTAGTGTAGAAATAATGACTTCATCACCCTCTTTGAAAATTTCTTCTTTATGGGCTTTATCCCATCTTTTCTTCTCATACTCAAATGCCTTATTTATACATTCTTGAGCATGCTTTCTGAATAATTCTTGCATCTGAAGAAAACATTTTGTACCTGGATGGATGTCCAATCTAGGTAATTTATTAAAAGTTTTAGCAGAGGTATTAGGTACATAACCCAACCATAACTCAAATGGCTTTTTGCCAGTAACAGAATGTACTGTACTATTGTATGCAAATTCTAAACCTGGTATAATAGTTACCCAATCATGCGTGAATTTGTCATTGTCTTTGAAGTCAAGACCAAAAAGCACATTATCTTCTTATCATATCTTCTAAAATTTGTATCATTCTTTCTGCTAGCCCATTAGTTTGTGGATGGTGTGCTGTAGAAAGTTTTAATTGACACCCTGAAACATCCATAAGTAATATCCAGAACTCATAAGTAAATTTAAGATCTCTGTCTGAGACTATTTCTTTGGGGAAACAAGCTATATTTAGATTTTTGTCCACCATAAAAAAGCTAAATCCTTTTCAGAAACCTCTTTGTGGGTAGGAATAAATTTACTCATTTTTGTAAATCTATCTACAATTACCCAGCAGGAGTTATAACTCTAATGCCCTGCTATTGGAAGACCTGTTACAAAGTCCATGTTAACTATTTCCCATGGAGCTTTTAGTTGCTCAAGTTTTTGTAATAAACCAGCTCTTTTGCACGCTAATATTTTAGATTTTTGACAAGAATCACATGTCTCAAAATATTTTTGAACATAATCAGACATTTTAATCCACCAAGCTGTATTTTTTACTCTGGTAAATGTTATATGGAAGTCAAAATGACCTGCTAATATATCATAATTACATATGCTTAACATTAACTTCTTCATTGAATGGGGAATTACAATTACATTGCTTAATTTCTTCCTGTAATATATAAAACCATCCTCAATGGAAAATATTCCTTTTTCTAATGCCTCTTAATACTTTTGTGGTAATTTTTTTACTAAAACAATCATTGAAGAATTAAATGGATCATTTAATATTGTAGTAAGTATACTCAAGTCAGGATCTGAAGCATAATTATCAAGAGTTCATTGCACAAACTCATCCTCAAGATCTACAATATAAATGCCATAAATGTTAATAATCACTGTTTCAGGAACATAAGCATGATTATTATCATTATTGGGTAGAGGTACTCTAGATAACAGATCTACCTTAGAGTGTAAGGTTCCAGATGTATGTGTAATAGTCATCTGTCTTCTATATTCTTGTGAAGCTAATTGCCATCTAAACATTTGTCTATTGGGAGTTTTCATGTTTAAGAGTGACTTAACTGCACTACAGTCAGTTATTAACTCAAATTTTTGGTCTTCCAGGTAATAATGTAGCATCTCAAGAGCTCATACTACTGTCATAAATTCAAGTTAAGTAGCACCATATTTCAATTCACTACTTCTTAGAGTACATGAAATATAGCAAATGATTACTTTTGATATTTTTCCTTCAATAAGTTGTTTTTGATGCAAAGCAGCACCCAGACTAATAAAACTTACATCTGTATACAATACAAAAGGCAATTGGAAATCAGGTAATCCCAAGATAGAAGCTATCATTAAACATTCTTTCAACTTATCAAAAGTCTTTTGTCTTTCATTATTCCAAATGAAAGCTCCTGATTTCTTTATAAGTATAGTCAATGGTGCAGCAATTAATTGGTAGCTCTTTATCTATTGTCTATAATAACCACACATACCAAGAAAAAATTGTACATCCTTTACATTTTGAGGAATTCACATATTCTTGATTTCAGCCACCTTATTTTGGTCTACACATATTTGTAAGCCAGATACAATATTACCAAGAACTTTTAATGTCTCAAACCCAACTTTACATTTTTTTAATGGAAGGGTCATTTTTAATTCATCCATCTTTTGGAATAACTTCTTTAAATAGATTAAGTGTTAATCATATGTCTTAGAGAACACTATGATGTTATCAATGTAAACCATTAACTATCCTTCAATCATTTCATTATGGAATGTTATATCCATTAACTTCTGAAATACTGAAGGAGCATTCTTTAGCCCAAATGGCATCCTGAAATATTTATATATTCACATATGTGTTGTTATCAACAAAAAGTTCTGTGAATTCTTTTCTACAGGAATCTGATGGCACCCTTTATTTCTATCTAGGCAACTTATATACTTAGCACCTTTAAGGGTAGCATGTATAGTGACAATCAGTAGCAAGGAATAAATATCATCTACTGTTAATGTATTTAATTCTCTATAATCACCGCACAGTCTTGCTTTATCTTGTTCATAAGAAATTAGCACTGGTGATATTACAAAATATTTTGGTGTAGCTTCAACCTTTTCAAGAATTTTCATTTTTAATAACATCTTTATATTTTCCTCTAGGTCTTTCCTCTTCATTAGTGAAGCAGGGTATGGTTTCTTTTTAAGACTAGCAGGAGTATTTTCCATATCAAAGGTTAAACTAATTTTCATCTCATGATGTTTTACAAGGCCAAGTTCATTGGTTCCATGTGCAAAAGCCATTAGAAATGATTTAATTAAGTCCAAAATATTGGTTTTCTCAGCTTTACTTATCTGAGTGCCAAATGATGCTTTTAAAATTTCTGTTTCCAGAAGTTCCATCTCATTGGATTCTCTTCCTTTGAAAGAAATATTTATTACTGACTCATTGTGTAAGACCATGTTAAAAGAATTTATTTTAAATCTCATTTTTAAATTTATGCCAATTGTGAAGTTATTATTAGCAGGGTCTAATTTCACACCAAACCTATTCAAAATGTCATTTCCAATGATAAAACAGTTACTACAGTTAGTATTGTCCATTACTACAAAGTCACAAGTTACTCTAACATAACCATGTTGATGTTTAAAGAAAACTGCAGCTTTTTATCTACCAATGGGGTGCAGTACTGATTCAAAACCTCTCCAATTTTTACTTTGAAGGGGTTCAAGATTTAAATTGTACTCAATATCAATTTTCTGTAATGTATTTGTAGAAACAAGTGAAGCAGCAGCTCCTGTGTCCAATACTGTATTTACATTTTCTCCAGAAATGATAGCTGGAACCGTGAAACTTCCCATTTTCAATTTTTCAGCTTGTATATCCTTAATGATTTCAGCATCCTCAAAATTCATTAAAGATTCATTTGATTCCATACTTATTATTGGATTTTCAAAGATGGAAAAATCATCTTCCAACATACAGACTTCATTTTCATCATTATATGAGATATTACTGTCATAATCACTTGAATCTTTACTTTTTTCTGTTTCATTTTCAGATTCATGCCAATTTTCATCAATACTTATATTCTTCTCACATTTGTGACCTGTAACCCAAGGTTTATTACACTTATAACAAATAATAGTTTCATACTTTTTAGGTACTACAGGTGCAGTAGATTTTTTCTGCTTCTCCTGAAGTGTTTTTGAACTCTGATTTTTCAAAGGTTCATTATTTTTTTAAAAGTGGTGTAACTTGCTTCATACTTATGGTTTAATAATATTTCATTACAAATATTAATAAATTCAGAGTATTCATTAACCATTATTGTTCTAGGTAAAACAATGTCTCCGACAGATATAGGTAATTTATATCTTATCTTATCTTTCCATAAGTTAAAATCCATGTTTGGCTCAATAGATTTTAATATTTTATTTAAATTTATTAAAAATATCATAGGTTTGTCACCATTCAAAGGATTATACCTAGTTATCTCATATAATCTTTACTGGGTGAGCCTGAATTTAGAGCCTCCAAATTGTTTTTCAATTAGTGGTTTCCATTCAGCCTAAGAGTAATCTTTACCCTCACTCAAAACAGCTTCAAACCATAATAAAGCAACATCCTTAAATAAAGAGAAAAATTTTGATGTTATTTCTTCATCTGGTAACTTATATGAGAATTTTAAGTTGTTAATTCTTTGAATAAAATTTTGCCAATCAGAGCTGGCTTCCCCACCATAAGTTGGGTACTGATCAATCTTTGGCCAGTTCTTTTGATTGGATTTTATTTCACTAATCTTAGATAAATTCAAAATCTCATTTACTCTAGATAAATGTTCTTGTATTTCCTCTTGCAGGGATTTGTGACTTACATTTGTTTTCTCAGACTTGACACTACCACCAGATGGTTTTACTTGTGGTGGTATGGGAAATGATTGAGATTCATTTTTGCCAATGAAAAGATTGTTATTATTCTGTGTATACTTATGATTATCCTGATTCATTAGTTGATTAGCAGTTTCAATCTCAACTTTGGTTAATCTTTGTGACAGATCAGAGACACTCTGATTTGTTTGTGCAAAAGATAACTTAGTTCTTGATTCAGATTTTAATAAATGTGCCTCATTCAGTTTTTCTAACTCACAGAATTCGTTTGAAAATTCACTATATTTATTACTTAAAGAATCATATTTAAGAGTTAGCACCAAGTGTTCATTCTCTAACTCTTTATTTCTTGTTTCAAGTTGAGAAATGTTTAATGTCAAGGACAAAATTGTATCACTTGTGAGCTTAGTTGTCTGTTCTTCACACTCAGTCATTCTATTCCACAATTCTGAAACAATTCATTGGACATTTGGGTTATTATTAATATACTCCATGTCTTCCTTCTAAATTTTTAACTGTTTTGTGAACTTCTCATCTCACTAATAAGTGGTAGCAACTGAGGGTTAACTTTATTATTTTTATAAATAGTACTGTCACATCAGAAAAATTGGGGGGGTATTGGTAGCAATACCCCTTGCTTGAACTCCGTTGAGCCACAAATCTATGCCTGAATTATGCACACATCATCACCATGGAGGAAATTGTTTGGCCTTACATTTAGTCAGAGAGATTTATCACAAATTTACCTCAAGATGAACCTACATTGATTACCATTTGATCATGAGTTGAACCCTCTTTGAGCTCACTTTGATCTAACATAAGCTTTTGCATATCCAATATGTCAAATATTCACTTTCAAAAAGATTTGTATTGAATTTCACATGGAATATCAGAATTAAAACCAGTAATTTTGAGTAAATGGCTCCTAAACATGATTAATCTACAATAAAATACCATCAAAATTCAATCTGATTACTGAAAACATTTGGTAAAATGAATAATAGATATATTTAAATTGGAAAATATTATTCAATTTCACAATTTCAAATTCAAAATATAAATCATTGTTTCAAATGTGAATTTTGTAGATTCCTCACCTTGCTATATTATGAGTAATATTTGAGGTATTGTACACCTTTGTAAATATGGTGTTGTGTTGCTAGAAATTATCTCTGTTTGAAGTCAAATTTATTTAAGCTTGATTCCAGAATGATACATATTTTATAACTATTTTGAGAAAAAAGTCACTAGTAATGAATTTAGCCTTTTATCTGTCATTAATTAAACCTCACTTAATCCTACTTAAATCCAAATTGGCCCACAAAAACTTTATTCAAGATATTTTTTAGCCCAGGATGATTCAAGATTGGAGTAAAATATTATTTTACATATCTAATATGCCTATTGATTAAACTTCTTTAGGCTTACTTAAAATTCACATTAACATTAACTTTCACTGCAAATATTAAACCCAAATATTGAATATATTGTATGTAAAATCAAAATAATTCTAATATAATATGCTTACAACAAAATTTTTTTTCTGGATTTATTGAAACAAAAAATTGTTCATTTGTGAAAATAGAAAAAATAATATCCATCCTGAATTTAGAATTCATTTTTAAAAATTTAATGCCCCCTCACTTTCAAGTTTATCATGTATCTCAAAAATTATATTTTTAATAATTTCGTGAATAGTACACCTGAGATACATACCTTGGGGATATCAAAAACTAAAACATCAGCAAATTGAAATGTTTTTTATTGATATGAATGGAGATAATTATTGAAAAACACCATTAGAGCAAGTTTGATTTTGAATAATCGGCATACTTTCTCATGTAAATTTCAATAAAAATAATTATTATTCTTACATAAGTTGCAGTGGATACTATGAGCTCAAAAAGAATTAAAATTGACAAAATAAGACTTCTATAATTCATATTCAAAAATGAAATCACCCTTCATTATCTACCTTTAAACTAGTTTAAATTAAATAATTTCAAAGTCAGTATATACTGATGTTTTTTTTCTTCTAAAAAAATTTATTATATAGATTAATGGTCATAAACAGATGACATAGATGTTAATTTTATATAAGCAATTTTTAATGCATAAAATAATAAAACTATCTTTTATGAAAAAGGTGATGTAGGAAAAAAATATTATTATATTTTTGATGCACTATCAATAAAATAGAAGATAGAGCATATCAAAAGTTTAAACTTAATTTCAATTTTGATATCATCATTTTATTTAATTTTACTTTCTGTAGAAAACAGATTTTAAATCTCAATATAATTTTAAATCCCATTAGTTTGTAGATTTCAACATTTGAAACTATGAAATAAATATTTATGAAAGAATTTTACAATATTTTCCCTTCTAAAAACTCATAAATCCAACTTCAAATCTTCTAACCTTCACAAGTAACCACAATTAATTCTGAAAATACTCTATATTTAAATAATTAAAGGTAAATAAAATTATGTTTTTATTCTTCATTTCAATTTTTGATAAATAATATATATATATACATATATATAAATATATAATTTCTTAAAAAGTCTAAGAGGGAACTTAATAGTGGTTTTGGCATTAGATATATAGAATCAACTTTCAAAAAATTTGTTTGGAATAAATAACAAAGACAAAAAGGATATATTTTGATGAAAGAATACTGATTTAGGTTCTCTTAAAATTTTATTAACCACTTTTATGGAATATCAATCCATGGTTATTATTATTTATGATATTATCATAGAATTTTTTCCTTTTTTAATATAATGATTTTCTATTGTGTGGTATATAGATTAAGATAAATTTAAAAGATTTATTGAAGATATATATACCAGACACAGTATAATTTGTAGATTTATAACTATAACTTACTTTTCTGATGTCTTACATCATTGATAAGTAGATCATGAATTACACAAGTAAATAATTATAGTACCTGGAAAAAAGTCCTTCTGAATTTCAAATTTTTTGTTATTCTTAAAATCATTACTCAAATAAACTGAATATTTTTTCAATCATTGATTGAAAGAAGGAGTTTCAAAATCTTATTTTGTAGTTATTTAAGTTTGAGTTATTTTTCATTTATCAAATATAATGAACATTTGTAAGTTTTAACTTCAAAACTAGTGATCATAGCAAAGTAATACTGGAACAATCAGATAAAAAAGGTGGAATAAAGTCATAGCACAACAGGAAATGATACAAAATTGTTGATTTTTGGCTCACGAAATTCAACATATTTTTGACATATTTTTCCACCTTTAGATAATGTTTAGTGGATTTTAGCATTATTATAACAAACAAGCTTAACAACGTTTTTGATTTTTTTAACAAAAATAAATATTGTTAGATAATTTTTTTTAAAAATATGACTTATTTTTATGCTTTATCTGCAATAGTTAGTAGTTTTTTTTAGCAGAAATCACTAGTTTTGATATTTTATTTTTGAATTTTTTAAGAGAGTTCATTTCATTAAAGTTTTGTATCAATTTTTCATTAAAAAATCATATTTTGAATCTAAAGATTTGGTTTTGAAAAAATATATATTTTTATGTTAATTGACTTATTATTTTTGGATTGATAAATTATGTTAAAATTTGGATTGCTTATTTCTAGTGAGTGTACATCATAGTTGGTTTTCAAATCAAAGATTAATAAATGTTGAAATTTTGTAAAATTCTAAATATCTTTTAAAACTTTTTGATTTAAATAATGTTGTGGTCTTCCAACATTGGCAGGGGCCTTTGTTGTGTGATTTGGCGCTGTTTGTGCATGTCTTAATTGACATCTGTTAAGGAATTTGGTATTTTTCTGGTTTTATTCCGTGGATATTGGGTCTAGGGTATGTGGGTACTATCATTGGATAGCCCTGCTTTTTTTCTATATTTTATGTCTTGAAGACATTTTTCATATTCTGACTTTTAAGGGGTCATTTCCTCATGTTTCATTTATAAAAGATTGCTGTTTAATTTTGTTTTCGTGTTTTACAGGCTAACATTAAGTCTTAGGGTTAAGTGCTTAGTACCATTTGATAGAGCTAATTTTTCTCTATATTTCATGTCACAAGGTTGTTATAGTGAAATTCCGTGTTTTAAAGGTTTTAGTAGTTGTAGCTAATTTTTCTAAGTAGATTAGTGGTTTTTATTGGTTTTCTGGCTTCAGGGAGGCCGGGCCGCTTCAGGCAGCATCTCCGACGTCGGGCGGCCTGCCGGCCTCTGTTTTAGGAGGATGGGGAGCGCTTCAGGAGGGTTTTTTATGCAATTTGGCAGGTACAGGCACCAGATTGGTGGGTGCGCATGGGCTCTTAGTTAGTGGTCTGTGTGTACATAGTGAATAAGACAGTTTGGGGCAACCTTAATCATCATAAAACCATCCAGAGGTGATATCATTGTTCCTCACTCAGTTTTCACTGTTTTCTGGCCACAATTGGCTGTGTTTGTTGCAAGTGAGTTCTTCATTTAACTTAACTTTAGCAACTGTTTTCTCTGTTATAGTCTTGCAAGCTATAGCAAGTATTATTGCTGTCTCTGGTGTGGATTTGCAGCCTACATCAAGTATCTTTGCTGTCTCTGGTGTGGACTTTGTTCTACATTTCCGTCCTTTGGTCTGGTAGTCTATCTGGGGACTACTTTCTTGGCTCATCAAGCAGTCAAGTGTGTTAAACAGGAGCTTTAGCAAAACAGGAACCAACTTACTTTAGCAAGTAAATCTCACTCTATTTTTCTAAAGGGACAGGGGATTTTCTCTCTGGTTTTTCTCCAACTCCCTTGGTCAAGGCCTATAGCTAGTACTATAGGATTGTCTACAACGTCTAATTTTAAATAATCATTCTATAAGTAGAACACAATTAAAATCAGATAATGGTACATTGCTTTCAATTTATAATACTAAAATTCTATTCTACTTGAAACAATGTAAACTAAAGCTTGGTATCTCATATAAGAAACTAATAATTTTCAAAATTCATATTTCCAACTTTTTAAACATGATACACATTAAAATATATTTTTTAGATTAACTTCCTAATTAGTTTCAAATACAAGAAAACAATGACCTAAATTTGTTTTAATACTTAAACCATTCTGATGAGTGAATTTCACAATCCTCTAAGTAACATATGGTTACCATTTATACACATATGCATGATTGCTCCCTTTGTTTAATTTAAGCTGAATCTAAAAGGAAAATCTCATGTTGAATGTCGGCTATAGATAAACTGCTTATATTAAAAGCTAATATTTCATATGAGAAATTTGTTATTGAGTTTGGGAAACATTAATAAGTGTTGGGAATTATACTTGAGCCATTTATTCAAGTAAATAAAAAAGGATTACCTTCTAATTATTTCATATATATATATATATATAATAAAAATTAATTATATAGTAGCATTTAACCATGGTTTTAAACTAATGTCATATAAAAAAAGGGATTGAACTAAAAATTTCAGTAAAGAAAATAAAAATAAGATAAGTTAATATTCTTGTTTATATTTTCATATTTTTGAAAAGGCTTACTTAAGTGAGAAAATTATTTGGTTTTAGCGTACAAGAATTTCTAGATGAAAATCATCACAATATAGTTTGACCCTTTCAAAAAGAAAATTCTAAAAATTTTGCTATCACAATTTATATATTTGTTAAGTAATATAAAATTGAGTAGTTTCTTTGAAAATGAAGATTTAGAAAATGAAAAAAATTATTTAACTTTATAATATGATTTTTTAAACAATAAATCATGTATTCAAAAAAAAATTATATATCTTACAATCAAGATAGCAGTATTAATTAAGCAACTCTAAAAAATTAGGAAAGAAAAAAAGAAAAAAATAAGAAGTAAAATGCTTAAGTTATTTTTTTTGAATTAAAGGAAAGTTTATAGCTCTTACTGTAAACTAGCCTTAAAGCAGGTTTAGATTTAACATGTGGAAATTAATACATAGTATCCTTGAATCATGAGAACAGAATAAAATTTATGTAGTTTTATTTTATTACTTTATAATAGTATTTTTATTTTTGGCTTTTTCATTAGTGTAACTATATATTTTTTAACTTTTTTGTTTTTCATAACATAAGTTCAAAGCTGCCCATCACTACTTCAAGTTGAAGCTTTATATGATGTAATAAATGAATGATATATTATAATAATTTTTTCTAGAGACTTTTCAAAAATGGTGATTAAGAATACTTATTATAATTTTTTTAAATTTTTATTATTATTCTATCACTTGAAAGGAGATGGCCATATCTCAATTTAAATAGTTTTTCCTCAGAAAAATTTATTTTTGATCTAAATAAAATTGCATCACTATTAACTAGATGTTATTATAAAATTTTACCAATTTTTTTATCTGAACATAGTTGAAAGTATGTATAAATTAAAGTGTTTCTACATAGTCTTACTATTATCCCACCATTATTCACATTTAGATTTCATTATAATTGTAAAATAAGTTTTTCAATAATTTTAATCATACCTTAATATTTAATAATTTAGTTACATAGTAGATTTTTTATCTTTTTTTTATATGAGTCTTATTATATAAACACCACTTTTAGATTCTATCCATTTTGAAGTCTGATAATTTAAATTTTCATTTAAATACCCAAATTATATCAAAAAAAAATTCAAAAGTATATTTTTTTAATGTACTCTTTTTGATAAACTTATCATTTCTTATAGGTTATTTTTCAACTATTTTTTGTAAATAATTACCCAATTATTTATGGTCTTTTATTGTTGTTAATTACATCCAGACAAAATAAGGATACTCTCATATTTTATTGGAGTTTTAAATTAAAAACTAAATACTAGTGACTGGTATTAAATATGAAGTTGTTATACCTAAGTTTACCAATAATTAATGATTAAATAGCATTGTATATTACAAATTTCATTGAGTGTATATAAAAATAACACTCAAGAAATATATATAAGATATACATATAACCATTGAATATCAAAAATGAAGTACTTATCAACATGGTCTTTTTTTATGATTTTCAAATTTACTTAAAGAGACATTAATATTACCAATTCAAAATTTATATCAAACATAACAATATTATTATTTCAATTTTAATTATTTTACAAAAGATTTGAGTTACAAAGTAATTTAATTCAGTATTTAATGAATGTTTTTGAAAAATATTTACAAAAATAGTAATAACCCCTCATAAAAAATAATTTTTTTAACTTACAATTTGCACAGTATTTCTAGCCTTAAAATATTTGTATTCCTCTAAAAAAAATATTTTTTAAACAAATTTAAAAATTTTTTCATTATTTACTTACAAATTGTCAAATTTATATTTTATTTTACCTTACTCAAAAATTTAGTTGAAAATTTAATTTTGGATTTCCAAAAAATTAACTTAAAAGTAAAAACTTTAAAAACAAAATTATAAATATAATAATGAGAAAGGGGTAAATAAAATTTATAATATTCATATAAAAAAATTTCTTATATTTTATGGTGTTTGAATTTTAAATTTAATGTATTAAATAACTAAGCCAAGTGAAATTGGCTTGGGTTTTTGGTATCACTAGCACTTATTTTTTTTCTTATACTCACGTTTTAATTTTTTTTTTTGTTTTTTTTTTCTACCTTTCTCATTTTTTTTATGATTTTTAATGTTTTTAAGACCAAAGTTGCTTTCAAAAAACTTTGGTCTAACTTGTCTCTCACTTCCCCAACAGATTGCACCTTGTGGGGAAAATTGCTTTCATTTTAGAAACCAAAGACCCTTGCAGGGACTTTGGTTTCTCTGTGTGCATTGCACAGCCAGAAAAAAACTGGCTGTGAAATTCACTGCATGCAGCACATGCAACGTGCATCTATGCTGTAGGCAATGCCTGTTGCATGCAGCAGCAATGCACGCTGCATGCAACGCGCATTTCTGCTGCATGCAACGTGCATTGCATGTACTGCGCATATCTCATGCAGCTGATTTCAACTCAGATGTATGAAATATGGAAGCAAGTGTGCAACGCACGTTTCTTTCAGCAGAAACGCGCTTTTCATACAGTTTTGGCCAACTCCCAGCCTAGTAAATTGGCTGAGGGCGGAAAATGTAAAAACAAGCAACCAAAGTGGCTAAAAGCGACTTTGGTTGCATGAAAGCAACACTTTGAGCCAGGGGAAACCTGGCTGGAAGTACTAAATTGAAATGTAAGGGACCCAAGCTAATTTAAAAGGATTGGGTCATAAATTAAGGCTTCTAAAAAGCATCCAGTAGAAATCTGGCTGCAATAAAAATAATTTTTTAAATTAAAATACATTAATAAATAAACATGTGTACAGATAGGATATACAATGCTCTGCATATGGTTAGAAACAGCCTTCAATTGTTACACATAGAAACAAAATCAAATGTTTCTGAAAGCAAAATTGGTCATGTTTTGATATTTCAAGCCAAGTAAGATCAGGAAAAAGGTCAAGGTAAAAAAATTGCACAATTAAAAATCTATCAACTTAATATGGTGGGGAGGTTCATATTTAAGAAATAGGTGGTGCACATTATAATTCCCTTTAAAAAAATTTGAAAATGAAATAATTTTGACACAATGTAAATATAAATGTGAAGAATGTATGTTTTTTAGCTACATGAAACATGGTAGCTAGAATTATGTGGCATCAATTTTTTTTAGATGTGAATTTCAGCGTTCCACAAATGTTCATCTGTACAACGTGCAGCCAAGTAAATTCTTGTTGAAATCAGTATATGCATAGGAAAAAATGATGATGCTGCGTACAGTGCCTTGGAAACATTATTCTTGGAATTTAGATGAAGTTTATCATATGACTAGGTGAGCTGCATTTTTTTGAAAAGGAGATTAGTGAAAATTCATGATATCCACATCTTTTTGCCACCGAATTTATTGTTCCTTTCTCTGTCTCACTTACCTTTTTCAAAAATTATCAATCATATTTTTGCTTTATCATTTTGATTTATTGGTACTATTTTCTTGACCTTATCTGATTACCAGTAAGCAAATTTTTCTTGCTAGTGCATTTCATATCATTTTGGTTTATTACTCTTTATTACACTTTTGACAAGTTAATCTAATGATTCTAATTTGGATTTTATTTTTAAGGTATCTTTTACTGTAACCTTTCAAATCATTATCAAAAAATTCTTTTTCAGTTAACTCAAAGTTTTTTATTTGTTTGTCAATTTACTTTTCTTTATTCCTTATCAAAAGTGTTCAATTTATTTATCTAACTATTTATTTTTTAAAAAAGTGATTATAAAATAAACTTTATAATTAATTTTGATAAATCAGCTACAAATGGAATAAGATTTTATAGACACGAAAGTTGAGGTTTTGATTATCATTTTTCTAAATTTCTTAAATACTATCTCAACCATTATATTATTAATATTAAAAGTAAAACATCATCTCGTACTTGCTGAAAGCATACAGGATAATGTTTTGCATTTCATACTAATAATTAGAATGATTGTACTTTACCTTTAATTTATTTATTTTTAAGTTGTTTCAAAGTCTTGTACTTGCTGAAAGCATACAGGACAATGGTACAATTTAAAAATTAATATTTTATTGAAGTATAACTTTCTAAGTCAATATATTGGTCAGAGAAAGATTTTTCATTTTATATATGTGGATATGATAATTCTGTAAATTTTTTAATATTACTAGTGTATTGGAGTTATACTTTCATTATATTATTAATATTAAGTGTAGAGCCAAATCTCGTACTTGCTGAATGCATACAGGATAAAGCTATACTCTCTATATGTATAATTTAATAAAGTATACCTTTAAAACACTTTATTAATATTTTAAATAAAGAAAAAGTATATGAATTTACAAATATGTAGACATACTAATTTTTTATTTCTAATATTGAATATATGATAAAGTTAAAGGTATCATTGACTGATAATTGAAATTCTGTAACTATATTCTAATATTTAATTTTATTTATTTTAAATAAAAATTAAATTCTCTTAGGATTGAACCATCAATGAGTAACAATTTGAAAAAAAAATGGCCAGGGAAGAACTCTAACAATAGGTGGGTAAAAGACATTGCTACCAGAATGAAAATTGTAAATGCTCTTGGAATGGATACAAATGGGAAGAAGCCACATTTCTATGCATGATATTATGCAAATAAGATGAAAGATTGCAATAATTATTACAATTTTTTTCCTGGTTTTAGTATTTATAAACCAAAAGGTGTCTTAATACCTAATGTTCTTGTGCAGACTTTTGTAATTCATGAGCTCAAAGAACTAGATATGTTAGAAGCTACGGTGCAATGCAATAAGGATCTTTCTTACTGCAAACATGAATTTAAAAATAATGGTTATCATCAAAGAGCTGGTGGTTTTGGAAAAATGTTTGGTGGTGTCTTTATTTTAGATAGGAAGAAATCTTTATATATTTGTAAGTATCACTTTTTTTAATTTAAATACTGAATTTTTTAATGCTTTTACTTGCAGATGAATACACTGATAATATTGTACACATGGATGAATATAAAAAAAAAATGAAGAGGATTGCAATGTACTTTGAATATTTTTTTAAAAAAATATCATATGTAAAGTACAACGAGGAAACTAATCTTTGTGCAAAACTTGGTATTCCTGGATTTTCAAAAGTTTATATTGAAGAAGAGGGTTTATCTTTTGCTAGTAATTTAACTTGGACATCTGGAGCAAATGATAATGGGTTCTTCAATGAGGTTCATTGTGATAAGGATGCAAGTGAGTATACTTTAGGAATATTTTTTCCTAAAGATACAGAAAACAATACCATTCATATGAAGTACGATAAGACCCAACCATGACAAACAGGTGGAGTACTTATGTTTCCCGAAATTTGAATTAAAATCAACTTTGAAGCAACTAATGGAATAACAGTGACGTTATGGCCTGCCAATAAATTGAGGCATTTTACCTCAAGATGTCACGAAATTCCTGGCTTCACGAGGATAGGTTCTTAGATTCAGATCCGCACTAGAATTTTTTATGCTATAGAAAAGCTTAATGTTTTTGATATTGATATTTCAGAGTACTTGGAAATGAATGAAGAAAAAGATAGGTATAAATATTTGATTAGTGCTTTGAGAGTTTTTTTTGAGAAGAGATGACTTAATAGAGGAAGAAATAGAATCAGCAAAGTATTATTTATCTAATTTTAAGAGAAATCTAAAAAATTTTGATATTTAAATAATAAATTTTTTTATCATATATACACAACTTAATGCAAAATTAAACATGATAAATACTGGGAATAGATGTAACATTTTCAGTTGTGATAATTAAAGTATTATCTATTTTTTTATTTGTGAAATAGAATATTTTTTTTTCATAATATTATATGAAAATTTTTTTTACTTTTGAGGAATTATATAAGTTGTGAAATCTTTAAATGTCATTTTTATCAAATTGGTAGCAAAGATTCTAAAATAAAAAAACTATAATAAAGAATTTGAAATATATTGGCCATAAAAATGTGCTTTTAATGCTACCAAAGTAACTGTATAGTATTTAAGGTCAAACAGGCTTATTAATAAAAGAGTTAATAACAAAGAGTTGATGAAAGAATATGAATCAAAAATAGATTAAATTGTATTTTTTCAGAATACACACATTTAATTATTTAAGTTGTTCTACTTCTGATTAAAAATGTTACAATCAATGAAAAAAGTTGTAAAAATTAATAGATTATTCAATATTAAATGTAAAGTAACAAAACTAGAGCAGTTATCATATTTTTATATAAACCATAAAATATTTAAGAATTTAATACAAGTTTTGAAATTATATAAGTAGATTTTAAATTCTGTGTTATTGCTGGACTTAAAATAATTTTTTTTAATAATTAATTATGAAAATCATGTTAAAGGTTTCTTAATAAATTTCAAAGATGGTCACATGTTTGATGTATTTGAAGGAAAATAATTTCAAGGGGTACTTTTGGTCTAGAAGCTTGGTTCAAGGTTTTTTACGGGATTTTAAAGGTTTAAAAGTCTCTCAACAAATAGGTACGTATTTCTAAAATCAATTTGATTAATTCACTCAAATATAAGAGGTAGGTTTAAGATATCAATATAAATTACAGATTAGAATTACGGTGTTGTAAATTCTAAAGTTATAAAATATAGAAATAAATGTATTGTTGTGAGTGTAATAGTAATGTAAGTGATAAAAGAATGAATTGAAAAGCACAAAGTAAGAGGCCTTTTATAGGCAAAACATGAGGGAATAAAATATACGGAATTTACACCATATATTTTAAGCATGTGAGAAAAATAATTACTGAAAGGAGTACATATATGACACAAGAATTAAATAAACTGGTACATCGACAAGGACATCAAATTTATTAGCAATAAAGTTTGGGTTCCTTGGAATGTCACAATTAATTACACAATAATTAATTAATTATATAACTTTCACGGGATTCCAGATCTCTCACTGAGGTAATATAATTGTTTTAAAGTTTTTTTATTATAATTTTTTTATTAAATTATATTCCCATTGACTTATACCATTGAGTACGGTTTTAGGGAGTAAAAATTTAAGGGACATTTTATTTACACTAATTAATTATATCACTTATTGTACTTAACTATTTAATTGTAAGTAATGCTTAAGTAGATAGTTAACTATTAGTAAGAAGAAGCGGTGTGGCTTCAACTCAGTAAAATAATTAATTATTTTACTGGTTAAGTCTAGTAGCCTGGCTGACACTCCCTCACTCTAAAAAAAAATAAAAAAAAATGCTATGATTTTTTCTTTTTATACTTTTTATTAGAGTGGGAAGATTAGATATCTCCCTCCCAGGTATCCAAGAATCATATTCAGGTGATTTATTCTTGAATCTCAATAAGTATTCTGTACCTTTTTCAGCGGTGACTATTCTGTCATTTAGAATTTTTTCAATTTCTGCTGCTTCAGTGATTTCATTTGGGGTTTTCTTTGGTCTTCCCCTCCTTTTTGGAAATAAATCACTATTGGATGTGTAAGGTTTCAAAAGAGATATTGGAAAAACAGGATGTTTTCTGTCATTTGGAGAATACAAAATAACCTCAACTGCACTATCTCCAATTGTTCTTCTGACAACAAATGGACCAACAAATGGATCTTTCAATTTGTTATTACCTTTTAAGTTGGAGGTGGACTGTAGAAATCAACACTTCATCACCCTTTTTAAAAGTGTATTCTTTATGGGATTTGTCCCATCTCTTCTTCTAATATTCAAATGATTTTTCAATACATTTTTGAGCATGATTTCTGAATAGTTGTTGCATTTGAATAAAGGATTTTACACCAGGATGTATATCCAATTTAGGAATTTTGTTATTAAGAGTTTGGGCAGGAGTATTTGGAACATATCCAAGCCAGAGCTCAAAAGGCTTTCTTTGAGTAACAGAATGAACAGTGCTATTGTCAGCCTGTATATCTCCAGGACTGAGTAAAAAGTAATGTTAAACACATGAACTATACATGGGAATAATAAATAAGAGTACACAAATAGTATACATAAGTAAAATTATGATAATACACAAAAAATGCCATTATAACACCTTATATACACGCATATATCCACCTTTTATAGGTCTTATGTACTTAATATTAAGTTGGAATATGTTAGGGTAATCTTAAGAACCTTAAGTATAAGGCTACATAATTTTTAAGTACACTTAAAGCTGTTATATTCATTGTTTTATGCAAAAAACAAGAAATGCGCTTTATTTCACTTAAAAGTTGACTATATGCGCTATAAAATTGAGAATATCAAAATTGCGCTTTTACAGATCAATTGGGCTCATTTAGAACTATTTATTTGGCTATTTAAATGCATAAAAATAACACTTTTCAAATTTGGTGTTTTTTATGCCAGAAATGGCTTCTGTGTACTGGCCACATACTGCCTGCTTTTTTCCCGTGTGAATAGCTTCATTTTTAGCAAAGTTAGCTTTTTCACACTATAATTACCCCACATTCTACGCCCACTGTGGGGAAACACACTAAAATAGGCGACAGGCGCTTATTTAGTGTCCTAGCTTAATTAATAATGCATTGACCTTGTTTATATGCACTAATTTCATTAATAACCTCACTCTTGGCACTTTATTTCATCACCACGCTTAAATTCGCCTAATTTTAGTCAAGGATTTACCCGTGCAAGCGCCTGCCAAGAACTGCATGTAGTTACCCCACATCTCACACTCTTTTTTAAGTTTTTGGGTGGTTTCTCAGTCAATTTTGGTTATTTTTGAATGGGAATTTCACGTAGTATAATGTCAGGATTAGCCCCATTATTTCTACAGTCAATCCCCCTTATTATTAAGCTATTATTAACCTTAAAAAGTCTCCTTTAGTCTTTAATATTATTGTTTTATACGCATATACTCTCTTTTTGTCTTTTTCTTTAATTTTGATGGATTTCCCTTATTATTACAGGATTTTGGTGGTTGTTATTCTTCTAATTATGTCATGGGTTACTGGGAATGTTGATGGGCATGTCTATTAGTTGTTTAGAGGCGTCATTAACTTTGTATTGGGTGGTACATCAAGGGAATCATTGGGGAACTCAGTGTGTATAAAAGGAGGAGGTTTTTGGGTTGTATTTCTTCATTCTTTATCATTACAATTCAACCCATATAACCAAATAAATTACAATACATATCAATTAGTACTTTTATAAGACTTTTTGAATAGTATCTGAATTAAATAATCTATTTTTCTACCAACTACAAAGATTGTAAGCCATATATAAGAATAGTGAGAATTATATTACTGAGACCTTTATATTTGATTATATTTTACAACTTAGTGGATTAAAACTACAGTATTCATATAGGACCATTAAAATCTTCTAGACAACTGACTATTCAAGCTAGTTCACGTCCTTGTACTTGACCTTAGCCTGACAGCTATTATAAGCAAATTCCAACCCAGGAAGTAAGGTAACCCAATCATGAGTGAATCTCTCATTATCTTTATACTCAAGGCCAAAGGCACAATACCTTCTAATCATGTCCTCTAAAGTCTTAATCATTCTTTCAGCTAAACCATCAGTCTGTGGATGATGGGCAGTAGAAAGTTTCAGATCACAACCACAAACATCCATCAGAGACATCCAAAATTCAGAAGTAAATTTAGGGTCTCTTTCAGAGATTATGGCTTTAGGAAAACCAGCAGTATTAAACATATGAGACCACCATAAGAAAGCTAATTCTTTAGTGGAAACATCCTTGTGATTAGGGATAAATTTACACATTTTTGTGAATCTGTCCACAATAACCCACAAGAGTTATAACTGTCTTTACCAGAAATAGGTAACCCTGTTACAAAATCCATGTTTACTATCTGCCATGGTGCATCAGGAGGCTCAATATGTTGCATTGATCCTGCTCTTTTACCAGTTAATCTTTTTGATTTTTGGCAAGAATCACAAGACTCAACATAAAATTTTGTGTCTTCAGACATATTAACCAACCAAGCAGTGTTCTTAACTCTGATCATTGTTTTTTCAAGATCAAAATGTCCAGCTAATATGTCATCATGACAAATTTTCAAGATGATTTCTTTCATAGAAGGAGGAATAACAATGACATTATTCAACTTTCTTCTCTAATATAGATATCCTTCATCAATTGAAAATTTACCTTTTTCCAAAGCTTTTTGGTACTTTGGTGGAAGGTTTTTAATTAATGCTTGTATTGAAGCATTCTTTGGATCATTTAATATGGTGCATAACTTTTTCAAGTCAGTGTCCTTATCATATGAATCCAGAATAAGCTGTAATAGCTCTTTCTCCATATCAACCACATATATCCCATGTATATGAATAATTTCATCCTCAGGATCATACACAGGATTAGAGTCATTATTTGTTAAAGTTAACCTAGATAAAATATCCACATTTGAGTGAACAATACCAGCCCTATGAATAATTGTCATTCTCCCTTTGTATTCTTGAACAGCCAACTGCCATCTGAACATATGTCTGTTAGGTTTTTTCAAGTTTAAAAGGGATTTAACTGCACTGCAGTCAGTGACAAGTTCAAAATTCTGGTCATCTAAGTAATAATGAAGCTTTTCTAGAGCCCATACTACAGCTAAACACTCTAATTGAGTAGCACCATATTTCAATTCACTATTTCTCAAGGTTCTTGAAATATAACAAATTACTACTTCTGAATCTTTATCATGTATCACTTATTTTTGATGGAGGGCAGCACCAAGACCAATGAAACTGGAATCAGTGTACAAAACAAATGGTTGATTAAAGTCAGGTAAAGCAAGAATTGGTGCTGACATCAAACAGTGTTTCATAGTGTCAAAGGCTCTTTGTCTTTCACTATTCCAGACAAAAGCAACATCCTTTCTAGTTAATTGGGTAAGGGGTAAAGCTATGACTTGGTAATTTTTAATATACTGTCTATAGTATCCACAAATTCCCAAAAAACATTGGAGCTCTCTCACTGTAGTAGGAGCCTTCACCTGTTGTATGGCTGCCACTTTGTTCTGGTCAACACATATCTGTAAGCCTGAGACAACATGACCAAGAGCTTTTAAAGAATGTAAACCAAATTTACATTTCTTCAAAGCAAGTGTCATATTAATTTCATCCATTTTCTGGAATACTTTACACAGGTGGTTAAGATGGTCCTCAAATGTTTTTGAGAATATAATGATATCATCAATATAAACCATCAGCCATCCTTCAATTATCTCTTGATGGAATGTGTTATCCATGACTTTTTGGAAAACTGAAGGGGCATTTTTAGGGCCAAATGGCATCCTAATATACTTATAAATACCCATATGAGTGGCAATCATCAGAAAGTTCTGAGAATTTTTCTCAACAGGTACCTGGTGATATCCTTTGTTACCATCTAAACAGCTGATTTATTTAGCACCCTGTAAAGTAGCATGCATAGAGCTAATTCTAGTTAAAGGGTAGATATCATCATCAGTATAAGTATTTAGTGCTCTATAATCACCACATAACCTGTCTTTATCTTTCTCATAAGAAATTAGGACAGGTGAGATAACACAATGTTTAGGTGTTTCAACTACCTTTTCAATAATATTCATTTTTAAAAGGGTAGAGATATTGTCTTCAATATCTTTTCTCTTTGTGGGGGAAGCAGGATAAGGCTTCTTCTTTAAACTAGGTGGTATATCAGTTAATGGGAAAGACAATGAAAGTTTCATTTCCTCTTTAACTAATCCTAGTTCATGTGATCCATGAGCAAAGGCCATAGTAAAAGACTTTATCAAGTTAATGATGGAATCTTTATCCTCACCAGAAAGTTGTTCTCCAAAAGAGGCATTGTCAATTTCAGACAAAGGGGCATGCATCTCTTTTGTAGATCTTCCTTTACATTGAACTACAGAATTACATGTGTTCAAATCTGGTTTCAATAATTTTTTAGGGGAGGAAATCTTAAATTTCCTCTTCCCATTCATCCCCATTGTGAAACATTGATTTGAGGGATTCAATTTTATGCCATACTTTGTTAAAATATCATTCCCTACAATAAACCAATTGCTTAAGTTATCATTCTTCATGACAAAAAAATCAAAAATAGCTCTTATAAAACCATGGTTTTATTTAAAAAACACTGTGGCTTTGTATTTACCAATGGGGGACAAAACAGAGCCATAACCTCTCCAATTTTCAGAAATGATAGGCATTAGTTTTGATTTATAGTCTTGATCCACTGAAGCAAGTGCTCTTTCAGAAACTACACTTCCTCCAGCTCCAGAATCCAGAACAACTTCTATGCTGGTTCCATTAATCAATACAGGTGCCTTAAGAGGGGCAATAACAATTGAGTTATCCTCAATGTTCTTTATGATCTCAGAATCTTCAACTGTAGATAAAGCATTATTATCAATATCAATAGTATTTAAATAATGAATATCCTCTTCCAGAATCAAGATTTCTTATTGAGATTCATATGAAATATTTCTGGCACAATCACTTTATGTATCATACAGTGCTACTGTGTCATCAGCATGCTCCTCTGTTTGTTCTACAAGATTTATCTTCTTGTCACAAACATGGCCTTTCTGCCAAGGCTTGTTGCACTTGAAGCAAGTGTTTGTTGCATACTTCATTGGTGCAACAGGGGCAGAAGGTTTACCAACCTTTTCCAGAGGTTTCTGTTGGTAAGTGGAGGGTTTCTCCAACGGGGTCCTAGGAATGAATCTTCTGGCATCATACTTACTATTTAGAAGGATCTTATTGCAAGTATTAATGAAAGAAGAGGGTTCTTTGGAGAACTAAGTCCTAGCCACTATCATGTCTCTCCGAGACATTGGTAATTTATAAAGGATCCTGTCCTTCCATAAATCAAACTCCATATTTGGGTCCATTGCCCTTAAGATTTTTACAAGTTTCATTAAAAACTAAATAGGTTCATCAGTAGAAGAGCCATATCTAGTTTCCTCATACTGCCTTTGTTGAGCCATTCTGAACTTGGAGCCACCAAATTGTGCTTTAATTAATTTCTTCCAATCCTCCCATGAGTAGTCATTCCCATCCAAGAGAACAGATTCATACCACATTAGGGCAACATTAGTGAACAAAGAAATTAACTTGGACAAATTTTCCTCATCTGGGAGTTTGTAAGAATTTTTTAAGTTATAAATTCTGCAAATAAATTGTTGCCAATCAGAGGAAGAATCACCATCAAATGTAGGATATTGGTAAAGTTTTGGCCAATTCTTTTTATTTGAAGGAGTCTCCTTAGTACTAGCTTGTTTCTGAGTAAGAAGCAGCTGTAATTTTTCTAATTGGGCTGTAATCTCATTTTTTAATCCTTCTGTTGAAGATCCTGGTGCATCATCAGTTTTTGATGGAAACTCAGTGTTATCAACAGGTATTTCTGGAGCTATTTTTACTTTAGATGAACTAGCCACAGGTAATATTTGAGCATCCTGCACTATATTTTACTTCACAGAAATTTCAGAATATTTCTGGTCATTCAACAATGAGTTCAATTTTTCTTCAATGGTTGTTAGTCTTGTTTTCATTCTTGGAAGACTAGATAAACTCTCATTGATAGTTGCAAAAGATAACTGATTTTTATTTTGAAAAGATGAAAAATGGTCATTCAATCTTTTCAGATTTATCTTATCTATCTCCACCTCCTGGCAACAGGCAGATACAGTATCTTTTAGTTTAGACAAATCATTTTTTATATTTTGCCATATAGCAAATTTCTTTTTATGGGTTGCTTTGTAATGAGACAATTCATCAGAGACTCTCTGTGATTCACTTCTTAAAGCTTGATAACCCTGATCAGTTAACAAGCTATTATATCTCTGGGTCAATTGCATATTGTTCATTATATGATTTTGTTTGGCAATAATATCTCTCAAGTACTCATCATTAATCCTTGCTACATCTGGCATGTTTCTCAATAAGGAAACTGAGTAATTTTCCAGACTCTCATAGAACTCAGGGTCAAGAGTTTCATCAATTACAGCCATATCAGGGTTAATTATTGAGGTAGCAATTAAAAGTAATGGATTAGATACATGAGTTATCTGTCTACTGCTCACAGCCTCTACTGGTATCAAGGTGTCTTCTTCCCTCTCAGATTTACTTGAAAGAACAGAATCAGCCACAAGAAAAGGCACTTGAGAATCAATAGAGGGACGTACCAGGGTTTGCTGAGTATCACCATATTGGGCTTTCTTCTTCTTTTGCCTCCTTGATAGGGGTGGGGAGGTGTGGGGTTGACCTGGTTGGGCTTTGATGGACCTGCCTGAGGTAACTGATGCTGATTTTGAGACAGGTAGTCCCACTGAGTGTTTAACCAGTCCCACTGCCACTTGGACACTTCCACCTTCTCTTGGGACTGGGGAGCCACTTGTTGTTGATCCCTGGGAGGAAGAGGTTTCTTCTTCTCTTGAAGAAAGGTATCTGTTCTTCTCAACTTTTCTTCCAGAGCATCTACCCTTGCCTTTAGTCTCAAGTTTTCTGTCCTTAGCTCCTTTATGTGAGTTGACAGATTCTTTACGTGTTGAGACAATGGCATCTTTTTTATCCTGAATCCTTTTGGAAGCTCTTCTGGTGGGTTTATCATAGGCTTCTGATCCTGAGTTGTGTCCACTAGGATTTCTACTTCTTCCATCTCTACATCCTGTTTGGGGCAAGGATTTATTAGTCTGAGAAATTCTTCTTGTTAAAGGAGAACTTACAGAAGTAGGCTCATCATAATCAATCAAGTCTAGTTCTTCTTCACATGCAGCAGAACCACTTTGGTCAGTCATTTTAAGATTTTACTGTAATGAAGAAAAGAGTCAATAAGATTAATTAGTCTTTATTTTTGATTTTTATTTTTAAAAAAAATATAAAAAATATAAAAAAAATCTTTTTCAGTATAAAAATCAACTAAATAAGATTAATTTATTAATTTAAAAATAATTTAAAACCAGGATTATAATATAATCAACTGTAGAAATAAATTAAAATTTTTATTAATAATTTTACTTATTTTCAGGATTTAAATCAACTAATTTATTACCAGGACTTATTGTCAACTGAAGTAATCAAATATGACACTTTATTAATTTAACAAAATTTTATTAAATTGATAACTTAACTACCAGGACTTAATGTCAACTGAAGTAATTAAATATGAATTTTTATTTTAAAATTTTTTTAAGCTGATCACTTAACTACCAGGACTTAATGTCAACTGAAATAATTAAATATGAGTTTTATTAATTAAATATATTTATTGAACTACCAGGACTCAAGATCAACTGAAGTAATTAAATATGAATTATATATTAATTAAAAATATTATTGTCAGGACAATTTGTCAACTGGAACAATTAAATTAATCAGGAAAAATATCAACTGAAAACATTATAATAATTAATATTAAAATATAATTATTTTATTATCTCTGGGACTAAGAGCACTTATTGCTGTATTATGGTCAACCAGTAAAAATAAAAAAAATATAATAATAAAAATAAAAATCCAAATTACCAGACACCTCCCCCTGTAAAATGAGCAATTTAATGCCACTTACAGAGTGCTGAGTAAAAGGAAATACGTAGCAAATGAAGAGTGAAGAGTAACCCACAAATAGTAATGTCAATAATTACCACGATATATACAACGTTTAGTCAATATATGAACCTAATTTTTGGAGTGCGGTTTAATTCCCATTCGCAGAAAAAAATTTTGTCATGTGACGTATGACGTTCGTCGTTTTCGTCTCTTTCTTGTCCTTACAGGTATTCGAACGCCGATGGTCCCTTCAATTACACCCTCAAATCACAATGCGCCTTCAATAATTTGGGAAGGCCCTCAATTGTCAAAGGGTACTTTTGGTCTAGAAGCTTGGTTCAAGGTTTTTTACGGGATTTTAAAGGTTTAAAAGTCTCTCAACAAATAGGTACGTATTTCTAAAATCAATTTGATTAATTCACTCAAATATAAGAGGTAGGTTTAAGATATCAATATAAATTATAGATTAGAATTACGGTGTTGTAAATACTAAAGTTATAAAATATAGAAATAAATGTATTGTTGTGAGTGTAATAGTAATGTAAGTGATAAAAGAATGAATTGAAAAGCACAAAGTAAGAGGCCTTTTATAGGCAAAACATGAGGGAATAAAATATACGGAATTTACACCATATATTTTAAGCATGTGAGAAAAAGAATGACTGAAAGGAGTACATATATGACACAAGAATTAAATAAACTGGTACATCAAAAAGGACATCAAATTTATTAGCAATAAAGTCTGGGTTCCTTGGACTGTCACAATTAATTACACAATAATTAATTAATTATATTACTTTCACGGGATTCCAGATCTCTCACTGAGGTAATATAATTGTTTTAAAGTTTTTTTATTATAATTTTTTTATTAAATTATATTCCCATTGACTTATACCATTGAGTACGGTGTTAGGGAGTAAAACTGTAAGGGACATTTTATTTAAACTAATTAATTATATTACTTATTGTACTTAACTATTTAATTGTAAGTAATGCTTAAGTAGATAATTAATTATTAGTAAGAAGAAGGGGCATGGCTTCAACTCAGTAATATAATTAATTATTTTACTGGTTAAGTCTAGTAGCCTGGCTGACAAATAACTTGAGTTATACAAGATAAATCATATACACAGAACTTTATCTATTTACATGTTGGAATATTAATTTATTGAAAAACTATGTTTAGCAAAAAAAGGTGATACTCGCTGAATGGAGCTCCAGTGATTAATAAAATCTGCAGAAATAGCCCTAGAAATTCCTGGAGGACTTGGGGTATCAAATTTTAAAGGAAATGGATCACACTTTCCTATAAAGGTTTTATTAATGTTAAAATAAAGTTATTTAAATTTTTCTAAATTATTTCTTCCATCAAATGATTTTTTTTTCATGTAAATTAAGAAAATTAATTTCTGATATCACCTCCAAGCAATCAGCTGCTGAAGCCAATCTATGATCTTGAGAGCTTAGAAATAAACCACAGACACCATCGATTATATAGAATGTGAAAGATTGATATTGGTGGTGGGAGTATTCAGAATTCATCTTGTTTAGTGCAGCCTTTTGTTTCTGTTCCATTATAGTAAGTTGAGTATTTTTGTTTTTCTGACTTGATTGTTGAGCTTTGCTAGTCTTGTCACTTGATATTGTCGCAGCACAATATTTTGATTTAAGAATGATAATTGACACAATTATATCAATGATAATGTTGCTGATTTGAAGAAGAGTTGACATTGATATATCACGGGTTTGAAGTGCAGTGGGACCAACTTTTAAGCCATCAGGAATCAGCCTCTTCAGATTTGAAAGGTGAGCTAGAAGCTGAGACTATGTTCAATTGGACAATCTGAGTTAATATCTTGATGTGATGGAAGCTGGCTGAATTCATGTGCGATCAGATAAAGTGAAGATGATATAAGATATACGCATGAAGAATGGCAGTGATCACTTGGGATCATTAAACTCATGAGCATTCGGATAAGATTGGATTCAGGGTGATTCGTTTTCTTTTTTGAGGAAATAATTTCAGTATTTAAACCATCAGGATCACATAAATCTTCCATTTTTTTGAAATAAATATTATCAAGTGCCCATAGCTGTGAGCTATCAATCTCTAAAAAATATTTGCTACAAAAGGAAAAAAAATAAGTAAAAGAAAAAATTTAAGACTAAAAATTAAGGTAACTTACATAACTCAGTAAGTTTTGAAAGCCAATCTTCTCCACAAGATTTTTCCCAATGAAATGTAAACATTTGAATATTTAACATGGGTTCTTGGGAAGAAGTGTAAGAGTAACAATTTCCAACCACAACCTAAGGACCTTTGCTGTGCTGATTTTACCTTTATAAAAATTATGAATTTTACAGAATTCCTCCTGAAAATCAGAGTCTTTTAGAAATGAGGGTGAATAAGTTAGAGGCTTGTTTGATATCTTGATTGGAGTTGATTTCATTGGTAGAGAAGATTTCAAAGAGGCCAAAGTAGGTAATTTAGGAGGTGATGGGTATTGCTTCTTAGAAATGAAGGAATTTGGTGATGAGATGTTTGAATCATCATCTTTATCAAAAATATCGTCATGTCTTGAAGAAGATTCTATAGTTTGCTTGTTTTGATGAGCAAGCATAGCTTCATATTCTGACAGTTCATCATCACTATTTTTGTTGCTCTTTTCTTCATCTTCATCTGGGAGAGGGCGTTTGTCAGCCAGGCTATTCCAGGAGTCAAGTAAATGATATGTAACTTATAAAACCTGAAATAGTGGGTAAGAATTGTATTTAATGAATATAACTTAATATTTTATTGCATAATAAAATTATATAAGTATTTTATTATATACAAGTGTTAAATTAAATTTATTGGTTATATAAATTTTTATATACAGTTAAATTGAACATAATATAATATATTTTAAAAATAAGGGCGCATTTTTATGTATTTAATAATTATAAATTTATATTTAATTAATTGAAAAAACATATATTATAAGTATAAGTGTAAAATTGACTTATAATATATTTAAATTAATTATTTAAATTTATATATTAAATAACACCTCTCATATAATACTAAACAATAATTAATGACGCTTCTTTTGACCCTTAATTGTGTTAGAAAAAACAAATAAATTAATTTATACTAAATTGAGATTAATTACATGTTTTGTTGCGTCAAAGTATTTTTTGTTTCACTTAAAATATCCTTTAATCAGACTGTACCATCTGTTTGGAATTATTTTTCTCATAGTTCCTATGTTCCAATCTTGTTTAGTTATTCACTATTTTCACTTACTGATTTGGGAATTAATGGCGGGGAAATTGGATTCTTAATTGGGGTTTTAATTATTTGTTTCATGTTTTTCTCTACATTGTTATGTTTCATTTACTCTTTGATATATTTGTTTTATTCCATTCTAATCATTGTATTTACAAATATAGTAGCGCTTCAGAGGACCCCTTGCCTATAAAAGGGCCTTGGATAATCCCCTGTAGCCTCATCACTTATTAAACACTCAACAAATTAAATAACTATTTTATTACATTTATATTTTTTATTAGTAATACAAATCTAACAAAAAGTCTATAAAACAAATTAAAGGTTGCTTTAAGTCTGATAGTAATTAAAAGTGTTTGCCGCGCAGAACCCTTACATTGAATAATATTATTATTAATAAATACTAAGCTTTTGTCATCTCTCAAAGTTGCTCGCTGTTGTTTTCCCTCTTAAATAAAATTAAAAATACTATTACAAATTATTCCTTCTATTTTCCCTTGTCCTCCTCCTTCTCTCCTCCTTTTCTCCTATTTTTCTTACCTTCTTCTAGACGACTGACCGACAACTGGGGACCCTTCCAAACGATGACGATCGAGCCTGGCGACGAACAACAAAACGCACGGACCACCTAGCAAAACGAAACTTTTGCCGTGACTGTGTTTTGAACTTGGGTTCGACATCTTAGGTTTATATAATATTAATTTTTATATTATTTTGAAGTGATTTTTTGATCACTATAGTAAGTTCACCTTTGCGCCTCTCACTCATATTACTATATTTTTACTGCAATAACAGTGATTGTGGCTTAATTGCTGATTCACTGAGTGTAAGTGTTCAATTATTAAAATTTTTTTTTCCTAGTTGACCATTATAGAGTGTTAAATCCTCTTAGTCCTAGAAGAATTGACATTTTTATTAATACAAATTGAATTATTAAATTAATTTTTTTTATTATTAATTATTGTTAATTTTGGTTGACTTAAAAGTACTTTGTGCTTAGTCCCAAATATATTGCCATATTTAATATTGGTAATTAATTGGTTGAATTAACTTGATTGTTATTCCCAATTTAACCTTGCAATCCATTATTTTTTAAAAAAAAATTAATTTTTTATAATAATTACTTTATATTGAATTTTTTTTTTCTATAATTTAATTAATAAATTTTTTTTTATTATTATTTGGAGCAATTATTGACTAACCTTTATTATTTTTTTTTAATAAATAATAAGTAAATTAAAATCTTCCCACTAGTATGTCCAACAATTTGGCAGAAAAAATGGATAACATGCAAGTGGATGAAATAGAAATCGACTATGATGCTGACACTGTAAGTTCTTCTAAAGTTGGTCATAAAAAATCTTATACTCACACAAAGAATTCACATACTGCAGGATGTGGAAATGACAGGAAATGCAAACAAACCAAACCCCCTTTCCCCAGTACCACAGAAGGAAGTAAAGCCTCTAGTGCCTCAAGAAGGTCTTCCAAAAGGCTTCAAAATAAAAAAGCTTCCTCTGCCACAACAAATCAGCAACCTATCCAGTCATATAAAAGAGTTGAAGACAGAAAATATGACATACAAAGCAAAGGTAGACACATTGTGGGATCAGGTCCAAGAACTCAGGAACCAGATTCAGGCCCAGGCCCCTCCTCAGTTGCCTCCCAATCAGCCTCAGTTTCAGGCTCAACCTTCACAGCCACCCAGCTCAACCATCCAAAATCCAAATACTATGGAAGTAGAGCAATGGAAATGGGATTATCTAATGAGTCACTACCAACAGAATGTGCAACACCCTCCTCATCATCAGCCTGGCCCATCCAGAACACCCAATTTCCATCCACCTCCTCATCCCTACCAACAAGGCAGGAGAAAGAAGGCCCAAGCACAATCCCAAACCCAGTCCCAGGGGAAGTTTCCTCCTCTGCCATGGTAAGTAATTTGGTTGATAGTCACTTGGGTATGTTTTCTAATAAATCTTCTTCTGCAGGTAATATTATTGAACATGGTGAAAGAACAGTTAAACCTGTTAAAATACAGCTTCCTGTAACTAGTAGCCCTATTGATGTAATTAGCAAATTGTCATTTGATGAACCTTTACATTTAACTTCTACATCTTAAATTAATCCTTCTCTTGCAATTAAAAATGATTCTGTTCCCCCTGAAATCTATACCTTAATTGAAAAAACTTCTGAGGAAATATTGAAAGATACCCTTGATTTTAATATTGTGAAAGACAAACATGTGAGAGATGTGTTAATCCATGAAAATGATAGATTAAATAATTTACACTTGCAATGTAAAGTGAGTTCTTCTGTACAAGATACAGCTTATTTAAAAATCAAAGAAACCTTGAATATTGTTCTTAGTCAACAAAAACAAATAAGAAGTGACCATAGAGCTATCTCAGATAGAAATATCAGTCTACATAAGACCTTGAGTGAATTGAAACCCCTTATTGAGGAAAATTATTCATTCAAGAATGAAATAAAATCTCTGCAAAATGAGTTTAAGAAGCTAAAAAATGATTTCCATGCACTAAGTACCAAACACTCAGGTTCTGAGGATAGAAATGTTCTATCTCTTGCAAAAGTAAATGACCAGATGTCTGAAATTCCAAGAATAAGAAACTATGTGTCTGACCTGCAGGAAAAGTTCTCAACCTTAACCATCAATAATGAATTAAATGAGATTTCTGTAAATAAGCTGCATAAAAATAAAGCGAAAAAACCTGAGCAAAGTTCATCCTTTCTTCCTCATATTTCAACCATTAAAAAAACTGACAATGAGTCTGTAAAATCTTTTGCTACTAGCAAAAAATCTTGTGATGGTCATGCACCAGCTGTTTCTGTAAATAACGAAATTTCTGTATACCTGGCTAAACTTCAGGAATTATTAATAATGAATAATTCAAACCAAAAAATGGACCATCCCAGTAGTCAGAAAAATTGGCCTAAGTTAGACCAATATCCTACCTTTGATGGTGATTCTTCCTCTGATTGGCAACAATTTATCCAAAGAATTGATAATTTAAAGAGATCTTATAAACTACCTGATGAGGAAATTGTTTCTAAGCTAATTTCTTTATTTTCCAATGTAGCCTTAATGTGGTATGAATCTGTCCTTTTAGATAACAATCATTATACATGGAATGATTGGAAATCCTTGATTGAGAGTCAGTTTGGTGGTTCAAAATTCAGGTTAGCTCAACAGAGACTGTATGAGAATACTAGATATGTATCCTCCTCTGTTGAAAAGCCCATTATTTTTCTGATGAAAATAACTAAAATCCTTAGAGCAATTGATCCAAAGATGGATTATGATATTTGGAGAGATAAAATCTTGTATAAATTACCAAATTCTCTTAGGGATTTGATTGTTGCTAGAACTGAGCATGTAAGGGAAAATTCTTCTTTCATTAATATCTGTAATGAAGTACTGCTCAACCATAGATATGAACCAAAGAATTACCTTAGTAAATCTTATAATGATCAGAATAAACCTTCTACAAAGCTCCCAGAAAAATCTGGTAAACTCTCTGCCCCAGTTGCACCTAGAAAATATGCAACAAATACTTGTTATAAGTGTAACAAACCGTGGCAGAAGGGTCATGTTTGTGACAAGAAAATTCATCTTGTTGAACATAATGAAGACACTGATGAAGTTGAACTTGATGTCAATAATTCTTCCAGTGACTGTGAAAGTAATATCTCCTATGACAATAAATCTGTTAAAGATGTTTTAATGTTGGAACATGATGTCCATTATTTAAATAATATATCTGAAGATTGTGTATTGAATTTATCTTCAGTAGAAAATGCTGAGATAATTAAAGATATTACTAACAATTCTATTCCTATATCCCCTTTAAAGGCACCTGTTATCATTAATGGTAAAAATGTTGATGTAGTTCTTGATTCTGGTGCTGGAGGAAGTGTAGTATCTGAAAAAGCTTTGGCTTCAGTGGATAAGGAATATTTGAGTAAATTATTACCTATAACTTTTGAAAAATGGAGAGGGTATGGTTCTACCTTATTTCCTATTGGCAAATACAAAACCTCTGTATTCTTCAAATATAATGGTGGTTTTGTCAGAGCTGTTTGTGAGTTTTTTGTCATGAAAAATGATAATTTGAGCAATTGGTTTATTATGGGAAATGATATTTTAACCATGTTTGGTGTGAAACTGGACCCAGCAAATAATTTCTTTACCTTAGGAATGAATGGGAAAAGAAAATTCAAAATTTCTTCTCCTAGACCTTCTGGGCATTTGTTGAAATCTTGTAACTCACTGACCCAATGTAAAGGTAGAACAACAACTGAAATGGATGATTTATTACATGAAATAAATACCGCTTCTTTTGGTGATCAGTTGACTAGTGAACAAAAGGATTCTATTGTTGCCTCTATTACCTCTTTCCCTATGGCTCTTGCTCATGGTTCTCATGTCTTGGGAATTGTTCAGGAAGAGATGAAAATTACCTTATCCTGTAATTTGAGTGATGTTCCTCCTTCCCTTAAGAAAAAACCATATCCTGCTTCTCCATCAAAAAGAAAAGATATTGAAGATAATATTGAAACATTATTGAAAATGAATATCATTGAGAAAGTGGATGTCACCCCCAAATATTGTGTCATCTCCCCAGTCTTGATTTCATATGTAAAAGATAAAGCTAGATTATGTGGAGATTACAGAGCTTTTAATACTTATACTGTTGATGATATTTATCCTTTACCCAGAATTAATTCATTACATGCTACCTTGCAAGGTGCAAAATTTATTAGTTTTCTGGATGGTAATAAAGGTTATCATCAAGTTCCAGTTGAGAAAAATTCTCAAAATTTTTTGCTTATTGCTACTCATATGGGAATATATAAGTATGTTAGGATGCCATTTGGCCCTAAAAATGCTCCTTCAGTTTTCCAGAAAGTCATGGATAACACTTTCCATCAAGAAATTATTGAAGGTTGGATCATGGTTTATATTGATGATATTATTGTTTTTTCTAAAACTTTTGATGAACATATGATTCACTTGAATAGAGTTTTCCAAAAAATGGATGAAATCAATATGACCTTATCTTTAAAAAAGTGTAAATTTGGTTTTCAATCTTTGAAAGTCCTTGGCCATGTTGTGTCAGGCTTACAAATTTGTGTAGACCATAATAAAGTTGCTGCCATTCAAAATGTGAAAGCACAAACTTCTGTAAGAGAAATCCAAAGTTTTTTGGGTATGTGTGGCTATTATAGACAATATATTAAAAATTATCAGGTCATAGCCTTGCCTCTTACAAAACTGACCAGAAAAGATGTTGCTTTTCTCTGGAATAATGACTGTCAAAAAGCTTTTGATACATTAAAAAGTTGCTTAATGACAGCCCCTATATTGGATCTTCCAGATTTTAACAAGCCATTTGTCCTTTATACAGATTCTAGCTTTATTGGTCTGGGTGCTGCCCTTCACCAAAAGCAAATTATTAATGATAAATTCTCAGAGGTTGTAATTTGTTATATTTCAAGAACCTTAAGAAATAGTGAATTGAAATATGGTGCCACTCAATTGGAGTGCTTAGCAGTTGTTTGGGCTCTTGAGAAACTTCATTACTATTTGGATGACCAAAAATTTGAGTTGGTAACTGACTGTAGTGCTGTGAAGTCTCTCTTAAACCTCAAGACACCTAACAGACATATGTTCAGGTGGCAACTTGCTGTTCAAGAATACAGAGGAAGGATGACTATTATCCATAGAGCTGGAAATGTTCACTCTAATGTTGATATGCTCTCCAGATTGCCTCTGCCAAATAATGACTCCAATCCTGCTTATGTACCTGAAGATGATACTGTTCATATCCATGGTATATTTATAGTTGATATGGAAGAGGAGTTATTACAGTAAAAACTAGATTCATATGATAAAGATTCTGATTTAAATAAAGTGGTTACTATTTTGAATGATCCTAAGAATGCTTCAATTCAAGAATTAATAAAAACTCTTCCTGCAAAGTACCAAAATGCTTTACATAAAGGAAAGTTCTCTATTGAAGATGGTTATATATATTATAGAAGAAAGCTTACCAATGTAATTGTTATTCCTCCTTCAATGAAAGAAACTATCCTCAAAATTTGTCATGATGACATATTAGCTGGTCATTTTGATCTTGAAAAAACATTGATTAGAATCAAAAACACTGCATGGTGGGCTAATATGTCTGAAGACACCAAATTATATGTTGAATCTTGTGATTCCTGCCAAAAATCTAAAAGGTTAACAGGTAAGAGAGCAGGTTTATTACAACATATTGAAGCACCTAGTGCTCCCTGGCAAATCATTAATATGGATTTTGTCACTGGTCTTCCTGCTGCAGGTATAGACAGCTTTAACTCTTGTTGGGTAATAGTTGATAGATTCACAAAAATGTGCAAATTTATTCCAACCCACAAAGATGTATCCACCAAAGAATTAGCTTTTTTATGGTGGTCTTACATGTTTACTATTATTGGTTTTCCAAAAGCCATTATCTCTGATAGGGATCCAAAATTCACTTCTGAGTTTTGGACCTCTTTGATGGATATTTTTGGCTGTGAGTTAAAATTGTCTACAGCTCACCATCCTCAGACTGATGGTCTAGCTGAAAGAATGATTCAAACTCTAGAAGATATGATTAGAAGGTATTGTGCCTTTGGTTTAGAATATAAAGACAATGACAGATTTACTCATGATTGGGTCACTCTTTTGCCTGGTCTTGAATTTGCATATAATAGCACTGTTCATTCTTTCACTGAGAAAAAGCCTTTTGAGCTTTGGTTGGGTTATGTCCCAAATACTCCTGCTCAGATTCTCAATAATAAATTACCTAAGTTGGAACTACACCCTGGTGTAAAATCTTTTATGCAAATGCAACAGCTATGCAGAAAACATGCTCAGATTTGTATTGATAAAGCATTTGAATATGAAAAGAAAAGATGGGATAAATCCCATAAAGAATACACATTTAACAAGGGTGATGAAGTGTTGATCTCTACTGTCCATTTCAATTTACAGGGCAATAACACATTAAAAGATCCTTTTGTAGGACCATTTGTTGTTAAAAGAATGGTTGGTGATAATGCAGTAGAAGTTGTATTGTATTCTCCATATGATAGGAAACATCCTGTCTTTCCCATTTCTTTGCTTAAGCCTTATACTTCCAACAGTGACTTATTTCCAAAAAGAAGAGGTAGACCTAAGAAGAACCCTCAGGAAGTCACAGAAACAGCAGAAATTGATAAAATTCTCAATGATAGAATTATCACTTCTGAGAGAGGTACTGAATATTTATAGAGATATAAGAACAAATCATCTGAACATGATGCATGGATACCTGGCAAGGAAATTTCAAATCTGCCTACTCTGTTGAAAAAATACAAAAAGAAAAAATCTTAGCATTTTTTTTATTGTTTTTTTAGAGTGAGGGAGTGTCAGCCAGGCTATTCCAGGAGTCCAGTAAATGATATGTAACTTATAAAACCTGAAATAGTGGGTAAGAATTGTATTTAATGAATATAACTTAATATTTTATTGCATAATAAAATTATATAAGTATTTTATTATATACAAGTGTTAAATTAAATTTATTGGTTATATAAATTTTTATATACAGTTAAATTGAACATAATATAATATATTCTAAAAATAAGGGCGCATTTTTATGTATTTAATAATTATAAATTTATATTTAATTAATTGAAAAAACATATATTATAATTATAAGTGTAAAATTGACTTATAATATATTTAAATTAATTATTTAAATTTATATATTAAATAAAACCACTCATATAATACTAAACAATAATTAATGACGCTTCTTTTGACCCTTAATTGTGTTAGAAAAAACAAATAAATTAATTTATACTAAATTGAGATTAATTACATGTTTTGTTGCATCAAAGTATTTTTTGTTTCACTTAAAATATCCTTTAATCAGACTGTACCATCTGTTTGGAATTATTTTTCTCATAGTTCCTATGTTCCAATCTTGTTTAGTTATTCACTATTTTCACTTACTGATTTGGGAATTAATGGCGGGGAAATTGGATTCTTAATTGGGGTTTTAATTATTTGTTTCATGTTTTTCTCTACATTGTTATGTTTCATTTACTCTTTGATATATTTGTTTTATTCCATTCTAATCATTGTATTTACAAATATAGTAGCGCTTCAGAGGACCCATTGCCTATAAAAGGGCCTTGAATAATCCCCTGTAGCCTCATCACTTATTAAACACTCAACAAATTAAATAACTATTTTATTACATTTATATTTTTTATTAGTAATACAAATATAACTAAAAGTCTATAAAACAAATTAAAGGTTGCTTTAAGTCTGATAGTAATTAAAAGTGTTTGCCGCGCAGAACCCTTACATTGAATAATATTATTATTAATAAATACTAAGCTTTTGTCATCTCTCAAAGTTGCTCGCCGTCGTTTTCCCTCTTAAATAAAATTAAAAATACTATTACAAATTATTCCTTCTATTTTCCCTTGTCCTCCTCCTTCTCTCCTCCTTTTCTCCTATTTTTCTTACCTTCTTCTAGACAACTGACCGACAGCGTTTATGGATGGAACAATCTACAGTAGGTGAGTTTCTTGTACAAAATATCAAAAGAAAGATAAAAAGTACAATATGTAAGCAATAAAAGAGATATTTGATAGAATTTTAAAGATAAAAGAATAACAATAAAAAAAAAGGAAACAAAAATATACTCATTACTAAAGTCTTTGCTTTTTTTTTGAGATTTATTATTTGATACATCAGAAAAATTTTCATCAGAATCCAGTTTAATACGTCTAACAAAAGAGGAGCCTTGGGATAATTTCTTTTTCTTGGAGCAGATAACAGGTGTTTCAAGATTTTCCTTAGAAGTTGAAGAATGAGTTGAAGCTGATGGTTCATTTGTCTCATCATCATCCCTAATGACAATGACTTCATAAGGAGGAATCAAACCCTCCTTGTAAGCTACAAATATATATGAAGAAAAAATAATATTAATAATCTTATCTTCTAATTTTAAAGGAGACAAAAAAAATGAAGAACATACATTTTTCAAGGCTTTTCACATATTGGAGTAAGTCGTTACAAGGGTTAGATAAATATGAAGGAGAAAGATTATTGTTAAGGATATTGACAAGTTCTTCTGTTTTATCTCTAGCCGATTCAATTAAACTGTGATACTGAACTCTCGTTATTTCCTGCCTCTCATTGCTAAGTACAGGAGGATTAGGTGCCATGCCATGTGGTAGACATGGTGCAAGCTCAAAAGCTTCAAAGTAAGTATCAATCTGAGAGTGGGATGGAAAACATTTGGGTGCTGGAAGATCAATTTTTTGAAAAAAAAGATATAGAACATAAGTGAAAGATATAAATTAAGAGAGTGGAACATGATACACATACAAGTGGAGGTGTAGGATTTTGAATACTAGACATATTGATTAATGAATATTAAAAAAAAGTATTCGATATCAAAAAATTATGATGTAGTATGATGAATATTTATAAGAAACTCTATTCTAGAAAGTTGAAGTTGATAATTTCATTGGATAAAAATTGAATAAGCTAAAAATTAAAGTGAGGATGAAAGAAACAGAAAACATAAAGAGGGGTATTATATATTATTTGAGCTTTTTTTAAAATGTATTATTCATAGTGGGGTAAACTAAGTAACATGCTATATCATAATCTGTTTATATTGAAGCGAAATTTGATGTAGCTAACAGAAAATACTAGGAGTTCTTTGGGGACTTTTAGTGTGAAAAAAAATAATAACAAATGTATATCCCATATGCAAATTGCCATGGGTAAATACAAAAAATTTTAAATTAGAATTTACTCCTGAACAATGGAGATACACTTAATTAGTATATCATATGAAAAAAGGATAATGCTTTAAAACTATTTTTTAAATTTACTTTCAGATGAAAATGAGAGATTCACAAATATACTGATATGCCTCACCAAACAATAAATGAATTATAAATATAAAATTGGTAACATTAGAATTTAAGATAAGAATTTGTTTTTTAAGTGACAGGAGGAGTGTCAGGCTAGGGTGTGGGCCCAGTTACCAAACCATTGATAAACTTGTATAAAACTAAGGGAAAAAATTGAATAATTATATTTTACAATATATCTTAGTCTGCACAAGATATTGTATTGTTGTCCCTAACTATACAAATAATGTTATTTTCAAAAGTTATAGGACTACTAAGTTGATATAATATTTTTATGAATCACCCAATGAAATACCTTAAACAACATTTAAAATTATTAAAACATTAATATTCACTTTGAGATTTGGATTAGCTAATTTTCCACAACTTACCACAGTTTTGATTAATATAATAAAACTTGAAAAAAAATGTTGAGATAGCCTAGAAATGGGTTCAAGAAAGTGATGAAACATATGACTTGAAACTGAACTCATACACAATTGATAAACTTCATGGATACTGATTAATTTCTATTGAAATTAATTTTGAGACTGGCATAATGAATTTTAGCTATGACCAAGTACTGTAAGTGCCATGGTTTGTATTCAATATATTGGTGTTGAATTTAATTTTGATAGGAATTAACAACTATCATATGGCACCATGCATGGAACTCTGACAGAAACCACAAAATTTATGAGGCAATAAAACTCATAAATTTGATTGAAGTTAATGTAGACCTCTGCATATTGAATACAAGCCACATCACATGAAATACACACACATAATAAAATTCTACATGAATGGCTTAAAATTAATTTTGATGGAAATTAACCAAGGCATTAAAACATCAATTTTTATATGGTGTACTTGATCAACAAGTTAATCCAACTACTTAGCTTACCTATACTTATTGGAATTTTATGCATAGTCAATGTCCATATTAATTTTGATTGAAATTAAAGTTGACTAATACATAGTGAATACATGCTATGCCACTTACCCTTTCAAGGCATAGCTACCATTAAATATGCCAGTATCAAAAATTAATTTTGATTGAAATTTATGAGCATGATAATCATGAATTTCTGGAGTCAACTGCTTATTTTTATGCATGGTGCCTTTCCAACATTAATTTCAATCAAAATTAATTTTGATACTTTCATATTGCATGTAGCTATGTCTGGAAAGTGTAAGTGGCATAGTGTGTATTCATTATCTATTGTTCAAAATTAATTTTGATCAAAATTAATATTGACATTTGCATATTAAATCCAAACCAGAAAACGACCCAAAAGATTCTTCATAAAACTTCCCATTAATTTTGATCAAAATTAAGGCTGACCATATACATATTGAATGGTAGTTATATCTGGTCTGAGTAAATGGAGATAGCTTATATTCAATATGTATTGGTCAACATTAATTTTGATCAAAATAAATGAGCATTTTGATCATGAACTTTGTTAGTCAGTTAGTTTTTTCAATGCATAATGGCATGCCAACATTAATTTTGATCAAAATTTATGATGAAATGATATAATGCCTTTTTGCATTACATGTAAAGGACAGCAAGTATTCTTAAGTATTGAAATTTACTATACATGTTGAGGTTAAATATAATATTTACATATCCATATTAATTTCTATAAAAATTAATGTTGACCAATACATAATAAATAGTAAATATGCCTGGCTAGTGTAATTGGCATAGCTTTTATTCAATCGGAATCTTTCCACATTAATTTCAATCTAAATTAAGGTTCATGATTATCATCAATCTATGCAGTCAGTTTCTTACTTTTAGTCATGGTAACATGTTAAAATTAATTTTAATTAAAGTTGAATTTGACATGCCACCAAGCATTTTTCTGTAAGATGAAAAGTTGGGCCCTCTATTCTTAAGTAAACATGTTACAATGCATATTGAGCATGTATATATCATTTACACTTTAATATTAATTTCAATCAAAATTATGTTGACCAATACACATTGAACACAAGTTTTACAACTTACACACACCAGATATTACTACCATTAAATATGTATATGGTCAACCCTAATTTCGATCAAAATTAATGAGAAGTTTTATGAAGAATTTTTTAGGTTGTTTGCTGGTTTGGATTCAATATGCAAATTTCAATATTAAATTCAATAAAAATTTATGTTGACCAATACATAATGAATACACACTATGCCACTTACACTTTCCAGGAATAGCCACCATTCAATATGCCAGTATCAAAATTAATTTCAATCAAAATTAATTTTGGAAAGGCACCATGCATAAAAATATGCAGTTGACTCCAGAAATTCTTGATCAACATGCTCCTTGATTTTGATCGAAATTAATTTTGATACTGTCACATTTAATGGTAGCTATTCCTGGCAAGTTTAAATGGCATAGCGTGTATTCACTATGTATTGGTCAACATTAATTTTGATTGAAACTAATATGGATAGATAAATGTGACATAAAGAGGTATGGACCATCAATTTGTTGAAAAGACATTTTTCTATCTCATACATTATTTGTTTTTCTTAAATAAAATGTTACTCTCTCTCAACACCTGATAACATATACCAAGTTGCTTTGAAAAATAACTGAATACATAAAATTTAATATAAGATAGCTATATTACACAGAAGATCACCGTTATACCCAAGTTATGATGATGTTGATGCTTTATTAATTGATTCCCAAATCTTTACCAGATCAATATCAGCTCCAACCCCAAGTGACTCACGTTCATTCACAGATAATTATTCTAAAAATGTTTCTGAATAGCAATTCTTGGGGAGGTATTTGGGAACATTGAATATACCATCTTGTGAAACTGTCCTTTGTGATGACCATGAATATGTTTTTGATGCCGATTTTCTTTCAGCTGGTGTATGGTCTAAGTCCTTTTCCATCTTATCCATTTTTTAAACAAATAATTGAGTTCAGAATTTTGACATCCAGGAATAGCTCTGATGGGTGCAGTTGGGGATGGTGGTGGTCCTTCCTCGATATCAGAAATGCACCTAGTATCATGAAAAAGCACAACAAAACCTTGCACATCACTGCAGAGATCTCTTGCTAACTTGTAGCGTGCACTAGAAATCTGAATTCCAACTAGATTAGCTTCATAATAATAAAAAGCAAAGTAAAATAAAAAACTTACCTTGGTCCGATAACGTTTTACTTGTGCCCTTGCCCTCTTTTCCATCTTTTCTCATTCCACCCTTTCCTCTTCTTGCCCAAACAACCTTATCATCTTCTTCTCCTTATTAATTACTCATTTCTCAATAACATATTGAGTGAACTGAAGCTTTGACTGATCAATTGTATTCAAGGTGGTGAGCCACCTGGTACAGTGGTTGCATACTATGCTTCCCATGACTTGATTCCAAGTTGATTCTGAAAAATCATGGCAAGTCAAATCAAAGGCAAATTTCCAAAAACCTTTTTCTTGCAATTCACGCTCTAAGTTTCTTTTTACAGAAAGTGGGATAGGTGCTCCTCCTTTTAGTCCTCAAGGCTCAGGTGCTGGAAAAAATTTGGGTAGTAAAATTTTGGATTGCAAGAAGGCTAGAGAATTGGTTATCAGAAATTGTTGATCAGCTTCTGAATTAGCACTTTTAGAAGATTGGACTTGGGTTAGGACAGTTTGAATGGTTTTTAGTTTGAATTGGCTCCAAGCTATCCAATTTTCAATCTCCAAAGGTGTTGGGCTCGCAGGATATTTTGCTATTTGTGTTGGTCTCCCAAGACAATACTTCAGAAAGTGGTAAATATTTTTATTTAGACTGTCTGAGCTCCCGGGAACATCATTCCTTCTAACTAAGCCTCTTACAGCCCTTAACCCCCATTCTTGTTCATGAGACTCTGCTGAATTGAGTCTGTATTAATCACTGATACCCATAATTATTGAGGGATTCACTAACAATTCAAATAAGTTAATTAAATTGGTTATTTTTAAATAAAAGAATACACTAAAAAATTGATTTACCAGCTCCACTTGTTCTTGCTCCTTTGTTAGGCTGAGCAGATGAAGATTGGTCTCCAAAAAAATCCCTCCATACTTCACTAGCCCAGTCTCTTCCTAGCTGATCTGCATGCTGATCAGCACTTTCAGGATCAGAAGGATGATTGGGATTAAAATTTCTTGTTTCTGCATGAGACTCTTGGCCTAGATTAGGATTAGGCGGTACAGATTGAGATGCATCTGGAGGTGGATCAGCAGCGGGTGGTGATGGAGTATTTCCAGTATTAGTATGTTGAGGTGGAAAAAAATAGGAATCAGTTAAGTCAACGGAAATCCCTTCAAAATTATCATCCATAATGAACTGTAATAAAAGAAAATAAAATAAAAATAATCACTCTTTAAAATTTATACCTATCAAAGTTAAAGTAAAAAAAGATACTATGTTTACAGTCTTGTTATCATGTATGTTATCTTGGGGAAAAATAAATTGAATAATATATAGCTATCAGCTAAAGTGGGAAGGTAAAACTATTTATAGTAGATGAATGAGCAAGAAGATTATTCATTAAGTAACAATTTTATCATATTTCTCATTATCATGATTTTCTTTCTTTCATTCTTACATTTAAGATAAAAATTACTCATTGAAAGCATGGGTTCTCTTGCATTAAAAGCAGCCAATGTAATTTTTCACTGATTTAATATAAGGTAAGTTGGATGCATTGCATTTTTAATCGAGCATTGAAATATTTTTTTTACCATTTACAAACATCACCAATCCTACAAATTTCCCCAATCCCAAATTAACACAAAGATTTTAGTCAACAGAAAATAAATTTGATTAATTTTTTCACTCACTACTTTCTGCAGTCAAATGGAAGTGACAACCTTGTCTTTGATTCCAAACATTACCTTTTTGTTCTTGACAGTAGCTGCATGTCCAATTATTGCATCTTTCTTAATCACAATTTGAGTTGCTTTGGCTACTCTTACTAACGACAATGCACTTGTGGGAAAAGCTCATAGGTATCCTTTGATGTTTCTTCTGGACAGAGCTTCTTGAAGGGACTTACTATTAAATAGATTTGATCATTCTCTTCCTTTGACCTGAAAAGATAATCAATTTGCCCAAACTGGCTATCTTTTCCATAGTAGAATTCAATTGTTGAATTAGCAATGTGTCGATGGTAACTAGTAAACCTCTTTCCATGTATCAATATGCTTGCTATGTTTTTAACTACCAAATCCCCACTTTCTCCAATGGTGTCAAAGCCCGTCTTGAAGTTTCTTTTCCCATTTGTGCCCTTACCCATTTAGTAAATAATGCCCTACTTAGATGGATCTATTTGTTTTGTTTATCGAGATCAATATGGATTTTTTTAGTCTCACATTGATCATTATCTTCAGCTTCACCAAGATCTAATACCCTAGACTTCCAATACCAATGTTTGAGCATTGTTTGCGGTATCTCTCCTGTGGTCAATATTAATAAATTAGCACAGCTGAGTTTTTAAATCATTGCTTACAAATATTACATACGTGGATGGTGATCGTTTGGAATTTCAGATAATATATGATTCACCCGCTCTCCAGACCAAGTAGCTGTACCTGATGGTGGACCAAGACGCTTTATCATTTCAAGATAATGTTGAGTGATATGCAGATTTGGCTTTCCCTTAATACTCTTCAAACCCTCTTCCAGGCACTCACAATACTCTAACAGAAATTGATCTAGATCTTTAAGCTCATTAGTCTGTATATTTTTTAATTTCAAAAATTGGTGATCGAGAATAATGTTACAAGTGACTTGAGAAGATAATATTCTCTTGGTTTTTCAGCTGAGGAAGCTTAAGATTCCGATTCTTTAAATTTTTTAAACCAAAGGGGTATAAGCGACAAAGAGAAGTAGAGAGTATACAGCATGTGCCATTCTGCTACCTTGAGGGATCCTGCCTTTTTAGATCCTACTGATTTTGGAACTCATGTTAGCCAGGAAGGCCTTCTTACTTGATCAATCATCTTCCATACAGCCTGTATCTCTGCTGCTGTGATTTTTGAATTACTACTACCTTCATTTTCTTTCTCCTTATCTTTCCTTTTATTTTCTTCATCTCTAGCTGTCTCATTTGATGAGTGAGATCTTTCACTTTGTGATATGCTAATGCTCCATTGCCTTAAGTTATACAATGAATCCCTACTGCCACTGCTGTTAGACTTTAATGAGGCCAAATCGCTATATGGAGGATTAAATTTGGAGCTGGATGGCCTACTCTGGCTTCTTGATCAATTTTTTCCCAATCCTTCACTATCTAGTCCATGATGACTTGATGACTATCTTGAACTTGTAAGTCTTTGCTGCTTGTGCTGTCTTGTGTGCCCTGTATTATCATAATCATTATTTTTGGTGCTTAAGCTACTTCTACGTTTTTTAAAATGTTTGTGCAGTGAAGTATCAGAAAAGAAATTTTCATCTTCTTCTCTTACATGCCAATTTTTATCCTTTTCCAGCTTTCTTTCTAGATCTTTTGCTGCATTTTTGATTTGAAAATATCTTAGACTGTGATTTTTTAGGTTGCCAAGCATATGTGAATGCATACCATCAATTGAGCAATTTTCAGTTTGACGCCAATATTAAAGGTTATTCAGCTCACTCCATCATACCCCATGATTCTGAACAATTGATACACGCTCCCAATGTGACTTAGAATTTTTCCACTTGGTTGCCCAGCACATATGATCCTCATGATTCCATAATGAAAAATTTCCCACATTCTTTTCACTAATTTCATCTTTAGAGATATTACAGAAAGAGCAGAACATTCTTGCAGAGTGACTTGAAAAGCCAGCGAATTTTTGTATTGCAGGAATGTCACCTATCAAAGAGAACAATGCAACTCTTAATTTCCAGCCTTGTGGATAAAAATGCTTCTTTTCAATCAATATACCATCCCATAGAGTTTGTAGATCATTAACCAGTGGTTTTAGAAGGTGATTAAGCTTTTCACTTGTGGGTTCTGTTGGTCCAGGTATAATAGCATACAAAAAAAGATTTTCCATTTTGTATCTATCTTCTTGAGGTAGGTTCATACACACCATCATAATATTGCCTACAGACTTCTGATGACCTCCAATCCTATTACCACCAGGCCTAAACCAGTCAACATATAAAGTAAACATTAAGTTGCCTGAAGTTATCCTATATTCATCATCATTTCCACCCAGAGCTGGAGTGTTAATGGAAAAGTTTTTCCAAATTGAACCATCACTAACATCCTTCATCAAATCACACTCTACATCGTCTGCCACAGGGGTTTTCTTCTCAATCAGAAGCTCAAATTTGAACAGTTTGATCTTTTCCTTAAGCCAGTCAATAAAAGAATGGTGATGAAATGTTTTGAGAGATAAGTATTTTACATCCCCTTGATGTTCCTTCATCAAATACAGACTTTCATCACATTTAACTACAATTTGTCCTGCTCCAAAAATTTTTAAATAGTGATTTTATGATAAAAAAATGGTTGATTGCAACATAGTATAGATGGTTTAGATTCAGAGTTATACTCATTAAGAGCAAAGCATTCAGGACAGCATGTTTTAGTGAAAAATGATTGATTGAGCTTTAATCGACTAAAAACCGTATCTATTGAGCGTAGGATCAGGCGGACAATGCTATCAGAATCCAGTCTTCCACTATCACCTAGAAGTTTGAGCTTCTTAATTTCTTCATCTAAAAATTGAGTACAACCTTCTTTGCTCAAATGATGATTCAGAGAAAGCTTTGCTGCCTGCCACATAATTATTTGGCTATACCGTTCCCCAAGATTTGAGTTTCTAAAGACTTTTGAAGATACTTCTGCCCCCAATAGCAACTTCCCCTATATAATAAATCATCAAAACATCATAAAGACTTTTATTCTCACTTTGAAATATAGATATACAGCTTAATATTTCTGTGGAGCTGGAACTTCCAGTTTTAAGTGGATTGTTGGAAGAAATAACCATCTGGGCCTTCCAATATCTTTCCTCTTGTTGTTTTGCATAAGAATTAGAGCTTTTGAAAGCCATACAAACTTCAAAGGACCCAGAAGAAGTATGATACTTTCTATTGAAACATCCAAGCTCTTGACATTTACATACATGAAAAAATGGAGGCATTGTAATTGTGATAAATGTAGGATAAATTTAGCTGTCGGAAGTTACCAATTGAAGGTATTCCTTTTTTGCAAGGCACTAGCTAATATAAGCCATATTTTTTTATCAAAAGAATATGATGGAATATGTTTTGAAATTATTTAAGTTTTAATGTTTAATTTTTAATCAGATAAATTACATATTAAGTAAAAGCTATGCAGTCTGCTTTATTTGTATTCTGTATACTCTCTGCATTTGTACAACAATGCATGCATGTTTATCAGAATATTTTCTATCATAGAAAATATTCTATTGTACACACAAGTATTTTAATTATTTTTCTATCAAATGCCTTCTGAGTTATATCCAACTACCCTATAATTATTTGATTTTAGTAAAAATTCTTAGTTATGGACTATAAGAAAAGTAATCCATATTTTTAACATAATTATATAAAAGTTACCCCAAAAATCAATGTTAAACCCAAAAATAAGGTTAATATTTTGTAAAAAACAATCACAAACATATTTCCTTCACTTTGAAAATTGGTCTGTACTAGGTAGAATTTTCCATAAAGAAATAATCAAAAATACTCAAATAATAGATGCTACAAAAGTGTAAACCTTAAAGCATTACAAAAAATCTGAAACCTTCTATAAATTTTCATAAATAAATGTGAAGAAGTTACACTTTAGTCTATTTATTCAGGTTGAAAACAATTACTCAATGGAATATATATTACTCTTACATTGGACCAAAAATAATTTTTTGGTAATCAAAAAATGAACATAGCCTCACATTTATCAAATTATTTTTGTGGAAACATTTTTTGAAAAGAAAAAAAAATCCTTTTCTCAAATTAGTCTGCTTTTATCACATAATCACTCTCTTCCTTTTGTACCATTCATTTTGAGTTCAAATTGAATATAAAAGTATAATTTATGCATATTATAATGCCATAAAGTTGAAATATTTCTTATTCTTAATTTTTGTGATACTTCTCCTTATATCAACTTTGATCATAAAGTTTTGAAGCTCCAAAATTTATCCTTTCTCTTTGTTTAATTTTATTGAAAACTTTCTTAGTCTAATTGTTTATGAACCCTAGAAGCTCTTACTTTTCTCATGGAAACCTGCCCAAAAACACACAAACACTTATAAGAATTTTTAATGAGACTTTGCCTCCATTCAATTCTCACTTTTGTAGATCTATAAACAATTTTTGTTGTTCACTTTTGGATATGTCACCAGAATCAAATGGATGGAAACAAAACCCTACTGAGGAGCAATTACACAGATTTTCATCATTTGACATGAATTCTTGCAACATTGCCTTTGAAATACCTCATCCAGAATCAAATTCAGCTGTTTTGGAAAAGTTTTCACCAATTTTCCATGAATCTTTCATTGACCACCTTTGCATGTGCGGTTTCCCAGGGTCAACTTTCACTTGCAACCTAGATTAGTTTGACAAATGGAACCAGGTCTTGACAAATATTCTCATTAAACACTGGGACAATTCCTTAAAAACCAATAATTTGATTGCATATCCAATTGACTCAACTCAAATTAGATTCTCAAATCAAATGGGAGTTCTTCACCATTTGTTTTTAGGTTATTCTGATAAATTAAGACTTGGGAAGGATTCTGATAGCTCTCAAGAAATAATCAAAGTGAGAAAGCATAAATATAGAATAAAAAAAAATTATGAATATCCACTTTTTTTCAACAATTTTTATTTATGACCTTTATTTCAAATAACAAATATTCTTAGAATTCAGTTAACCAAACTAAACTTCTTACATAACTTCCATATTGTGAAACTTATCACAACCTTTTCACAAAATCAAATGTTGTTCAGACACCAAAATTGATAATGATGGATCTTTAGGACATTGTGGCATTCCAAATCTGGGTAGGCTACTTAGGTGAAAATTTGATTGGACCTTTGTTGGAAGAAAATCATGGTGTTAGCAGGTGTTAATTTGGTTGAAGGGAATTAACTGGATTTTTTTTGGGTGGATTTATGGTGATTTTTGGAGGATTTATGGTGATTTTTTAGAGGATTTATGGTGTTTTGGAATTGATATATGTTGGGATTCCTATTGTTATTTGATGTTTTCATGGATTGGGTATTGGTTTAACTGGATTTTCTAGGGCTCTCTTGGTATTTTTGGCGGATACAGTGTGCTCATGGAGTAGCCATTTTTTTCCGGTGCGTGCCAGTGTGCTCCGGTTCTCTCTGGTGATTTTCCGGTGCAAAAGCGAAGTGTACTGGAAAAACTCTGTCATTGTGGAAAAGTTTGGTTATGGTGAAAAGATTAACTCACTCTGGCCAAATTAGCTCATTATGGCAAAAAGAGCTCATTTTGGCAAAATTTTCTCACAATGGGAAAGTCTGATCACCAGTGCAAAGTTTGGGCACTGCAGAAAAGTCTGGGCACTGTGGTAAAGTTTGGTCACTGTAGGAAAGTCTGATCACCAGTGCAAAGTTTGGTGACTGCAGAAAAGTCTGGACACTGTGGTAAAGTTTGGTCACTGTAGAAAAGTCTGATAACCAGTGCAAAGTTTGGTCACTGCAGAAAAGTTTGGCTATTGTGGCAAAATTTGGTTAGAATTTATCATGCTTGTTAGATTAATAGTTTATTGTAGATCCTACGCATGTAGGGTATTGTTGGGAAGGTCTGGAGGAGGAGAATCAGATAGAAGGGGGAGAATCTTAGTCTTCTACATGTTTTTTGTCTTTTAGTTTCGATAACAAGGGTCTTTATTGATAATTAACAATATTTAACATATAACAACAATTATAATAAAAAATATCAACATATAGGGTACCATTGGATAGCTCTCATCCTGGGTGACTCAAATTTATTTCTTTTCTTATAAAATTTATAAAATATAAATATAATAAAGAACACTCTTTAATTTTGGTGGGAAACTGGGTAAATCTGGGGCAGACCTTTAATAAGGCACCTTTGAACAGATCATCCCAAGGGTAGTTTCTGGGGTACTTTACTGTACTTTTCAGTCTCTGGGGCAAGTGTTGCGGCTTATTCAAAGTATTTGCTGTGACTTGTATTAGTGAAATCTGGTATAAGGTATTTGTTTTGGGGGTGTAATCATTTATTGCACTAATTTTTTTCTATATTATAGGTTTCCAACACTTTCAAAGTCTTTCTCTCAGATTTTCAAATTATCCAACTCTTCAAGCAGATCTTCAAGCTTAGTTAATCGAATCATGCGTTTACTTAGAGGTACAGGGATTTCTTTTTGTTTTTCCAACTCCCTTGGATTCTGCGTGCAGCAAGGTGACTGTAGGAGTCTACTCTACACCGTGTAAAACAAGCCGTTGAAAGGTATAGTTTCCTTAAACAAGAATCAACTATACCTCTACCATTAATAGAATTACAGGAGGCCAATACAATAAATTATTGATATGTAGAAAAAAATGATCCCATAAACATGTGGATACTATGATATTTTATTTTATTTTATTATTTAATATATAATGATTGAGAATAATATAAACTTTAAAAATGAAATAGTGAAAAAAGATATTCTTACTTGAAATTTAAAAAAAAAATCCTTGGGTAGAAGTTGATTGATCGATAAATGGACAGCTAATCTGTTGATTTAAATTTTTAGGAATAGATTATTGTAGAAAAATAAGTATTATTTTTATTGAATGAAAAAAATGAAAAGAGAAAGACAAACCAATATAAAATTTGGATGCTAACCAAAAATCAGCTTTTTGATTATACTATGACAAGTTAGAGATCAAGCTGCCAAGAGTTAAAAACAATCATCAGTTCTATTTTTTTTATTTTTTAAAGAGATTTAAAAGGAGACTAAAAGACCAACAATCCAAGTTAGTAATCTGTAAATAAGTTACTTTGGTGGCAAACCTAATGATTGAGAAAAATGGATTCCCTAAAAGTTGAACATATATTTAAAGTGAAATTAATATTTTTACTTAAGAAACAAGTATAAGAGTCAAACCAAAATAAAAAACTTTTAAGTGAAACAGATGGAAAGCTAATTATTTTAATGACCTGTCTCTTGTAAGTGGAAGGAGAGAAGTAGAAAATTTGCCACTTGGATGAAAATTTGCTTACAGTTATGTGTATAGAAACACGCAAATTACTGAAGCCGGCTTCAAGGCATGCAGTGACTTGCATAAGGCGTATATGCAACAGTTTTTTACACAGAAATATATTGTACAAATGAAGAAAAAACATTATCACATGCTTTTAATTAAAACTTACATATTGTTTTTACAGCTTATTTTTATAGGGTTTCACGATTTATAATTCAAGGAACCAAAGCCTGGGCTTGTTTTACACGGTGTAGAGTAGACTCCTACAGTCACCTTTCTGCAGGCAGAATCCAAGGGAGTTGTAAAAACAAAAAGAAATCCCTGTCCATCTAAGTAAACGTAAGATTCAATTAACTAAGCTTGAAGATCTGCTTGAAGAGTTGGATAAGTTGAAAATCTGAGAGAAAGACTTTGAAAGTGTTGGAAACCTATAATATAGAAAAAAATAAGTGCAATAAATGATTACACCCCCAAAACAAATACCTTATACCAGATTACACTAATAAAAGTCACAGAAAATACTTAGAAAAAGCCGCAACACTTGCCCCAGAGACTCAAAAGTACAGTAAAGTACCCCAGAAACTACCCTTGGGATGATCTGTTCAAAGGTGCCTTATTAAAGGTCTGCCCCAGATTTACCCAGTTTCCCACCAAAATTAAAGAGTGTTCTTTATTATATTTTTATTTTATAAATTTTATAAGAAAAGAAATAAATTTGAGTCACCCAGGATGAGAGCTATCCAATGGTACCCTATATGTTGATATTTTTTTATTATAATTGTTGTTATATGTTAAATATTGTTAATTATCAAAAAAGACCCTTGTTATCGAAACTAAAAGACAAAAAACATGTAGAAGACTAAGATTCCCTCCCCCCATATTATTCTCCTGCTCCATACCTTTCCAACAATACCCTACATGCATATGATCTACAATAAACTATTGATCTAGTAAGCATAATAACTTTCTAACCAAATTTTGCCACAATAGCCAAACTTTTGGCACAGTGACAAAACTTTGTACTGGTGATCAGACTTTTCTACAGTGACCAAACTTTTCCACAGTGCCCAGACTTTTCTGCATTGACCAAACTTTGCACTGGTAATCAGACTTCTATACAGTGACCAAACTTTGCCACAGTGCCCAGACTTTTCTGCAGTGACCAAACTTTGCACAATGACCAACTTTGCCACAGTGACTTCACTTTTGCACCGGAAAATCACCGGAGCAAACCAGAGCACACCGGAAAAAAATGGCTACTCCATTAGCACAATGCATCCACCAAAAAATACCAAGAGAGCCCTAGAAAATCCAGTAAAACCAATACCCAATCCATGAAACCATCAATAACAAATGGAATACCAACATAAATCCATTCCAAAACACCATAAATCCTCCAAAAAATCACTATAAATCCTCCAAAAATCACCATAAATCCACCCAAAAAAAATCAAGTTAACTCCCTTCAACCAAATAAACACCTGCTAACACCATGATTTTCTTCCAACCAAGATCCAATCAAATTTTCACCTAAGTAGCTTAACCAGATTTGCAATGCCACAGTGGATGTGATTAATATTTATTTTCACTTATTTTTCAAATTCAATCCACTTATCCATATCATTTGTTCACATAAGGTTGGAAAACTAACCTTCAGCTGTTATGGACACCTTTTTTATCACTTATTTTTTTTTGCCACTAAGTTGACATTTGGCTACAAAAGTGTTAACAACCAAGCGTATATTTCTGAAAAACAATATGCACACAAAATCAGTATTTTGATATTTTAAACTTGTTAAAACTGGGTATATATGTTTTGGCATTTAAAAATATCCAATACCACTTTTTCTAGCTTTAATTTTCTATTATGCACATATACATTTCACAATGTCAAAAAATTAATGCCAAATGGCATGAAAAAGAGTAGCACGAATTTCAATATCTCATCTCATCTTATTTCTTATTAATTCAAACCAACCAGTCTCCCCCTGGATGCTAGTTTATTTCCTATAGTAGCCAAGGTTGCTTAAAGCAACATCGGCTGCTCAAATCTCACGTTAAAACCTCCCAGCCAGTGTTATCTGGCTGGGAGATGAACAAAATACTATTGCAACCAAAGTCGCTACAAGCGACTTTGGTTGCTTTAAAAAAAGAGTTGCAGCCAGTTTTATACTGGGTGCAAGTCATTAATATATAAAAAAAAAGCAAGCAAAGTTGCTGCATGCAACTTCGCTCACTTTTAAACACAAGATCATGCAGGCAGTTTTAAAGCTCCTGCAAGATGTATTATAAATTTGACCAAAGCCACTTTTAGTGGCTTTGGTCTTTTTTTAAATTTTTTTTAAACACTGCCAGCTTAAAGCTGGCAGAAATTTTTTTTCTTTTCAATTCAGAGCCACTTCCTGTGGCTCGGGTTATTTTTTTTATAATTTATTTTAAATAATTACCAGCCAGGCTCCCCCTGGCCAGTAGTAAATATTTTAAGCAGCCAATGTTGCTTAAAGCAACATTGGCTGCTCAATCACATTAATACCTCCCAGCCAGTTTTATCTAGCTGGGAGAAGAATAAAATATTATTGCAACCAAAGTCGCTAAAAGCGACTTTGGTTGCTTTAATAAAAGACTTGCAGCCAGTTTTATACTGGCTGCAAGTTATTAATATATAAAAAAAAAGCGAGCGAAGTTGCTTCATGCAACTTTTCTCACTTTTAAACACAACATCTTGCAGGCAGTTTAAAACTGCCTGCAAGATGTATTATAAACTTTACCAAAGCCACCTTTAGTGGCTTTGGTCTTTTTTTCATTTTTATTAAACGCTGGCAGCAATTTTTTTTTTTTTTTTCAATCCCGAGCCACAGGAAGTGGCTCGGGTTATTTTTTTTGTTTTTTTAAATTATTACTAGCCAGGCTCCCCCTGGCTCGTAGTGTTATCTGAACTTTGAAATCTTGTAAAAAAGCTTAGAGGAAATATAAAATGCATATTCTTTGATCCATTATGAATTATGAGTGGTAGAGGATTGATCAAGGGATTAATAGCTATAAAATAAAATGGGCCATTTCTGATAAGGAGAGTTCTAAAACAATAGATATTTTCTATGAAAATGAGATGGGATGGAGTAAATTAGGGGGTCTCAAAACTGATCAAATATTCCACATAATCACACCATAAAAAAATTTCAAAACACCCCATCAGAAAATGAAATACACCTGCCCTAGACAAGTGCACTTTGATGGTGTGTTTTACCTCAAAAACAGCTTCTTTTGGGAAGAAAAAGACATCAAAACACATCTCTCATTCATCTTGATTAGTCAGCACTAGGTACAGACAAGGCATCTCCTTAGATTCTTTTTCACCTAATTTGTAAGGACTTATTATTCAACATGTGAAAAATGTGACTTCCCAACACTTAAGCATCCACTTCATCATAAACTCACTGTCATCCAGGCTATACCAGGAGCCCAGCAAATTATATGTTAATTTATTGGACCTGAAAGAGGGCGTAAGAATTGTATTTTATGTATATAAATTAATATATTATTGAATAATAAAATTATATAAGTATCTTATTAATAATAAGTGTTATATTAATTTTATTGTTATATAAATTTTTATACATTTAAATTAAGCTTAAATATATTTTTATTCTACAAATAATGGCGCATTTTTATTTGTTTAATAATTATAAATTCATAATTATTTAATTACAAAAACATATATTATAATTATATATGTAAAATTGACTTATAATGTAATTAAGTTAATTAACTAATTTTATATATATTAAATAAAACTTCATATATTATTAAGCAATAATATTGGGCGCTTCTTTTGACCCTTATTTGTGTCAGGAAAAAATTATTAAATAAATTAAAATACTTATTTAATAACATAGTATTAAAATCCCCATTTTAAATTACAAATTTAAACTGAATTGAATCTATTCCATGAATTTTGCGGTGAAAATAATTTTATCTGTTTTACTTAAAACCTTTGCATGTCACTATAATATCTGTTTTTGATTATTTTACTCACTGTTCTTATTTTTCAAGCTTACTAAGCTACTAATTATTTCAATTAATTGTTTTGGGAACTTATGGTGGGAAAATTGATTACTTACTCACGGATCTAGTTTATTGTTTCATGTTTTTCTCTCAATATCTATGTCTTAGTTAAATTCTTTTATATTCATTTTTCACTTTATTACTCTTTTGTAATTACTTATTTTGGCGCTTCAGAGGATCCCTTGCCTATAAAAGGCTTTGGATAATCCCCTGTAGCAACATCACTTACTATACAATCAACGTTTGAACATATTTTTAATATATTAAGTTTATAATATTTTTATTAGTATTGAAATTTTAAATTAAAAATTTTATATAACTAACTACACGTTGCTTTAAGTCTGATAGTAATAATAGTGTATTCCGCGCAAAGAAAACAATCCTTACTCTATATAAATATTGTCATTTAATAAGCCTTATCTTATGTGTCAGCTCTCAAATATACCGTTGTTGCTCCTCTTTAAATAAATTAAATCATTTTGTTATCTTAGTTTTTTTATTTCTTAAAACCCTTTTCTTTCTTCCTCTTCTTCTTTCACCTTTTCTTCCCTTCTTCTAGATGACTGGCGGACAAGTCGAGGCCTTTCCAAACGACGACAACGATTGATAATTGCGACAAACGACATAGCGCACGGACCACCCAGCAAAAAATAAACTTTTGCCGCAACCGTTGTAGACCATCCTATAGTGCTTGCTATAGGCCTTGACCAAGGGAGTTGGAGAAAAACCAGAGAAAATCCCCTGTCCCTTTAGAAAGATAGAGTGAGATTTACTTGCTAAAGTAAGTTGGTTCCTGTTTTGCTAAAGCTCCTTTTCAACACACTTGACTGCTTGATGAGCCAAGAAAGTAGTCACCAGATGGACTACCAGACCAAATATCTGAAATAAAGAACAAAGTCCACACCAGAGACAGCAAATATACTTGATGTAGGCTGCAAATCCACACCAGAGACAGAAATAATACTTGCTATAGCTTTCAAGACTATAACAGAGAAAACAGTTGCCAAAGTTAAGTTAAATGAAGAACTCACTTGCAACAAACACAGCCAATTGTGGCCAGAAAACAGTGAAAACTGAGTGAGGAACAATGATATCACCTCCGGATGGTTGTATGATGATTAAGGTTGCCCCAAACTGTCTTATTCACTATGTACACACAGACCACTAACTAAGAGCCCATGCGCACCCACCAATCTGGTGCCTGTACCCGCAAAATTGCATAAAAAACCCTCCTGAAGCGCTCCCCATCCTCCTAAAACAGAGGCGGGCGGGCCGCCCGACGTCGGAGATGCTGCCTGAAGCGGCCCGGCCTCCCTGAAGCCAGAAAACCAAGAAAAACAACTAATCTACTTAGAAAAATTAGCTACAACTACTAAAACCTTTAAAACACAGAATTTCACTATAACAACATTGTGACATGAAATATAGAGAAAAATTAGCTCTATCCAATGGTACTAAGCACTTAACCCTAATACCTAAGTTTAGCCCGTAAAACACGAAAAACAAAATTAAACAGCAATCTTTTATATATGAAAAATGAGGAAATGACCCCTTAAAACTCAGAATATGAAAAATTTCTTCAAGACATAAAATATAGAGAAACACCAGGGCTATCCAATGATAGTACCCACATACCCGCAGACCCGATATCCACGGAATAAAACCAGATAAATACCCAATTCCTTAACAGATGTCAATTAAGACATGCACAAACAGCGCCAAATCACACAACAAAGGCCCCTGCCAATGTTGGAAGACCACATCCTCCCTCCAATTGAGAATGTCCACATTCTTTCTTCATCCAACCACCATGTTCAACCTTCTTCCCAATTCTACCTCTGAAATGGGTCCTTGCTAATACTGCATCAACAATAATTTAATCTGCACCATGACACCACCTGTCCATCCATACATAACGTCCTGTGATGGCTGCAAATCTAGAAAGAAGACCTGCCACAGACCTTGTCCACTATTTTCTGCAATTGATTCACCTCCACCTCAACCTGGTCCATCTTCTGCCAGCACAAAAAGGTCTAGGCCATCCATCCTGATACCCAGATTAATCAAAAAGCTCCACCCTTCCCAGAAGAGTGCCACAACCCATAAAACAACTAGTTCCACCATCCCTAATCCATCTGATTGTAAAGAACATTCATTTCTTCTTTCAACTTTAAAACTGATGACTTCTCAGTTCCTCCATCTTCTGATAGTGATGATAACAATGTAGGATCCATTGCACCACCAACACCAACGCACTTGCCCACTATCAAGGCCAAGTTCCAACAACACACATCTCAACAGAAACAACTTCTGCTTCACTACTTCCAATCCACTCCTGCTAGAGATCCACAGGAAATTGTGAACAGAAGACACCTCATTCACCAGTTCAAGGCTAATTCTGAACACTTCATTTCATCTCTTTATTCCCTCTGTAATTCCACTAGTACCTGAGTTTGATTCAGAAAAGAAAAATTGACCACACCCTCTATAGGATGTAACCACAAACAACCCTCAGTTTTAAGTCTTGGGGGACCATCCTCATTTTATAGTCTTGGGGGACTCAAAAACCCTCAGTTTAAAGTCTTGGGGGACTCAAAAACCTAAATCATAAACCCAGAACCAGAGATCAACCAAATTAAGACACAGAGAAAAAACTAACATTCTGGGGTAATTGTAAATAGAGCAGCCAGCCCATCAATTACCCCCAAACTTGCCTTTGCTAAATTTGGAGGCTCCCCCTTTGGATACCCTCCACAAATCTTTCAAAACCAACTCCAACAACAAAAACTTTTCCCTCAGTTTATAGTCTTGGGGGACTTAACTAACAACAATCCTCAGTTTAAAGTCTTGGGGGACTAACACAGTGTTCAGTTTAAAGTCTTGACAGACTAGTCTTGATAAAATCTTGAAACCAGCCAGTTTAAAGTTTTGGAGGACTAACAGAAACCAGATTTCAGTTTAAAGTCTTGATGGACTGGCAGAATTTTGCATAAAATAGACGCAGCCAAGTTCATACAGACCACTTCTACAGCCAACCTGCTGAACTTCCACTTTCACTTCATCATCTACCCATCACTGACAAAAAAATCTCCTCCTATCCCATTTTATCATCTTTTCTCACCACAGATCATGGCTGGATCTCCTTATATTAACCCTTCTACTCTCCCTTGCTTCACTGCTCCCTAGGACTATGCCTGCAAACAGTGCATCCACATGTGCAGACCTTGCACATTCACTCTTCCAACTCCTGAATCCAAATTCTACAACAGGTCTTGTGATTCTTGCTATTCCAAAAAGAAAAGATATGACAGAGATGCCAACTACCCTATTCCTCCTCCTTCACCTTCTCACAAATACATCTCTAGATCCCCAACTAGAACCCCAGATCTTGGTCCTTCCTCTTCCTCTTTATCTTCAGCATCTTTCAGAAGATCCAGTAGCTCCGCTTCCAGAACTCTTCCCAAAAGACCAGCCTTAGCTTCCCAAGAAACTGCTTTTATCTCCACCAAATTAGCTCCAAAAGCTTCAATATCAACTCCCAGGATTCTAGACCACGTCCAGGAAGCCCAGCCGACGTCGGGAGGCCCGCCCGCCTCACTGGACAGTGAAAATCTGGCTCCAAATCACCAAAAACGACCAGAAAATAGCCAAATTACATCAATCAACGAAAACAACTCTACAAAATCGCCTCCCACTGCTCCCAGAGCAATGCAGCCAACTCTTACATAGTCCAAAAACTTCAAATTTTCACAAACTTCTAGGAGACCTGTCAGAGAACCCCAAGAAGAAACCAGAACACCACACACTGCACCCAAGCAACAACTTCGTCCCCAACTAAGACAAAGAAACTACACCTCTCCTCTGTCAGCCAACTACTCTTCTGACAGTTCCATCTCTTCAAAAGCTCCATCCAGAAGAGAGAAATCTGCTTCCAAATCCCCCTCTCCTGCTCCATCCTTTAACAACCCTGGTACTCCATCACCAGCACCTCCTCCAGCTGAATCCAACAGAAATATCAACCTTAACCACAACAACAATCCCACTGCTCCAACTAAGCCCCAGGAACATCAGCCTCCTAGTTCACCTTCTCAAAATCTTTCAGAGGAAGACCATGAGAATCCATATCTTTCCCTAGTTGATCCACCCACTATGACCATTAAAAAATCGTCAGAGCTCCAAATTCCAGCTGCTTACAAATTTGATGAGCTTCCAATCTGTAAGTACCAAATTAATTATCCCATTTCTTCAACAAAAATAATTACTGATCCAACTCTTCTTGTCTAGTTGGCACCCCTCCAACTGAATCTATTATTGGAGTTGGCCAATCTCTTGAAACTTCTTTGACCCTGGATTATGGAGACATGAAGAAACACCTAAGCACCATGTGTTCCAACATGCTAAAAGCCTTTGCCCTCCATGGACCTTTGAATGACTTTGAAAAATCCCTGAGAAAGCGCCTGTTGGACGACCACTGGAAAATGTCTAGGATAATTAAGCACACCCTCCAGCACTCCATTCCTGCATCTTCATCTTCTTCCTCTGAACTTCCCTCTAATCCAATTCCTGACCATTACAATCCCTATCATCTCTCCAGCAGGATGCACTTCAAAGAACACAGTGCTTCCCACCATCCCAACAAAAAACAAAAACATCATCACAATCGGGACCAGCCTCCAGAAGCTTCATCATCCAGACAATGAGCTCCTGCAAAAGATTAAAAACATAATAATAATATAAAACAATTAATAAAAATAATTTCAGAATTTTTTTTTTTTTTTATGACTACTAATATACTAAAATAAAAAAAATTAATAAATAAAATGAAATGAAATAACATAAATGAAATAAAATAAAATATAAAAAATAATACAAATTGTATCCCCCAGCCAATTGGTGAGCTGATCCCCTGATACCTTACCCACATCCAAGTGCACCTTGATGTGGATACACAATTAATTCTTTTAAATGATTAACAGAAAATAAAATTCAAAAAATTTAGAAATTCAGAAGATAATAAAAATAATGAAACACAGAAACACATGAAATAAATAATAAAATAAAAAAAAGAAAATAGCATTGCCCAGTCCCCACCAATGCTTACCCACATCCAGGTGACCCTGATGTGGTAACACCCTATATTTTTGATTTTATAATTTTAAACAACCCCCATAAAAAAATTAAAAGAAAAAAAGAGAAAAAAGAAAATAATCTAAAACTGCTATCTAGCAAAAACATAACTGCAAAATCAAAGACAGTCCAGCTCCATAGATGGTCCAATAAGGGAAAGTCCGATCCATAGAAATGATCACTGTGTGGGCTCCCTCCAATAAGTAAAAATGATGGGGGACCACCAGTGATCCACCACCAATCTGAAAGAACCAAAGATAAAGAAGACAGTCCCAAACCAGTTTAAAGTCATAGTGGACTTGAAACCTGAATAATAAACAACAGAACTAGAATTAAACTAGGAAAAACAAAAGACTTGAGACAGACATTCTGGGGTAACTGTTCTACAGAGCAGCCAGCTCATCAGTTACCCCCAAACTTGCCAAAATAAAATCTAGAAGCCCCCCCTGGGTACCTTCTAACAAAAACACAACATAAAAAACAAAAAAACCAAAACCAATAAACAGTGAAGAGTCCAGCACTTGAAAACCAGAGGAAATTCCAGTTTAAAGTCATAGAGGACTAAACCCTGTGGAAAGAAACCAATAATAGGGTTCAACCAAATTAAGAGAAAGGGTTGGAAACAGACACTCTGGGGTAACTGTTGATAGAGCAGCCAGCCCATCAGTCACCCCTACACTTGCCAAGATCAAATCTAGAAGCCCCACCCATGGGTACCTTCTAACAAAAAGTTTCCAACACAAAAGTTGCTCTGCAACACCAAAAATTTCAAAACAAAAAAAGAACGTTCCATAGTTTATCCTCATTGCGGAGTCAATCTTCTTCATGCCTAGTGCCTCTGGGATAAAACCTCTTCACTTGGTCTGCAGCCACCCTCTTTTTCAAGACTCCACCATCCAACTCTTCCAAAACATAAGAACCTCCAGACGCCTGAGATCTGACTCTGTAAGGTCCATTCCATCTGTCAGCAAACATTTTCCCCCACTGACTCTCCAAACTTCTATTATACACCAAAACCAAACAACCAGGTTTCAAAGGATTCCTGAGTCTATGAGCCAACTTCTTGTCCCAGTACCTGACTGATTGATTACTAATCTTCATCATTCTAGAGTATGCCTTCTCTTGAAATTCCTCTCTACATTCCAACTGTTGCATCCTGGCACAGAGCAAATCTTCTGTTGAGTGCACGTCATCCCAATCAATTCCAAGATAAGAGACAGCTTCCAAGTCCACTGGTAGAACGGCTTTCTGACCAAACATTAACTCATAAGGAGAATAGCCAGTTGTCCTCTTCACAGTGACCCTATCAGCTAATAACACCAAGGGTAAATAATGCCTCCACTTTTCAGCACTATCTCCACACATCTTCACCAAAGCATTCTTGATAACTTGATGGCCTCTTTCAACCAAGCCTTCAGCTTCAGGATAATACGGTGTAGCCACTCTAACTTTAGAACCAACACTAGCCACAGCTTCTTTAAATTCGGCACCAAACTCTGGCCCACCATCAACAGTCACTAACTTCATCAACCCATACCTATAAATCCACTCCTTCTTCAAAAACTCTGCCACATTCTTGGCAGTCAAATTAACCAGAGGCACTGCCTCAACCCAACGAGACAAATCATCCCTAGCAACAATCAATTATTAATACCTGCCTTCTTTAATATGGACAGCATCCAGACTGAACCTTCCAAAAACAGTTGTTTCGCCAGTAGCACGGCCTACCTCTTTAGGTTTCAAGTGACTTCTTCTTTGAAATTCTTCACAAGATTGAACCCAACCCTGCACAGCCAACTTCATACCTGGCCACCAAAATCTGTCTGCTACTCTTCTATAAGTCTCCCCTAAGCCTCTATGACCAAGGTCTTCATGCAAAGACTTCAAAACCAATTCTTGACCCTTCTTCTGAGTCACCACTACTTGAAGGTTTGGATGTCTCCTCCTCATCAACTGCCTTCCTGACACATAGAATCCAGGACTCTTCTTCTTGATTGCCAACCAAGTATCATCATCACAACTATCTGGCCTCTCCAAGGTCAACAGATATTCTACCAAAATAAAATAAAACCCAGACTGACCCCAGGTCTCATCTTCAAAATCCAACAACACCACATCAATGGGTACAATTCTGTCATCAAAATCACCAGTATGAACATGAGCCAATTGAGCAGCCCAACCAGGAAACCAATCCTTAAACTTTGGAACGTCCTTCTCTTTCCACTGAACCTTGTGAGAATAAGGTTCACTAACAAAAACACCCTTTTCCAATTTTGAGCTGTCCCAAACAACAACTCCATCTTCATCAACAAAAACATCCTGATCACAAGAATCAAGATCAGATTCAGCCAGTTTAGCCTCTTGGGGGAGGTCAGAAAAATCTTCAGCACCCTTTGTGCTGGCCCTAACCACTGGAACATTCTCATCAAACTCTTCGGCCTCAGAATCTTCATCTGTAGGTGGCCTCCTTGATAATCCATCAGGCATAGTTAAAGTTTTACCTGGTTTGTGTACCAGGTCAAAAGAAAAATGTGGAATAAATTCCACCCACCTAGTCATTGGAGCATTTCGAAGACTAGGTGTATTGATCATCTGAACCAAAGATTTTGCATCCACCTGCAGCTCAAAATTCTGCCCCCACAAAACCGTCTGTAGCTTCATTAAAATTTTAGCTACGCAACACAATTCCAAATTAGGTTGAGAATACCTAGATTCCACCTCATTAAACACCACAGACTCATATCTTACTGGCCTGACCCTCCCAGTCTTATCCTCCTGAGACAAAACAGAACCAGCAGCAATATAACTTGAGTCACTGCCAGATAAATTTTTCCAGCACCAACACCATAATCCAACTTGTGAAGAACAATATCTTCACCAACAACCTTTTTCAACTTCTGAAAAGCCCCTTCACACTCTTCAGTACATTCCCAATCTGCATCTTTTCTGGTCAACCTCCTTGAAGGTGAAGCCAACAAAGAAAAATCCTTAATAAAAATCCTGACATATACACATACACCCAAAAATCCCCTGACTTCAGTTGTATTTTTAGGCCTTGGCCATAACTGAATTTTATTAATCTTCTTCTTCGCCATAATCCTTCCCTCTTTACATACCACATGACCCAGAATTTCCAAAGCAGGAACACAACAACATAATTTTGACCCTGAAATGGTCAAACCTGCCTCTTCAATCCTGAACAACACTCTCTCTAGAGTTAGTGCATATTCCCACACAAACCTCCTTATGCCAGGGTTCTCCGCTAACACCGCATTACCATAATCAGTGGATGGTCCTTTAATTCCACCATCATCAAAAAAATACCAGCATGAGTAGGAATCTCATCCTGAAAGATCCAAGCCATCTGTGCTTGATAAACTGCCACTGAATTAGTTGCTCCTTGAGGCAACCTAGTGAGCTGAAATCTTCCCAAAGGAGTCTCAAAAGTTGTGAGAGGCCTTGAATCTGTATGTAGTTCGCTCTCATCATAACCACCCATCATATCACCCAAACCATAACACACCCTTCCAGAGAAAGCTTCAACAAAATCCTCTGCACTTGGCGGCATACCAGCTTCCTTGATAGTGACTCTATTCAAGGCCCTAAGATCATAAACCACCCTTAACTTTCCATTCTGTTTTTTACACAGAAAACCGAACTTGAGTAGCTGGAAGTCAATTGTTTGTATAACCCAGTCCTGACTCTTTCCCTAACGATCTCCACAAAATACTCTCTAATAGCGGCTGGAATCGGAATAGGTTTGATTTGCCAAGGTTCATGACAAACCATTGAATCAAGTAAGGTTCCCCATAAGAGTGCTTCAATACACCCCTTTCCTCCTCAAAAAATGCCACAGCTTTTTCCCTTAGCACAATAACGTGCAACAACAACTTCTTTTCTTCTTCAGACAACCACCCATCAGGACCGAAATTAACAACTTTCAACCTTTCCACGGTCACCCTAGCCGTCTCTACAAATTCTGGAGGATTCTTCACCAAAGGAGTACAGTACGGATCTCTTGACAAAGGCAGTCTCTTCAAAGGCGGATTCAAGCCCACAGGCATAGGCTCATTGACAGGCCTAATCTTCTGCGCTACCTTCTTATACTTTGCCGCTCCACCTTCAACTTGAGGGATCTTCAGGAAATCTTCACCACCAGACCTGGAACAAAAACCAAGGGTTTCCCCATTGCTCACATGTGTGGCCAAGGTAATGTTTTTGAAAGGTGTAGAAGAAACCCTAGTGGTGCACAATTGGGAGGACTTACTTTTACACCCAAATCTCACCACTCCAAAATTTTTCCGCAATTCCACATCTTCATCCTCACTTCCAACTTCCAAATCTTCAAATCTTGATTCATCTTCTGAATCACATCTTCTAAAATTGTGCAGTTTATCCTCATGCTGGAGGCCCAAAAATCGATCTTGATGATCTTCTCTCTTCATAATTTTCTGCAGTTTAACCTCATGCTGGAGGCCCAAAAATCGATCTTGACAATCTTCACAAAAATATTTTGCATCTTCTTTCTTCATTATCTTCAGATTTTTTTCTTGATTTTCATGAATTATCTTGAAATTTTTATCTTCTTTTCTTGAGTTTTCTTCTGACCTACAAAAATAACCAGGGGTTTCCCCAATGCTCACAGGTGTGGCCCAGGTAATGTTTTTGAAAGGTACAGAAGAAACCCTAGCGGTTCACAATTGGGAGGACTTACTTTTAGACCCCAATCTCACCGCCCCAAAACGTTTCCGCATATCTTTCAATAAAGATATATAACCAATCTTCTTCTTTGAACTTGAATTAAAAATAATTAAGAATCTTGAGAGAGAACAGAGACTTGATAAAAAACTTGATGAATACTTGCAGAGAAGAGAAACATTAAAAAGAGATAGTTGAAAATCAACTTGGTATATCTCCAAGGGAGCTGACCTACTACAACCTGGGATTTCCTCATCTTGGGGAGAGGTTGTAGCACTAGGGTGATCAGCCCTCATTACTCTAAAAAAGACAGACTCTCAATAGAGCCTGAGCCGCACTCCAAAAAACCAGAGGCAGCACCCACTTCCTTCCTTCTCCTGCAGCAGTCCATGCACTGGCACATTGAAGATAAACCAGGGCTGGTCTTCCTACCATCCTCTCCAGGGGAGGATAACCTCATGTGAAGCCTCCTTTCATATTCACCAGTCAACTCCAAACTGATTCCCAAATCAAATTGATAACCAATTCTTGCCTGAAAATCCATCAAGAATGGCCCACCCAAAACTGCTTTTAAATTACCTTTAGAAATGTAAAAATGAACCTTCCCTGAGGCTCCGCCAACATCTAACTTCACAAACTCTGAAGTTCCAACCAATTCAGTGACATGGCCACCAATCGCTCTCAAATTCCCACCAATACCGGTTTTGATGGGGAGGCCCATATGAGTTGCCTCAAACAATGAAATCAGGTTTATCTGAGAACCTGAATCCACCAATGCCCTTGCCTCCCTTCCATTCAGAGTGACATTGACATATCCCAGAGGAGCAGAAAAATGAGTTTCCAACCCCTCACCAAACTTTTCAGCAGAATCACAAATGTATTCTACCTCACCAGAAGAAACTCTTCTCCTGGTCAACAACTTTTTTTGCCTATCAGCCAACCCTGGACTGATAGCATACAATTCCCCATAATATAGGGAAACCTGACCCTTATTCATCCTTTCCAGGACAGAGTCCATGACATTAACTTGACCAGACACTACTGGCCTCTCAAAGTGAGCCCTTGGCTTCACCACCTTGGTCCTAGAAGCTTCTTGAGGACCAGCACCACCAACAGATTTACCATTAACAGGAACCAAACCAGATCCCTCACCAGAACCTCTAACTCCAACAGGCTTTGGCAATGAAACCAAAGTGACATCCTACTCAGAGTCAGAATCCACCTCCTTTGGCATTGTCTCACCATTCATGTCCAATGAGCCAAAACTAGGGGGGCCCATGTCAGCCATACCCTTCTGCATCTTGTACAGCTCCTCTTTGCTGTACCTCTTTCTAGCTGCACTCAGCTTAGGATCCACCTTTGAAGCATTTGGATTTGGTTGGGCCTGAGAACTGCTCTAAAGCCTTCCCACCTTTCCTGCTTCCACATCATAAACACCAGCCAAGCATTCACCACTTGACTGTCCACCACAAGAATACAACTCCAAACCACCAAAGGAAGTAGAAAAAGAGACCTTATTGACCTCCTTCCCCTTTCCCTTGCCATCCTCATTCTCCTTACCAGAAGACTTCCCTTGATCAGGAATATCCTCAAACCTTGGCCTCCTCTGATTGAGACCTCCCCTCCTCCTGACCAAATCAACAGGAGCCTGCCCCTCACTGAGCTTAACAAAAGAACCATCAGGGAACTTGAAAACCCTGCCATCAAATCCTACCTTTCCTTCAGACACATCTCGGTTCAATGCCCAACAATCATTGGACCTGTTCCCCCTCCTGCTGCAATAAGAGCAGACCCAAGGATCACTCCTACCAGCCCTCCTATCAAAATCTCTAGGCTGAGAAGGTGCCTTATTGACCTTCTTAGCCTCCTGAACAAAAATATGCAGCTGCTTTGTAAGATCAGCCAACTGCTCCACCATTGGGTCCCTCTCCTGTTTGGGAACCTGCACCAAATTTTTCTCCTCCTTCTTCTCCCTAACTTCCTCTTCAGCCAAAGCCTCACTTACTTTGCTGACATACTTGGCACACCCCTCCTGATAGGTGTCCACAGCCAATAACTTCAAATTGGCCTCAACAGCCTCCTTCACCTTATCCAAGGCAGGTAACTTCTGGTCCCCATTAGAAAGAGTCTTCATCAATTCCTTTCTTGACAACTCCTTCAACACATCCATCTTGACATCTCTAGCCAGGGCAGACCAAAAAACATCCTTGGCAGCATTTTTATGTGCCAGCTCCTCCACTTCCACCAAATATTCCACCACAGGATCAAACTGTAGCAAAAACTTCCTGTAACTATGTAAGTTACCAACACCATCATAAGATTGCCATTCACTGACAACCTTGTTCAGATCCACCATAGTGAACCTGACACCCCATCTATCCACCATCTCCCTGCACAAAAATTTCCAATCCCTCTTCTTGTAGCCAGACATGGCCACAATCTCCTTATCCACTGATCTATTACCAATGAAGAAGATAATCTGCTTCACCATGTCCAGGTAGGAAGCACCATCCACTCCAGCAGAAGTTTCATACTTCTCTAGAAACCACTTGACATCCTCCCCATTAAACTTGGTACCATCCCCAGTTTTAATCCTCACACACTCCCTAACCATCACAGAAGGAGGACCATCCCCCCCACTGACAGTCACCACAGGAATAGAGGAACCAGAAGCCATTCCTCAAGTCCAAACAACAAAAAGAGCCAACCAAAGAAAACAGATATTCCAAAGAACTAGCAAGTTCTCACCCCACGTTGGGCGCCAGAAATGTAGACAATCCTAAAGTGTTTGCTATAGGCCTTGACCAAGGGAGTTGGAGAAAAACCAGAGAGAAAATCCCCTGTCCCTTTAGAAAAATAGAGTGAGATTTACTTGCTAAAGTAAGTTGGTTCCTGTTTTGCTAAAGCTCCTTTCAAACACACTTGACTGCTTGATGAGCCAAGAAAGTAGTCACCAGATGGACTGCCAGACCAAAGAACTGAAATGTAGAACAAAGTCCACACCAGAGACAGAAAAGATACTTGATGTAGGCTGCAAATCCACACCAGAGACAGCAATAATACTTGCTATAGCTTGCAAGACTATAACAGAGAAAACAGTTGCCAAAGTTAAGTAAAATGAAGAACTCACTTGCAACAAACACAGCCAATTGTGGCCAGTAAACAGTGAAAACTGAGTGAGGAACAATGATATCACCTCCGGATGGTTGTATGATGATTAAGGTTGCCCCAAACTGTCTTATTCACTATGTACACACAGACTACTAACTAAGAGCCCATGCGCACCCACCAATCTGGCGCCTGGACCCACCAAATTGCATAAAAAACCCTCCTGAAGCGCTCCCCAACCTCCTAAAACAGAGACGGGCAGGCCGCCCGACATCGGAGATGCCGCCTGAAGCGGCCCGGCCTCCCTGAAGCCAGAAAACCAATAAAAACCACTAATCTACTTAGAAAAATTAGCTACAACTACTAAAACCTTTAAAACACAGAATTTCACTATAACAACATTGTGACATGAAATATAGAGAAAAATTAGCTCTATCCAATGGTACTAAGCACTTAACTCTAAGACTTAAGGTTAGCCCGTAAAACACGAAAAACAAAATTAAACAGCAATCTTTTATATATGAAAAATGAGGAAATGACCCCTTAAAACTCAGAATATGAAAAATGTCTTCAAGACATAAAATATAGAGAAACACCAGGGCTATCCAATGATAGTACCCACATACCCGCAGACCCGATATCCACGGAATAAAACCAGATAAATACCCAATTCCTTAACAGATGTCAATTAAGACATGTACAAACAGCGCCAAATCACACAACAAAGGCCCCTGCTAATGTTGGAAGACCACACCGTGTTTTGAACTTGGGTTCGATCTATTAGGTTTATATTAAATTAATTCATATATAATTTTGAAGTGATTTTCCGATCACTATAGTAAGTTAACCTTTGCACCTCTCACTCATATTACTATATTTTTACTGCAATAACAGTGTTTTTGGCTTAATTGCTGATTCACTGAGTGTAAGTGTTCATTATTTTTTAATTTTTTTTCCTAGTTGACCATAATAGAGTAAACCTCTTAGTCATAGAAGACAATTAATAATTAATAAATTATTAAATTAATTTTATTATTATTTTTTGTATATTGGTTGACCATAATAGGACTCAGTACTTAGTCCCAATTTTACCATCATATAAATTTTTGGTATTAATTATTTTGGTTGACTTATAAAAACCTTTATTGGTTGATCCCATTTTAATTACTGATTATTTCTTAATAAATAATTGTAATTACATTTGTTTGTATTACTTTTTTTAATTAACTGATTTTTGATAAAAATTAATTATTTTTTTTTAAAAAATTCAATAAATTTTATTTTGAAATAACAATTTGAATCATTAAAAAAACTTTTTTTTGATTTTAACAGTTTAAATGTCCAATAGTTTGGCTAGCAGCATGGATAACTTACATGTGGATGAGATTGAAGTGGATAATGACACTGAATCTGTAGGTTCTTCTAAATTAACTTACAGAAATGATTCAGCTGAAAAAAAACCTTCAGGACGTGGAAATGGCAGGAGAAGTGGTAAACCCCCCTCACCAAACACCTCTGAAGGAAGTAAAACCTCTAATAAATCAGGACAATCAACTCAAAGGTATAAAAATAAAAAAGATACCTCTAATCCAACAAGTAAACAATCTGTCCAGTCACATCAAAGAACTGAAGGCAGAAAGCATGTATTACAAGGCAAGGGTAGACACACTCTGGCAGCAAATGCAGGAATTGTTAAATCCCAAACAGCCTCAAACTCCTCATTTCCCAGCCTCTCAGCCTCAGCCTCAACCTCAGCCCAATCAGGTACCCAGCTCCTTCACACAAAATCAAAGCACTCTGCAAGTGGAACAGTGGAAATGGGACTACTTGATGAGCCATTACCAGCAGAATGCTCAACAACCAGCTCAACACCCTGGCCCATCCAGGACACAAACCTACCATCCATCTCCTCAGCCCCATCCTTATCAGGGAGGCAGAAGAAAGAAGGCACAGGGGAAGTTTCCTCCCTTACCATGGTAAGTAATTTGTTTGATAAACATGTTGGAATGTATAATAACAAAGCTTCTTCAGGAAATCTTGTGGATTCTGGTGAAAGAACAGTTAAACCTTTAAAAAGACAACTTCCTTTAATGAGTAGCCCCAATGAGGTAATTATCAAATTATCATTTGATGAACCTTTACATTTGACTTCTACTTCTTTAATTAATCCTTCTCTTGCAATTAAGAATGATTCTGTTTCCCCTGAAGTCTATACCTTAATTGAGAAAACTTCTGAAGAAATATTGAAAGATACCCTTGATTTTAATGTTGTGAAAGACAAACATTTGAGAGATGTGTTAATCCATGAGAGTGATAGATTAAATAATTTGCACTTGCATTGTAAAGTAAGTTCTTCTGTACAGGATACAGCTTATTTTAAAATCAAAGAAACCTTGAATATTGTTCTTAGCCAACAAAAGCAAATAAGGAGTGACCATAGAGCTATCTCAGATAAAAATATCAGTCTACATAAAACCTTGAGTGAATTGAAACCCCTTATTGAGGAAAATTATTCATTAAAAAGTGAAATAAAATCTTTATAAAATGAGTTTAAAAAGCTAAAAAATGATTTCCATGCACTAAGTTCCAAACACACAGTTTCTGAGGACAGAAATGTTTTATCTCTTGCAAAAGTAAATGACCAGATTTCTGAAATTCCAAGGATAAGAAACTATGTGTCTGACCTGCAGGAGAAATTTTCAACCTTAGCCATTAATAATTATGGTTTAAATGAGAATACTCCCCATAAGCTGCATAAAAATAAGGAAAAAGAACCTGAGCAGAGTTCCTCCTTTCTTCCTCATATGTCAGCCATTAAACAAGCTGAAAATGAGTCTGTAAAATCTTTTTCTACTAGCAAAATATCTTGTGATGGTCATGTACCAGCTGTTTCTGTAAATAATGAAATTTCTGAACACCTGGCTAAACTTCAAGAATTATTAATGATGAATAATTCAAACCAAAAAATGGACCATCCCAGTAGTCAGAAAAATTGGCCTAAATTGGACCAATATCCTACCTTTGGTGATGATTCTTCTTCTTATTGGCAACACTTTATCCAAAGAATTGATAATTTCAAGAGATCTTATAAACTACCTGATGAGGAAATTGTTTCTAAGCTAATTTCTTTATTTTCCAATGTAGCTTTGATGTGGTATGAATCTGTCCTTTTAGATAACAATCATTATACATGGAATGATTGGAAATCCTTGATTGAAAATCAGTTTGGTGGTTCAAAACTCAGGTTAGCTCAGCAAAGACTGTATGAGAATACTAGATATGTATCCTCCTCTGTTGAAAATCCCATTGTTTTTCTTATTAAAGTAACAAAAATCCTAAGAGCAATTGATCCAAAGATGGATTATGATATTTGGAGAGATAAAATCTTGTATAAATTACCAAATTCTCTTAGAGATTTAATTGTAGCTAGAACTGAGCATGTAAGGTAAAATTCTTCTTTCATTAATATCTTTAATGAGGTACTACTGAACCATAGATATGAACCAAAGAACTACCTTGGTAAATCTTATCATGATCAAAATAAACCTTCTACAAAGCCCCCAGAAAAATCTGGTAAACCCTCTGCCCCAGTTGCACCTAAAAAATATGCAACAAATACTTGTTATAAATGTAACAAACCATGGCAAAAGGGTCATGTTTATGACAAGAAAATTCATCTTGTTGAACAAAATGAAGACACTGATGAGGCTGAAATTGATGTCAATAATTCTTCTAGTGACTGTGAAAGTAATATTTCCCATGACCATGACTCTGTTAAAGATGTTTTAATGTTAGAACAAGATGTCCATTATTTAGATAATATATCTGAAGAATGTGTATTGGATTTATCTTCAGTAGAAAATGCTGAAATAATTAAAGATATTACTAACAATTCTATAGCCATATCCCCTTTAAAAGCACCTGTTATCATAAATGGTAAAAATGTTGATGTAGTTCTTGACTCTGGTGATGGAGGAAGTGTAGTGTCTGAAAAAGCTTTAGATTCAGTAGATAGGGATTATTTGAGTAAATTATTACCTATAACTTCTGAAAAATGGAGAGGGTATGGTTCTACCTTAATTCCTATTGGCAAATACAAAACCTCTGTATTCTTCAAATATAATGGTGGTTTTGTCAGAGCTTTTTGTGAATTTGTTGTCATGAAAAATGATAATTTAAGCAATTGGTTTATTATGGGTAATGATATTTTAATCATGTTTGGTGTGAAATTGGGCCCAGAAAATAATTGCTTCACCTTGGGATTGAATGGAAAAAGAAAATTCAAAATTTCCTCCTCTAGAAAACATTCTGGGCATCTGTTAAAGTCTTGTAACTCACTAATCCAGTGTAAAGGCGGAACAAAAATTGAAATGGATGATTTATTAAATGAAATAAAGACTGCTTCTTTTGGTGATCAGTTAACTAGTGAACAAAAGGATTCTATTGTTGCCTCAATTACCTCTTTCCCTATGGCTTTTTCTCATGGTTCTCATGTCTTAGGAAGTGTTCAGGAAGAAATGAAAATAACTTTATCTTGTAATTTGAGTGATATTCCTCCTAGTCTCAAGAAAAAACCATATCCTGCTTCTCCAACAAAAAGAAAGGATATTGAAGATAATATTGCCACATTATTAAAAATGAATATCCTTGAGAAAGTGGATGTCACCCCCAAATATTGTGTCATCTCCCCAGTTTTAATTTCTTATGAAAAAGATAAGGCTAGATTATGTGGAGATTACAGAGCATTAAACACTTATACTGTTGATGATATTTATCCTTTACCCAGAATTAATTCAATACATGCTACCTTGCAAGGTGCAAAATTTATTAGTTGTCTGGATGGAAATAAAGGGTATCATAAAGTTCTTGTTGAGAAAAATTCTCAAAATTTTTTGCTTATTGCTACTCATATGTGAATATATAAGTATGTTAGAATGCCATTTGGACCAAAGAATGCCCCTTCAGTTTTTCAAAAAGTCATGGATAACACTTTCCATCAGGAAATAATTGAGGGATGGCTTATGGTGTATATTGATGATATCATAGTTTTTTCTAAGACTTTTGATATGGTTCATTTAAATAGGGTTTTCCAAAAAATGGATGAAATAAATATGAATTTGTCCTTGAAAAAGTGTAAATTTGGTTTTCAATCTTTGAAAGTCCTTGGCCATGTTGTGTCAGTCCTACAAATTTGTGTAGACCAAAACAAAGTTGCTGCAATTCAAAATGTGAAAGTACCAACTTCTGTAAGAGAAATACAAAGTTTTTTAGGTATGTGTGGCTATTATAGACAATATATTAAAAATTATCAAGTCATAGCCTTGCCTCTTACCAAACTAACTAGGAAAGATGTTGCATTCATCTGGAATATTGACTGTCAAAAAGCTTTTGATACATTAAAATGTTGCTTAATGACAGCCCCTATCTTAGCTCTTCCAGATTTTAACAAACCATTTGTCCTGTATACAGATGCTAGCTTTGTTGGTCTGGGTGCTGCCCTTCACCAGAAACAAATTATTAATGATAAATCCTCAGAGGTTGTAATTTTTTATATTTCAAGAACCTTGAGAAATAGTGAATTTAAATATGGTTTCACTCAATTAGAGTGCTTAGCAGTTGTTTGGGCTCTTGAGAAGCTTCATTACTATCTAGATGACCAAAAGTTTGAATTGGTAACTGACTGTAGTGCTGTGAGGTCCCTCTCAAACCTTAAAACACCTAATAGACATATGTTCAGGTGGCAACTTGCTGTTCAAGAATACAGAGGATGGATGACAATTATCCATAGGGCTGGAAATGTTCACTCCAATTTTGATATGCTGTCCAGATTGCCTCTGTCAAATTATAACTCAAATCTTGCTTATGTACCTGAAGATGATACTGTTCATATCCATGGTATATTTATAGTTGATATAGAAAAGGAGTTATTACAATTAATACTGGATTCATATGATAAGGATTCTGATTTAAATAAATTGGTTACTATCTTAAATGATCTTAAGAATGCTTCAATTAAAGCATTGATAAAAACTCTTCCTGAAAAGTATCGAAATGCTTTGAGTAAAAGAAAGCTTTCTATTGAAGATGGTTATATATATTATAGAAGAAAGCTTACTAATGTAACTGTAATTCCTCCTTCTATGAAAGAAACTATCCTCAAACTTTGTCATGATGACATATTAGCTGGTCATTTTGATCTTGAAAAAACATTGATTAGAATCAAAAACACTGCATGGTGGGCTAATATGTCTGAAGACACAAAATTATATGTTGAATCTTGTGATTCCTGCCAAAAATCTAAAAGGTTGACAGGTAAAGAGCAGGATTATTACAACATATTGAAGCACCTGATGCACCTTGGCAAATAATTAACATGGATTTTGTCACGGGTCTTCCTGTTGCAGGTAAAGACAGCTATAACTCTTGTTGGGTAATAGTAGAAAGATTCACAAAAATGTGCAAATTTATTCCCACCCACAAAGATGTGTCCACCAAGGAATTAGCTTTCTTATGGTGGTCTTACATGTTTAATATTATTGGTTCTCCAAGAGCCATTATCTCTTATAGAGATCGAAAATTTACTTCTGAGTTTTGGACCTCTTTGGTGGATATTTGTGGCTGTGAGTTAAAGTTTTCTACAGCTCACCATCCTCAGACTGATGGTCTAGCTGAGAGAATGATTCAAACTCTGGAAGCTATGATTAGAAGTTATTGTGCCTTTGGTTTAGAATATAAAGACAATGACAGATTTACTCATGACTGGGTCACTCTATTTCCTGGTCTTGAATTTGCATATAATAGCACTGTTAATTCTGTCACTGAGAAAAAGCCTTTTGATCTTTGGTTAGCTTATGTCCCAAATACTCCTGCTCAGATTCTCAATAATAAATTACCTAAGTTGGAACTACACCCTGGTGTAAAGTCTTTATGCAAATTCAACAGCTATGCAGGAAACATGCTCAAAGCTGTATTGAAAAAGCATTTTAATATGAAAAGAAAAGATGGGATAAATCCCATAAAGAATACACATTTAACAAGGGTGATGAAGTGTTGATATCTACTGTCCATTTCAATTTACAAGGTAACAAAAAATTAAAATATCCTTTTGTAGGACCATTTGTTGTTAAAAGAATGGTTGGAGATAATGCAGTAGTAGTTGTATTCTATTCTCCATATGATAGGAAACATCCTGTTTTTTCCATTTCTTTAATTAAGCCTTATACTTCCAACAGTGAATTATTTCCCAGAAGAATGGGAAGACCTAAAAAAACCCCTCAGGAAGTCACAGAAACTGCAGAAATTGATAAAATTCTCAATGATAGAATTATCACTTCTGAAAGAGGTACTGAATATTTATTGAGATATAAAAACAAATCATCTGAGCATGATGCATGGATACCTGGCGAGGAGATTTCAAATCTTCCTACTCTGTTAAAAAAGTACAAAAAGAAAAAATCTTAGCATTTTTATTTTTATTTTTTTAGAGTGAGGGAGTGTCAGCCAGGCTATACCAGGAGCCCAGCAAATTATATGTTAATTTATTGGACCTGAAAGAGGGTGTAAGAATTGTATTTTATGTATATAAATTAATATTTTATTGCATAATAAATTTATATAAGTATCTTATTAATAATAAGTGCTATATTAATTTTATTGTTATATAAATTTTCATACATTTAAATTAAGCTTAAATATATTTTATATTCTACCTAGAATGGCCCATTTTTATGTGTTTAATAATTATAAATTAATAATTAGTTAATTACAAAAACATATATTATAATTATATATGTAAAGTTGACTTATAATGTAATTAAGTTAATTAATTAATTTTATATATATTAAATAAAGCTTCATATATTATTAAGCAATAATATTGGGCGCTTCTTTTGACCCTTATTTGTGTCAGGAAAAAATTATTAAATAAATTAAAATACTTATTTAATAACATAGTATTAAAATCCCCATTTTAAATTACAAATAACACTAAATTAATTATCTGTTTCATTTAAACTAATTATTGAATTAATTACATAGTTAAAACAATTACTTAAAATTGCTTTAAACTGAATTGAATCTACTCCATGAATTCTGCCATGAAAATCATTTTATTTGTTTTACTTAAAACCTTTGCATGTCACTATAATATCTTTTTTTGATTATTTTACTCACTGTTTTTATGTTTCAAGCTTACTTAGTTACTAATTATTTTAATTAATTGTTTTGGGAACTTATGGTGGGAAAATTGATCACTTACTCACGGATCTAGTTTATTGTTTCATGTTTTTCTCTCAATATCTATGTCTTAGTTAAATTCTTTTATATTATTGTTTCACTTTATTACTCTTTTTTAATTACTTATTTTGGCGCTTCAGAGGATCCCTTGCCTATAAAAGGCTTTGGATAATCCCCTGTAGCGACATCACTTACTATACAATCAACATTTGAAAATATTTTTAATAAATTAAGTTTATATTATTTTTATTAGTATTAAAATTCTAAATTACGAATTTTATATAACTAATTACAGGTTGCTTTAAGTCTGATAGTAATAATAGTGTATTCCGTGCAAAGAAAATAATCCTTACACTTAATAAATATTATCATTTAATAAGCCTTATCTTTTGTGTCAGCTCTCAAATAAACCGTCATTGCTCTTCTTTAATTAAATTAAACCATTTTGTTATCTTAGTTCGTTTATTTCTTAAACCCCTTTTCTTTCCTCCTCTTCTTCTTTCCCCTTTTCTTCCCTTCTTCTAGAGGACTGGCCGACACTCACCCTTAGTCTTCATCATCATTCACAAAGTTCCTCTTTCAGTCCATTGTAAACTAGAAATAACTGCTACTACTATAGCGCTGGATCTATTTGTTAACTCAGATACCAACTCCAATGCTGAAATTAACTTGGCTTACATGTGTGACATGCTGAATAATCACTACTTATAATCCAGAACACTTTCCATACAACACCCACCACAATTTAACCTTGATGTTCTTAAAAGAATTTCTGAAATTAGCTTTAAACAGATATTTGGCCCAACCTTGCCTGGATTTCTCAGTTACTTGAAATGATAAAAGATCACTCAATTTTCAGAAATGATTCTTGTTGTCCATAAAGAGATCCTCCTATTCAAATCTGTGTTGCACTTTGTCATTTTAGTTCAAATTGAAATGGTGGCACATTTACCCATCCCAAAAACCTCTTCCATTTCAGAGATGGAAATAAATATTTTGTTTGTAAAAAAATGCTTTGAATCTCTCTTATATACATTGCATGTGTCTACTCTTGCTAATTTTTAGGATTCCAGTTGATTAAATGTTTTGTATTTAAATTATAAGCAATGTTTTTCTCCATATCTACATGACTAAAATTTATTCTGTATTTCTATTAATAATTTGGTTAAATATGGTTTTTCAACAGCTTCATTAACCAACCCTTGTGCACAAGATACGTAACTTAACAAATTTTTTTTTTCTAAATCTAGAAATTCAGCAATACCCTCCCCTGAGTTTCACTATATTAGGGGGTGGTGATTGCCATTTTTTTCATGTCAAAAAAATTTTTTATGTCTGAAAAAAAAAATGGCAATACCTCATCCTGAATTTTACTGTGGGAGGGGGTGGAGATTGCCATTTTTTTCATGTCAAAAAAGATATTTATGTAAGAAAAAAAATCACAATACCTCCCCCTGAAATTTACTGTGGGAGGGGGTAAAGATTACCGAATTTTCATTTTAATTTCAAAAATTCTTAAATAAATCAATAAAAAAATATAATCAGCCAAGTAAAAGTAATGGGATTCACAATTCCACCTACTAATGATTTCAGATGTGACCAAAGCCAAATAAATCATATGACAAGCAATGTATTGACAATTCATTCATTCAATACACATAAATAATTAAATGAACATATTTATACAGAAGAAAGTCTCAATTGCACAAAAGTTTTATTTAATTGATTATATTTAATAATTGATAATTTAAAAATTTATGAAATTAAAAAAAAATATGAAAATCTTCTAATTAGCTTATTTGGAACCCCTCCCTAAAGATTTAATATAAATAGGGCCCTTCCCTCTTGCTTTAATTACCTGGTTTATCAGACTTTGCTTAATTTGGAATGAAAAACCAAAATGAGTAAGTGTTTCACAAGATTCCAAAAAAATGAGAACACTTTTTACAAGATATCAAACAAGGAGTTTCCTTGGTAGTTTGATGATTATCTCTTGGATTTTTGATTGATGATTATGCTGAGAAGAGTTCAAAATAGATTTAATGATGCCATCTCCTGAAAAAAACTCAAAACATCAACAAATCAGGGAAAAAATGATTTATTAAGAAGAAAAATTGAGGAAACAAATGATAAAAAACAGTTGAGGAATAGACATACCTTGGGAGTGGTACAATGAAAAGTATCAGAAAAAACATGCATATTATGGAATTTCAAAATTCAAAAATGTAAATTAGTTTACATAAAAAGACTCAACTTTAAAAGTAGATATCTCAGAGATTTCTGAGCCAAAATTGGTTATGCTTTCTGGAAATGAAATTCATGCCTTTAGAGAACCTTTAATCAAAATAATGTGAGATTTGAATGAGCCAAAATCTAGCAAATGTTAATATTCATCCTCATATAATAAAATTACAAAATTAAAAGGACTCATCCAAAACTGATATTTAGCTGATCAAATCAGAGCCAAAAGCCTGAAGTAGTATTTGAAATAGATTGCATAAGACCTATATGCATATTATGCAACATTGAACTTAAAAAATGTAAATTAGTCCATGAAACAAGATTCAACTTTGAAAGCAGTTATCTCAGCAACCACTGGACCAAATTCAACAACATTTGCTGGAAATCCAATCCATGATTCATGATATTCTTCAAACAAAAGGATATGTCATTTAAAAAACCCTAACCCTATTTCTGACCTTTTATTTCTGACATACAAGAAAATCAAAAAAGGGTTATAAAATTTAAAGCCAGGTATTATCAATTGTCTAAAAAGATCTATTTTAGCTACCAATGTTTTTTATAAGTATTATATTTGTTCCAGAGTAAGACCTACTTGAGAAGATTAAAATAAAGTTGATGGAAGTTTGAGCCAAGTGGATGATGAATATCTCAAAAACCAGTGAGCCAAATCAGATGTTGCGTGGTGGATATGAGAGCTAGGCTTCTGTAGAACCTTCTTAAAAGTGGAAGTGTAATTTGAGAAAACAAAAAAAGAAATAGAAACAATACCAAAAACAAATTCAGAAAAAGAACATCAGTTAAAATTGAAAAAAAGATGGTGGGAAGATGACTTACCTGATGAGACGTCTTCAAAGATGTGAAAGGACCAGATAGAAGTTCAGGAAGTGATGGATAAAAGAAATAGAAGCAGAGTTAAGGAAGTGAGAGAAGATGAATAAAAGGGTATGAGGGATCATTGAAAAACAGAAAGAATGAAAAATTATGTAATTTCTGAAATATCCAACTTCATGTTGAGATAATTAACCAAAATGAATCAGGAAGGGAAAAATTATGCTTTCAGTGAAAATTCAAAATAATAGTCAATATGCAAAAATAAAACAAACCCAAGTGGAGAGTACATGCAACTTGATCATTTTGAGAGCATGAAAAAAGGATTTAAAAGGGTTGTGTTGAGAATTTTGTAGTGTTTTTGGCATGATGACTAAGTTTTGAGGATATAAATTTGTTCAGGAATTGTTGTTAAAGAAAGTAATGAAAAGCTCAAAATTTACTGGGGCACCATGGGTAAAAATTTGTATCAAAAAAGTGGGAGGGGAAAGATGTGATGTGTGGTGAATTGGTAGGATCTGTAGATTGGTTGGCTGTGCTGTGGTTGGAAAATTTTCACTAAAGTAGGACATATTTGACCCCATGTTTAAGAGCTCATGTACCAAATCAGCCATGTTTCCTGGTGTGTTTATGTGGTGGTTTTCAAATGAAATTCACCAGGCATATTTGTTCAAGTTTGAGACCCCCTATTAAAAATTAGATGGGTAGAGGAGGAGGAAGAGATCCTTAAGAAGATGAATAAAATATTGCTTTAAAAATTTTTTACAGATAAATATTAAATTGAAATAAATTTTGTAAATATTTTTGTCATTATATTGGCTTCCACTTTTAAATGCAGTTACTATTTCACTTGTACTCATACCAAAACTTGTGAAAGTGATTTATATAAGCATTAAATATTTAAATCAGAAAACTTGCATATTAATTTCCATAACAACCATTCAAATTATACACTTTAAGGATTATTTTTATTTTTATTTAAATATAAATATTTCTTTTAGTTGAGTAACTGAAGATTTTATTTTCAATAGCCTGTAGGTCTTATATTTTAGGTAAAATTTAAAAAATTATACAAAATTTAGTTTTGCAAAGACTTAATAGATTAGAAGTGAGAAGTGACAATAATCTTTTTAAAATTTGAAAATAGGAATGGAATTAGTTATTTCAATCCCTATAGCTATTAATATTTGTGATCAAAAAATTTGCTAAATTTATCTATTGTTACAATTATGTAGTATAATATATTATTTTTGTAAATTAAATTTACTTTCAAAATTTTATGGTTTATCTTTTTAATGCAAAGTAATGATTAGGTATGTTAAGAAATATTTTTCTTCCTCTAAATTGATAATAATATTCACTACGCAATATAGGGGGTGGACTTGCTAGCAAGTCCTCAACCTGAACTCAGATGGAACTCAGATGGAACTCAGACTGAACTCATACTGAACCCATACTGAACTCTACTTGAACACCCACCTAAAACTGTTCTGCTGAGTGGTGTTCATCCCTGATTGTATGGTTCCTTTATCAATAGCTCAATGTGTGTTCAACCTGTGGTGAGTTTGGGTCCAAGGTTGCGGACTCGCTAGCAAGTCCGCCCCCCATATTGTGTGGTGATTGTATATTCAAAAGCTTATGTTGGATCAATGTGTGCTCAATGTGTGCTCCATGGAGGATAAAATCATGGTTATAGTTGATCAACTTATTCATAACTTGAGAACAATTGAGGTTCATTTTTGGATCAAACTGAGAATAAATGTATATCTAACTCTAATTTACTTATGTTTATAAAGTATGCATAAACCTGGAATAATTAAGGGACACTCTAAATTTCAAGAGAGGGGATTGCTAGCAATTCACCCCTATATTTCCCACGGTGATATTTCATGTCTCAATTTTGTTATAGTGAAATTCCATGTTTTAACGGTTTTAGTAGTTGTAGCTAATTTTTCTAAGTATATTAGTTGTTTTTATTGGTTTTCTGGCTTCAGGGAGGCCGGGCCACTTCCTGCGGCACCTCCAACATCGGGCAGCCCGCCCGCCTCTGTTTTAGAAGGTTGGGGAGCGCTTCTGGAGGGTTTTTTATTCAATTTGGTGGGTACAGGTGCCAGATTTGTGGGTGTGCATGGGCTCTTAGATGATGGTCTGTGTGTACATAGTGAATAAGACAGTTTGGGGGCAACTTTAATTATCATAAAACCTGTCAGTATAGTCTAGTATATAAGTATGATATAATAGTGTTTATTTATGGTCCTACTACTTATCAATAAATGATTTAGTGATTAAACCTCAGGGGAAGACTAATAAAATAGTTATACTCAAATAAAACTCACAATACTTGGATTTAAATGCGTGCTAGTGGTGGAAAATAGATGTATAAAATATAGTTATAGCTTATATAAAGATAATATCAATTTATAATGGCTTTATAATATATTTCTAAATGCTAATAATTGTATTGTAGTGGTTGTTCGAATTGTAGTAATTGAATGATGATAAATAACCGTCAAAATCCCTCCTTACTTATACCCAAATCCACTGGAGTGCACAGACCTTCAATCCAGATGATGTCACTGCTATCCCCAGCAATTACAGCACTGTGAGGGCCCATCACCTCCCCATGGCGTCAACTTCAAGCAGTTTCAACACCCAGACCTCCAGTAAGGACCCTCCATCACAATTAATGATACCACAGATCTATACCACAAATAGAAAATCCAGATAAAAGTGGATACCATAAAGAAACAGGTAAAATAAACAATCAAAAAGAGATTTAATGAAACCAAAAGCATATAATAGAAACAAATAAAATGTCCAAGCCCCCAATAACATCACCAAGCATCCACATTAACCCAGAAAGGTCCTTCCAACCCATAAATCTGTGAATAACCATCCAAGGAGGTAATTTAAGTTGTCCAAACTGGGTGTATGCGCCTGATCTAGGTGTCTATGCTTCTGTAGGCGTTGTGAGTCCACTGATTTTGTCCATATGACCTAAAATAAGCAGAAAAACAAAGGTTATAGGCTATTAAGGGGCTAAAACCCACTTATATACCTAAATATACATAAGATACTGCATATTTCACTAAATATGAGATTTATGTATACATATAAGCTTATGTATGTCAATAATTACTTCATATCACTTAAGATAAGTATATTATGACTCCATTAACACCTTAATAAGTATTATTAGGCTATGGATAAGCTATTTAAACTACTATAAGTTGTATAATAGAATAATAATTATATATATATATAATATAATAATATATATTATTATTTTAACCTTATTTTTAAGATATAAGCTTAATTTACTTAAGGTTATCTTATTTTAAGCATAAGAAATACTCAGTCCTAGGGATATCTAGGCTGACACAACCATCCAGAGGTGATATCCTTGTTCCTCACTCAGTTTTCACTGTTTTCTGGCCACAATTTGGCTGTGTTTGTTGCAAGTGAGTTCGTCATTCAACTTAACTTTGGCAACTGTTTTTCTCTATCATAGTCTTGCAGGCTATAGAAAGTATTATTTCTGTCTCTGGTGTGGATTTTCAGCCTACATCAAGTATCTTTGCTGTCTCTGGTGTGGACATTGGTCTACATTTCAGTTCTTTTGTCTGGTAGTCTGTCTGGGGAATACTTTCTTGGCTCATGAAGCAGTCAAGTGTGTTGAAAAAGGGGCTTTGGAAAACAGGAACCAACTTACTTTAGCAATTAAATCTCACTCTATTTTTCTAAAGGGACAGGGGATTTTCTCTCTGGTTTTTCTCCAACTCCCTTGGTCAAGGCCTATAGCTAGTACTATAGGATTGTCTACAACGTTAGAAGCTGGAGCAGTAGATGGGCCAGCAATATTATTGAAAGATGGTTTAGAAGTTGGCTGGAGGCACTTAAACTTTTTGGAGCGACAGAGATCACAAGCAGCTCTTCCAGGAGGATTTGGAAAGGACATCAAGCAAAGGACTTCATATTTCTTGCAGAGGTCACATGGTACGGCAAGATATTTCATACTGAAGATGGTACTTATAAAAGTATAAATAAGTTTATGTAATTGGAGTGAGATGTTGAAGAAATGATGAAGAGATGAATATAGAGAAGATAAAAGTAGGGTTATATATTGATCGAACATGCAAAATTTAAAGAATGAGGAAATTCTTCATTTGAGGGAGGATGTGGCATTCCAAATCTTAGTACGGCTCTAAAAGTCTATTTAGAATATTTATTGGGAATAGGAAGGTGATTGGAGAATCCAGATTAGTTTAAAATATTTTATTATTAAACTAAAAATGAAGTTGAAAAAGTCAAGATATGAATTTTTTGTCAGATTTATTAATTTCACTTTTCATGTGATTTTTTACAGCTCCAAAATTTAATTTTATAAAATTCAAGAATCTCAAGAACCTTTGGGAATTTTTTCAGGAATTTTTACTATTTTTCTTATATTTTTAATTGATTTTTAAAGATTTATTAAATTATTTAAGTTTTTTAAAAGGTTTCTAACTTTGATGATTTTTCACAGGGTGAATAGAATTGTGCAGACTACAAAAAAGTATTAGAAATATTAAGGAGAAGTAGCTCTATCATGTGTAATTTTTCTAGGTTTTTAGTTATAGATTTAAGGTTCTAATTGACTCCAGAGGTCTGGACAAGCTCCTGATGAGCTCCGGCCGGGCTCCAGAGGGGAAAAGGGCATGTGACTTATTAATATGCATAAAAGGCTGTATACTCGAAATTATTCAAAAGGGAGAGAATAGAGATAGAGAACTAATAACCACCTTCATATTTTTCATTTCTCAACAAAATTAAAAAAAATTATAATACCCTTATAACATTTATATTTTTCATAACTCTTTTGAAATACAACACAACAATTATATTTTTATCACATATAGGGTATCATTGGAAAGGTCTCCATCTCAGGGACTTTTTTCTATTTTTAACTCATTAAAAAAATCTTTATAAAAATATATAAGTCTATCTTTTCAGATCTTTCACTGGTACACCTTAATTGTTGTCATCAGTATTTCTTTTCCAACAGCTGCTACTTCTAAATCTCAATAAGTGTTCATAAAATCAGAGTTTCATCTATATTTTAAATCAATTCAAGTAGACTATTAAGCTTAGTTATTTGAGCAACCCTTACTTTACTTAGAAGGACAGGGTTTTCTACAGTTTATCCAACTCCTTTGGATTCTGCTTACAGCAAGGAAACTGTAAGAGTCTACCTACAACGCCTACAATGCCATTCACTTTTTCATTCCATTTTACCTTAATGGATTAATCTAAACCATCTTCCAACTCCTTCAACTACTCCTCACTACTTCCAGTCATAACTTTATCATCAAAATTTATCCAAACTACACCCAAACAACCCTTTTTCCTTAAGACATAAAAATTTTATTGTATTGACTAGCTTTATATCCTAGAGAGTCAATTTTGTCAGTGATATGCAGCCACAAACATCTTGCTTCCTGATTGGTGCCATATAGAGCTTTCTTCAGACGGAGAGCACTGTCTCTATCCTTCAGATAAAAACCTTCAGGAGGAAGTACCATATAGCTTTGTTGATTAGACTGTGAAGATAGGCTGCTGTGAAATCAAAGGACTTTAAAGGCCATTTGTGGTATGCTGAAAGGGCCAAGAGAACACACTTTGAAGAAGAAGTTGAAGTGGGAGAGAAAGTTTCAGTAAATTAAATTCCATATTGTTGAAGGAAACCTTATGCTACATAGTGTGCTTTGTATTTTGGTGAGTCAGAAAAGTATTTTTGATGGTGAATACCCATTTTGCATTGGTAATTTTACTGCCTGCTGGGACTTTTTCCTCATACCAAACATCCATGTTCTTCATGTTGGATAGTTCTCTTCTGCATGCCAGTTCCCATTTTTGACAATTGGGAGAGAGAATGGTTTGTAGATGAGTTCTATGGATAATATCAGATTGTGAAAAACCTTTTTTAAATATCTCAGTAACCTCTTTTTCTTGTGAGTGAAGTGTTTCTTCATCTTTGAAATCACCTAATTTCAGATTGTTGAGAATAGAATGAAGAGAATGCTTTGATGGTGTGGTTGTTGGAGCTTGAAGAGCAGCATCATGAGTAGGGAGGAAATCACCAGGGAAAAAAGCCATGGAGGACTCAAAAATAGTGTTTTATTCTTCATGCCAAAAAATCTAACCAGCTTTGTTTAAAGAATAACTTATACACTTACAAAGCAAGGCATGTTGATCTAGTTTTTGGTGTGGCTCCTTGTGGATGTGAAAAAATGCTGTTTCCCCAAAAATTCAAAAATTGGAATAGTCTGGAGTTGCATTTTACATCATCTGAATAGGAGTTTTGTTGCCTGTCTTAACATTGGGAGTCCAGTTGTGAACATGAGCCGCCCATTTTTACGCTAAACCCCAGAAGGATTCAGGTAGATCACTTGCAAGGAGTATGGTTTGTGAAATGTCACAAACTGTTCTCTTGAACCTTTCATCTGTTCCATTTTGCTTGTGATGGTGGGGGATGGTGACTTTTTGAGTAACACCAATATCAGCCAAGATATGAGCCATTTTATTGCTGTGCATCTCACCTCCATCAGTGTGTAAAACTTTAAGCTTCCTTCCAGTTATATTCTCTAATTTTCTATAAAAAGAAACCAAACAAGAAGTTTTCTCAGATTTGGAATTGAGTAAAAATACCTCACCATAGGAAGTGGAGCTTTCCCTGAACATTGCTGGCCACCTAGCTCCATGGATAGTGGGATCCATGGGACCAGCAAGAATACCAACAATTAAACTCATCAAAGATTCTTGCTTTGATTCACAGGTAGCTGAGGCTTCCTAGTGCTCTTTGCAGTTAAAAAATCTTCACAATAAATCTTACCTGCAGGGATAGATAGTGGTAAACCAGTGCCCATACCAGAATTGATGATTTTTCTGATATTGTTGACACTGATATGTCCCAGTCTTCTATGCCAGTTGATTAGGGAACCATTGGCTGCAGGTGGATGGTTTATATGAAGATTCTTTTTAAAAGTGCAAATTAGTGAAGGGTGCAAGGTGTAGCAATATGAGGGAACATCATTTGGATTGCAAGTACTATCACTATTTTCATCCAAGACCCATCTTCTTCTGGTATTCTCTACCCCGCCAGTCATAATCAAATCCTCTTTTAAATAAATCCCCAAATTTTTATTTTCAGACCACAAGCCAAAACAGAAACTACAGTTCACTAAATCAAATAAAGAAATTAGAGTAGTCCTAACATCTGGACAATAGAGGAAATTTTTAATGGTGACAATTTTACCATCCCCTTTTATTTTTAAATCTCCTATTCCAGTGATGAAGGAAGAAGGACTGTTAGTGGCCACTTTTCCAGGAGTTTGTTTTTTAAGAAGTCTGAAGTTAGCTAGAAGGCTCACGTTGCCAGTGACATGATGTGTTTCTCCACTGTTCAGTAAAGCATAGTTGTCCACAAATGCTTCAGGGGACCATTCAGCACTACTCAGATCAATTTGTTCAACCATTTCATATAATGCCTCAACATTTTTTTCAAAGATGGTGATTTCATTAGCCTCAATTTGAAAATCTCTAGCACAAATGGGACCACGTTGAGGGAATTTGAAGGGAATATAGACTTTTTTGTTTCTTGAATTTGGTTCAGAAGCATAGGCATTTGCATGTTGATGCATAATGTATGGTTTGGGTGAGAAATTTGCAGAATGAAGATTATATGGTCAATGAGCCAAAACTTGAGCAGTGGAATGGAATTATTGACAAATAGGACATGCACCAGGAGGCTTGTAAGAGTCAGTCTTCCTCTGAAGTTGAGCGGCAGCATGAATAGAGGGTTCAACAGTAAGAGTAGCAGAAGGTGACAAAGAAATGCCTCCTCAATCAATTATATTTTGGACTAGACTTGGCATGAGTTGGAAGAAATCCTCAAAAGTGACCAATTTTGAGTCAGCACGGTTATCCAGAGCAACACAGAGATAACATGAAGGTCCTTAAGAGATGAAAGAAATAAGGTATGGGACAATAATGCTTTGAAAATTTTATGATCAAAGGCAATTCCTTGACGTTCAATTGCTTCAAAGTATTTGTTGAAAGCTTCCAGATACTCACTGTGGGACGTAAACTGAGTTTTTTACAGATTGATGAAATTGCAAATGGCCATCATTCTGGAGGTATGGTTAGATCTAGAGAATTTGTTGCTAATATGAAGGTAGGTTTGGCATGCTTTCCAGTCTGTAGATATCTCATGGCGCAAGTTGGGAGAAATGGAGTGCAGAAAAATTAGGTGCATTACTCTGTCTTCATAATCATCAGGACCAGTGCCATCATTCATTGCATACGCTCTTGTGCCGACAAAGTCTTTGATCAAAGCCATCACATTGCTGGGCCAGTCAGAGAAGGTAGCACCAGAAGGCTCAAGAGTTGGGATGGATTTGGTAAATTTAATTACATTTCTTAAAGTTCTTTGTTTCTCACTCATGCTAATGGATTGTGGGGTTTGTTTAAGGTGAGGTGGCACACTCCTTTGGAAAGGAGAAGTGGAATGTGCCTGCATTGTTGCTGGTGGTGTAGTGGGGTCTGAGGTTGCAGCAGAGAGAGAAAGTTCCCCAATTGCATGAGTAATATCGTTGTTTGGGGTAGGGAAAGGGGTAATGTGGGGGTAAGGAGTAAGTAGGGGGGTTGTGTGTTGCGAGCCGGATTGTTAGGGATATGCCTGGCAGGGCTAGGGGTAGTAGGGGGTATAGCTAAATGCCCAGAAGGGCTAGGGGTAATTGGGGCTATGGCGGTAGTGAGTGGAGGCACAGGGGTAAGAGGGGGGGCTAGTGAGGTGTGAGGCAAGTGTGGGGGAGTAGAGGAAGATGCCTTGCTAGCTGTGGTGTGGCTAGTGAGGCATGAAAGGGAAGTGGCGGCAGCAATAGAGGAATGCACCTCACTAGTTATGGTGTGGCTAGCTGTCACCGGACGACCTACGCACAGGGTCGAGGATGTTCCTGAAAGTGAGATGAGGGATTTAGAAACTTCTTCGAAGCACAGAGGAATGATTCGAGGAAATGGTTCGAAGGTCACTCGAAGTAAGAGCTACAGGTTCGAGGTTCGTTCGAGAAGAATTATAAACCAGTTTCAAAGGTAATAGGAATTCTTAAAATCTCACGAAGGGTTGGAAACTCAATAATCAAAGATTTAGGATTTAGAAATGAATATTGAGAAAATAAAAGAAAGATACAATAACAATGATTTTAACTTTAAGGATTTACCACTATTAATGTAAATACGATTTTATAATTTAATTCTAAGGAATATCGAACCAAATACCCAGCCCCTTTTATATCCTTTGTTCCTCCTCGCATTGACCTCCCTTCCATCGCACCATTCCCATTCCATTGACCATTACTAACATACACTTAGACCCTCTTCGCTAAATATCCGTCCATGCTCAATTTACCCCTTTTTAATTAATTAACAAAACTTTAATGAAAAAACTACTACTGTACTATTTCGTTGAACCTAGCGCTGTGCGTCGCTTATTGAAAAGGACTAAGGCACCCTATTGGGAGATTGACTAATTTAGATTTAGAGTTTAGGCTAGCGCAGTTAAACAGTAAGTACACAAAGGAAAATCGCAGTTGCTATGGAGAATTGCTTTCTGCGCTTTGAGTATAGATTTAGGACTCGATATTATTGATTTAATGAGCTGCTTTCGCCTCGAGTGTCACATGGCGCGTGACACTAGCGAGGTGTGAGGGGGAATCAGCGGGGCTACCTGGTATAGGGGTGAGGGTAGGGGCCAGGGTGGGGGAATGTTTTCATGTGGTGGAGGCATGTGTTGCGCAAACAGTTGGGTTATAGGAAGATTGATTGAGAGGATCAATACCAAGGCTCCATAGCTCTTGGTCAGAGATGGATCAGGTAATCTTTTTACCAGCACAGGATGATATTTGTAAGTCTTTTTCAGACATGCACTGGGGGGTTTTTGGCTACTAGCGCTCCTAGTGTCGCTAACGCAAGTGGAATTTCTTTTTGGCTAACGTTTCAATGCCTGCGGGTATAGCCCATAACCTGTAGCACGGTGTCAGCCTGCAGAACTCCGGAAAGAATCGGAGAACAGGGTATGCCGCGACTACAGTCTATATCATAGATGACTATGTACATAAGGTGCTTAAGCACATAACAGGTGGAACAGTTGGTTGTTAGGTAATGTGAGAAAGTATTATATTCCCAACAAAGAAGCCCTTATTAACTATGAATCAATTGAACCTCAAGATTGATCCCATTAACTTAACATGCAAATCTGTTTCTATTTCTGTTGGTTTTTTTATTATAAACATGGCTAAATAAAATTATGATCTAATATCTAAGAATTATTCCCGCACAGTCCTTTGCTGGGGAAAGAATTTGAAAAGGTAGAGAAACGAAGAATAGAAAATTGTATTTATTTAGACCTATTAAGAATGTATGCTACAAAACCAAAAGAACAAGAAAGTTTAACCGAAAATTATCATGCTCGCTGCAAGAGTGAAAACCATGTAAAAGGTGGTAGGAGCAAGACATTCAACGCCTGATTTGGATGGAGATCTACATTTTAAGAAATAATAATAAAGGAGAAACAAATTTAAAAGGTTATTATAGTGGAATTTTTCATATGAATCCTTATTTTTGAAGAAGGTATGTAACTCACCCAGTGGTCGTTTTGTTGCTCGGGCCCTTGGACGCTTCAGTAGTATTACCAGGTTTTTGCAAGTTAGTTTCGCCACCTGAATGGGTTGCACTAGTTGTTCCAGTAACCGGAGTGGTTGGAGTTGACGTAGATGCTCCATGAGCTGCTGGTGTTGCAGGTTGTCCAGCTGCCGGTGATGCGGAGTTACTTGTCTTGTTTCCGGACTCTGCAGCGGGGGAGCTAGGGGGCATAGGGTTCATCACATCTCCGGAACCACATTTTCCAGCCTGAAAATAACTTTTATTAAAGATCTCTTTAAAACAAGATTTTACAAAATAATATATTTTACCTGAACTTTTGCTGCTTGTGCATAGTTGATCACACCTGCGCCATCACGTACTTGGAAAGTTAGAAGGGAGCCGGCTGGAAAATCGGTCTTCCATCTTCAGTTATAGAATTAATAAGTATCACATTGGAATGCAAACCCAAAGTAAAATATTCTTACGTTAAAACACCAGGCTTGTCGAGCAACGGGAAGGTTTCCAAAGCAGCAGCACCAGGTTGGTTCTATGATACAGTTGAAAGATGATATATTAATCAGATTTTATCTTTCAGGGCTTATCCTGATTAAAAATTGGCCCACCCCAGGAAGAATCGAAATGGCGTATGGAGGTACTCCACCAGAAACAGACAGCTGAGACGGCAAACATTCGACCAGCCTTATTGATCATTTAACAAAACAGTAGTCTTATTAGTAAGGGTTTTCTCGTTAAGTAGTTACACTACAGCACATGTTTGTTTCGCCATGGGGCGCAACAATTACGCAACAGTTGTGTAACAGTTGCGAAACAATTGTTTTTTGCACTTAAGACCCACCTGAGATCTTTAAGTGCCAAAAATAATTGTTACTTAACTGTTGCGTAATCGTTGCGCCATTGTTGCGCCCCAAGACGAAACGAACATTTATTGTAGTGTTAAGAGATTAAGGTCCACTGACGAAGTTGGGGTGGTAATAGTAACTGATCCTGCTGCAGGCTGTGTACCGTTACTGGGTGCCGCACTGGTGACTGCTTTGGGCTCATCAGCTGCTGTGACCAACAAGGCACTGAGAAAGCAAACAAGACCCAATTTTGATAAATAGTCTAGTTGCAGCATTTTAATTTGTTAGGCTGAAGAAAAACTAATTTGAACCGGCAAATTCACACAAAATTACAACTCGGATGAAAAAAAGGGAAGAGTAAAATGTGGATTCGGTGCCAGAATGGAGGGCTTCATATAACACTTGAAATGGCAATGCTCAATGACACCGAAAAATTCTAGTCTGTATTATTGATCAACTTCGGTGTCTTGGAAGTACCCACATCAAAAGGCGTTACCATGAGCTTGGCACGTGAACGTAGAAATCTATTTTGGTGTTAGACGTTGGTAGCTGCTTATGTTCAAAGCTCCTTTGATGACTTTGGGAATTGATTACAAGTTTATGAAGTCATATTTACTACCATTTGCATTGATCGTCATGTTGTCTAAACTGGAAAACAGGTAACCGACACACAACAAGCATTTTTTAGACTACAAAGCATAAATATCGTCTTTATAGATTCCTGGACAACAAAAACTAAAAAAAAGTTATAGCACTGGAACGAAAAACTAAAATTTAATTACCAATATTATTTTAAAGCCAGATCCCTAAAGGTACCGCGTAAAATGAACTGCTGGTTACACTGTTACAACCGCGAAAATCCATAGATCGTTGCAAGTGGTTTGCTCCAAACTGATCTACAGTCTTTATGACGTTGATTATCTCTATATATTAAAGAATTAGTGCCCTAACACTACACCCAAAGTGAAATATACCCAATAGGGGGTATCAAAGTTAGAAACTTGTAATTATTTAAAAGGCATTTAACGATACGAAAATAGAGCTACAGGATTGACATTATTTCTCAGTAAAAAGGTGTTTTTGGGGCACAATATGCCATATATGAAAAACTAATCATGGTTGATTTGGTGGAAAAGAAGGGGTGTTTTAATATGGAAGATTTCTAACTTTGACACCTCCTAATGGCTATATCCTAGGTTGGGTTGGATATATTTAAGGTGAGTTGGATACATATATGCGAAAAACTTTTTTAAATTTTTTTTGAATAGTGTGGGAAGAAAAATTTAAGAAACTTTTCATCACAATGACAAAAATAATTCAGAACACCACACACAGGTAAAAAATTCCTGATGGGGATATCCATGCACAAGTTAGGAATATTTCAGGGAGGGACATAAGATCAGAAAAAAAACGTAAATAAAGTGAGTGCAAAAAAAATAAGTATAAGAAAAATATTTTGCAACCATGAGACTGAAAAGAAAAAATGTAAAAAAAAATTGAAAAAAATTGAAATAATTGAAAAAAATAAAAAGAAAATGAATAAACAAAAGAAAATGAAAAATAATGAGAAATGAAAATGAAAAAAAAATGAAAAAAAAATAAAATGGAAAAAAATGAAAAAAATGAAAAAAAAAAATGAAAAAATGAAAAAAAATGAAAAAAATGAAAAAAAAAATGAAAAAAATGAAGAAAATGAAAAAAATGAAAAAAAATGAAAAAGAATGAAAAAGAAAGAAAAAGAAAGAAAAAAGAGAGAAAAAAGAAAGAAAAAAGAAAGAAAAAAGAAAGAAAAAAGAAAGAAAAAAGAAAGAAAAAAGAAAGAAAAAAGAAAGAAAAAAGAAAGAAAAAAGAAAGAAAAAGAAAGAAAAAGAAAGAAAAAAGAAAGAAAAAAGAAAGAAAAAAGAAAGAAAAAAGAAAGAAAAAAGAAAGAAAAAAGAAAGAAAAAAGAAAGAAAAAAGAAGGAAAAAAGAAAGAAAAAAGAAAGAAAAAAGAAAGAAAAAAGAAAGAAAAAAGAAAGAAAAAAAAAAGAAAAAAGAAAGAAAAAAGAAAGAAGAAAGAAAGAAAAAAGAAATAAAAAAGAAAGAAAAAAGAAATAAAAAAAGAGATACAAAAGAAAGAAGAAAGAAAGAAGAAAGAAAGAAGAAAGAAAGAAGAAAGAAAGAAGAAATAAATAAAAAAGATATAAAATGAAGTAAAATGAAGGAAAAAACAAATAAAATGAAAAGAAAAAAAATAAAGAAAAAAGAAAAGAATAGAAAAGAAAAAAGTAAAAAGAATAAAAAACAGTAAAAACAAATAAAAACAAAAATAAAAAAGAAAAATAAAATCAAAAACAAATCAAAAACAAAAACAAAAAAATATATATAATATATAAAAAACAAAAAAAATCAACAACAAAAACAAAAAAACAAAAAAACACAAGAACAAGCAAAAAAAAAACAAAAAACTACAAAAAACTAAAAAAAAAACTAAAAAAACTAAAAAAAACTAAAAAAAAGAAAAAGAAAATAAATATATATATATATATATATAAAACAACAACACCAACAAAAACAAAAAAAGCAAAACAAAACACAAAAACAAAACAAAAAACAAAACAAAAAAAAACAAAAAACAAAAAAAACAAAAAAAAAACAAAAAAATTAAAAAAACAAAAAAATAAAAAAAAAACAAAAAAAACAAAAAAAAATAAAAGAAAAAGTAAAAAAACTAAAAAAAAAAATTAAATTAAATTAAATTAAATTAAAAAAAACTAAAAAAACCAAAAAAAAACACAAAATAAAACAAAACAAAAAAAATAATAAATAAAAAACATAAAAAATTAAAAAAATCAAAAAAAATTTAAAAATATAAAAAATAAAAAATAAAATAAATAAAAATAAAATAAAATATAATAAAAAAATAAAAAAATGTTAAAATTTAAAAATGTAAAGTAATGTAAAAATTTAAAAAATATAAAAAGAAAACAAAAAAAAAGATAATAATTATAAAACAAAAACATTCATGTTTCAAATTATTCTTTACACAAACTTTTCTTACACTGGTTTTTTCATCACACTTATTTTTCTCTTCTGTTTTTTTCTTACTTTTTTCTGCCTCTTTGTCCCGCCCTAAAATATCTCTAAGCAAAGCATGAATATCTCCATAAGGGATATCTTGCATGGTGTGTAGTGTTATTGAGTGGAAGATAAGAATGCCAAATTTTAAAGCAAGGGACATAGTTTTAGCAGTTTGGGTTTGACTTAAGATCTTTTTATATGGAAACTAAAATCAAATATATACCCGACCCAAGCAGAAATAAACCTATTGGGTATATTTCACTTTGGGTGTAGTGTAACTTCCTAAAAAAATAGTAAATTCATCCCCTAACCTAACTGACCATGACTGATTACAAATTGAATACTTGAGTCTGCATGTCACTAGATGCAGCAGCCCCACCAGAAATTCTCATTCAACTAAAAACCTGAGATTGTAAGATATATCTATCATACAAGGTGCATAGCAGATGGGTAGAAGGCTTTTTACTATGACACTACAGCACATTTATGTTTTGCCATGGGGTGCAAAAATTATGTAAAAGTTGTGCAACACTTACAGCATGTACAATTATTCGTTTAAAATTACATTAGCAAATGTTGCACAACATTAAAAAATTAGGCTAATTGGCCTTTTTCCACAGTCATGCAAATTAGTATTCATTTTTCCTGTGCTAATTGGCACTAAATGTGAAGTTCTGAAGCCATGAAACATTAACTCCTTATGTTTCATCACTATGTACAAAGTAAGATATCCTTGATGGGGATATCCATGCGCAAGTTGGGGATATTTAAGGGAGGGAAATAAGGTCATAAAAATAAATGTCGGAAAAAGTGTCAGCCTGTATATCCCCAGGACTGAGTAAAAAGTGCTTATAAGTTATGTTAAACACATGAACTATACATGGGAACAATAAATGAGAGTACACAAACAGTATACATAAGTAAAATTATGATAATACACATAAAATGCCATCATAACACCTTATATACACGCATATATCCACCTTTTATAAGTCTTATGTACTTAATATTAAGTTTGAATATGTTAGGGTAATCTTAAGAACCTTAAGTATAAGGTTACATAATTTTTAAGTACACTTAAAGCTGTTATATTTATTGTTTTACACAAAAAACAAGAAATGCGCTTTATTTCACTTAAAAGTTGACTTGTTTTCAGCCATTAGATTTTTTTCTCAAAAAAAAACTAAAACTAAGAAAAAAGTAAAATAAAATAAATCATTTATTTGAGCAAAAATAACAAAAAAAAAATGCCCCTGGTTGCAAGTTATTTTTCTCACACATATTTTTTTGCACATATTTTTCCTTCACTTCTTTTTTTTGGAAATATTTTTCTGTCCTTATGTCACTCTCTAAATTAGCCCCAAATCACAAATGAATATACCCATCAGAAATATCTTACTTGATGCGTAGTGCATGCTCATTTTCTCACTGTCATGAATATTGCATCTCATACAAAGTGTACAAAAATAGAGTTTGAATTAAATAATATTTATCTATATTTCAGTGCACACAATCATGGGAATATTTCTCATAATTATTCAAAAGATGTTGAATTAATCCTACCTCACATGCGATTGGTCAAACAGCTAATAGAAATTAGCTATTTTTCATGCCAAATTAAATCAATACAATTAAATTTAATGGGATACAGGACTTCACATTATATTTTACACAGCAGGAAAAAAGTGTGAACTAGTCATAGAGTTCAGTTTTTGATCACAGGGCCCACTTCTGGGTCTGTTGTATGAAGTAACCATCTTTCAACACAATGAGAGTGACCCTGGTTGTGCTCACATTTTTTATAAGTTTTTCTGATGTTGGCAACCTTCCTTCTGTTGCATTTCCTTCCTTTTTTCTCATCCATGGTAAGTTTTTTACATTTTAGTTTTTTTATACCCCCTTCTACTCTTCCTGACTTTTCTAATATCCTAATCTCACTCCTCTTTCCCCTCACAATACCTCTGTATTTATCCCTCTCACTTCCCCACCCTTCATCCATCTTACCACTTTCTGTCACTGCTTTTTTGATCTACATCATCCATCTTCTTATCTTGAACAATTCTTATCTCTCCTCTGCACATTCCTAAATCCACCTTTGGTAAGAAAAAAAATATTTACATCAAAGATAATAGCAAGGCATATTCCTAAAAAAAAAAAAACTAACATACCATAGGCTACATGATTATTGGACATGCAAGATTGTACAAATACTTCTGGTTCATGAGATTTGAACATTCCCCAGTATACTTTTTTAAACAAATGCAGTGCATTAAAAACTGAACTATTTCATACTCATTTCAAAATCATTCAACACAAAAACACTATTCCCTTAGGTGTTTGGAAAAAGAATGGCTATTTTCTATAACAAAACATAAGATTATTTTAGGACCTAAGAAGCCAGACTACTACTAGTGCCATTTCTAGAAAAAGATGGGAGTTACTATTCTACTAAGCTGTGACTATAGCTATACTGAGTATCTTGGGGTTACCAAAAGTGAGGAGGGACTAACTATGCTGATACAGCAGTGAGACTAAGAAGCAACTAGATTTTTCAGCCTGGATATCCCAAGGACTGAGTAAAAAGTACTTATAAGTTATGTTAAACACATGGAGTATACATGGGAGCAATGAATTAGAGTACACAAATAGTATACATAAGTAAATTTATGATAATATACAAAATATGCCATTATAACACCTTATATACATGCATATATCCACTTTTTATAAGTCGTATGTACTTAATATTAAGTTGGAATATGTAAGGATAATCTTAAGAGCCTTAAATATAAGGCTACATAATTTTTAAGTAGACTTAAAGCTGTTGTTTTCATTGTTTTATGTAAAAAACAAGAAATGCGCTTTAAATCACTTAAAAGTTGATTATATGCACTATAAATTTAATAATTTTAAAAATGCACTTTGACAGATCAATTTGTCTTAATTAGGACTTTTGATTTGGCTACTCTAATGCATAAAAATAACACTTTTCAAATTTGGTGTTTTTTATGCCACAAATGGCTTCTGTGTACTGGCCACATACTGCCTGCATTTTTCCTGTGTGAATAGCTTCATTTTTAGCAAAGTTAGCTTTTTCACACTATAATTAAACCACATTCTACGGCCACTGTGTGGAAACACACTAAAATAGGCAACAGGTGCTTATTTAGTGTCCTAGCTAAATTATAAATGTATTGACCCTCTTTATATGCACTAATTTCATTAATAACATCATTCTTAGCGCTTTAATTTACTACAACAATTATATTTGCCTAAATTAGTCAAGGATTTACCTGTGCAAGCCCCTGCCAAGGACTGAATGTAGTTACCCTACATATCACACCCTTTTTTGGGTTTTTAGGTGGTTTCTCAGTCAATTTTGGTTATTTTTGAATGGGGATTTCATGTAGTATAATGTTATTATTAGCCCCAAAATTTCTACAGTTAATCCCCCATATTATTAAGTAATAATTAGTCTTAATTTTCCCTTTTTAGTCTTTTATTTTAATGTATAATACACATATACTCTCTTTTTTGCTTATTCTTTATTTTTGATGGATTATCCCTATTACTACAGGATTTTGGCAGGTGATATCATTCTAATTATGTTACTGGTCATTATTTTTGTATCTGGAAATTTCTATTAGATGGAATGAGGCGTCATCAACTGGGTATAGAGCTAGTAAATCAAGGAGGTCATTGGGGAAGTAATTGTGTATAAAAGGAGTGGGTTTTTGGTCTTGTTTTCTACATTCTTTATCATTAAAATTAAAACATATAACCAATAAAATTGCAATACATATCAATAGTACTCATAAAGTATTTGAAAAGTATCTGAATTTCTTAAATCTATTTTTCTACCAACTATAAGATTGTAAGCCATATATATTTAGTAAGATTAAAATTACTGAGACCCTTATATTGAGTTATATTTTACTACTTATTGGATTTGTACTACAGTATTCATATAGGACCATTATAATCTTCTAGACAACTGGCCATTAAAGCTAGTTCAAGTTTCTGTACTGAACCTCAGCCTGACAAGATTACTATATAAGTTTTCCAATGAGTGCTCTTCAGTGCTTGTGTCCCTGTACAGCCTGCACAAAAGGTCAAGGTTGTTCTTGGGTAAGTGATATTGGTAAAGGTGATTGAAGACTTCTTCAAAGCACAGAACAGTGCTTCAAGGGAGTGGTTTGAAGATACATCAAAGATAAATCACCTGCTTCAAGGAAAGTTTAAGATGTATAATAATGTATGGTAGAGTACCACTAAATTCAAGGAATCTCATGAAGGGTTAGAACTTAATAATCAAAAAAGAATTTTTAGGAGTTTTAATAGTTTGATGAGAATTTGATTATTAAGAAATTTAGGAAACAATATTAACCTTATATAAATTTAAATACTATCACAATGATACTATAATTTAATTCTAAGGAATGTCAAACTAAACTCTGCCAATCATATAGACAAATCCATCTTGCATTGACCCCTTTCATAAACCACTCTTTATTTATCACTGACACTCCAATATAACCCACAGATCCTTTAACCTTACTCCCATTCCTACTCACAGACCTTTAATTACCCTTAAACACACAATAAACCAAAATTAAAACTATACTACTTATCCAAGAACTAATACACTGCGCATTTTCTTAAAGTTTAAGTGTATAAGCAGATGATTGAATAATTTAGATTTAATGTTTTTCAAGCGCAGTTTCTAGTGTATTTAAATCAAGACAAAAAGGAGAAAAGCAGTTACTAGGTAGATTTTGATTTCTACACTTTGAGTATGAATTTGTGTATTGATATATGGATTAAAAGATTGACTTTTTCTTCAAGGGTCACATGTCACCTGATAGATGCACAGGTATAAAATTCAAGATCTGTTGATGTGAGAACCCTTCATTAACTTATTTTTTTCATTTCATTCTTCTTGAATTTTTTTTACCAGAGTTAGAAAACAGTTTTAATTTTATATCTTTACCATGACCAATAATAACAACACCTGTCAGGGTATGCTAGTATTTAAGTATTATTTAATAGTAAATATTAATTGTCCAATTACTTATTCATAAATGATTTAGTGATTAAACCTCAGGGGAAGACTAGCACTTCTACAGGGTTTTTATTCAATTTGGCTTCCAAAAGGGCCAAATTTGTTGCTGTGCATGGATTTTTTAGAGGGTGGTCTGTGTGTACATACTAAATAAGACATTTTGGGGCAACTTTAATTATCATAAAACCATCCATAGGTGATATCATTGTTTCTCACTCAGTTTTCACTATTTTTTTGCCACAATTGGCTGTGTTTGTTGCAAGGTCAGTTCTTCTTTTAAATTAACTTTGGCAACAGATTTCTCTGGTGTAGATTTGCAACCTGCATCAAGTATTATTTCTGTTTTCTGTTCAACAAGTGCACAGTGTTTTTATTTTTCTGGTGTGGATCATTCTGCATTTCAGGTTTCTGGTTCTTTGGTTCTCAATGGTCTGCTATTGGCTACTGTCTTGGCATTTTAAGTAGTCAAGAAGTGTGTTGGAAGGGGTATATTAACAGTCTCTATTTTGCTGTAGCAAATAAATCTTACTTGGTATTTCTCATTGGGACAGGGGTTTTTCTCTCCATTTTTACTCCAACTCCCTTGGTCAAGGTCTATAGCTAGTACTATAGGATTGTCAGTGTATGCTAGTATCTAAGCATGATTTAATAGTAAATATTAATGGTCCTACTACTTATTGTTAATTGGTATAGTGATTAAATCTCAGGGGAAGACTAATAAAATAGTTTTTCTCAATACAAACTCACAATACTTGGATTTTTATGCATGCTAGTTGTGGAAAATAGATCAATAAAATATAGTTATAGCTTTTATAAAGATAATATAAATTTACAAATTCTTTATAATGTATTTATATATCATAATAATTGTTTTATAGAGTTTATTTGAAGTTTAGTAAGTAAGTGATGTCTAATAACCACTTAAATCCTCTCTTACTTATAGCAAAATCCACTGGAGTGCACAGACCTTCAATCCAGATGATGTCACTGCTCTCCCTGGCAACTGCAGCCTTCTGAGGGCCCATCACCTCCCAATGGCTTCCAATTCAAGCAGATTCAACACCCAGACCTCCATTAAGGACCCTCCATCACAATTAATGATATCACAGACCCATGCAATAAATGGAATAAACAGATAAAAGCGGATACCATAAAGAAACATGTAAAATAACTCATACAAAGAGTATATAATGAATCCCAAAGCATATAAAGGAACCAAATTAACTTTCCAAGCCCCCAATAACATCCCCAAGCATCAATATTAACCCAGTAATCATATCCCAAACCATAAATCCATAATAATCCATCAAAGGAATCAGATTAAGTTGTCCAAACTGGATATATGCGCCTGAAAAAGGTGTATATGCTAGTGTAGGTGTTGTGCGTCCACTGAATACATCCATATGACCTAAAAAAAGCATAAAAATAAAGTTATTAGGATGTTTAGAGGTTTATATTCATTTATTGACCTAAATATACATAATATTACTACATATTTCACTAAATATGAGGTTTATGTATACATATAAGCTTATGTATGTCTATAATTACTTAAAATTACTCAAGATAAGTATATTATTACTCCATTAACACCTTAATGAGTATTATAAGTCTATTTATAAGCTATATAATTTAATATAAGTCATATAATAGTGTAATAATTATATATGTAAGTATTATAACCTTAATTTTAACTTATAAGCTTAGTTTAATTAAGTTTATATTATTTTAAAAACAAGAATTACTAATTCCTGGGGATACCTAGGCTGACAATTTCCCATGGAGCTTTAGGTTGCTCAATTTGCTGTAACAAACCAGCTCTTTTCCTGTTAATCTTTTAGATTTTTCACAAGATTCACATGTCTCAACATATTTTTGAACATCATAAGATATTTTAATCTACCAAGCTGTATTTTTTACTCTAGTTAATATTTTATGGAATTCAAAATGACCTGGCAATATATCATCATGACATATGTTTAACATAAACTCCTTCATTGAAGGGGGAATTACTATTACATTGCTTAATTTCTTTCTGTAATACATAAAACCATCCTCAATGGAAAAGTTTCCGTTTTCTAATGCTTCCCTATACTTTTGTGTTAATTTTTTCATTAAAACACTCATTGAAGCATTATATGGACCATTTAATATTGTATTAAGTTTAATCAATTCAGGATCTGAAGCATAATCATCAAGAATTGATTGCATAAATTCATCCTCAAGATCTATAATGTAAATTTGATAAATTTTAATAATCTCTGTTTCAGGAACATAAGTAGGATTATCTTCATTATTAGGTAAAGGTACTCTAAATAACAGATCTACATTTGAGTGTTAAGTTCCTTCTCTATGTGTAAAAGTCATCCATCCTCTGTACTATTTTACAGCTAATTGCCATCTAAACATATTTATATTAGGAGTTTTCATGTTTAAGAGTGACTTAACTGCACTACAGTCAGTTATTATGTGGGGTGGTCCTTCAAGTCTAGAAGATTTCTCAAGGAGATCCAAGGACGGCAACACTGGGTTCAAGAGGAATTCCAACTTTGTACGTATTTCTCTTATCTTTTAAAGATTTTTACTCAAATAATATAAAGAGGTAAAGGGATAATTTCTATTTTATTTAAAAGTTTAGAATTACGGCTTTAATGTAAATACTAAAATAATAATAAATAGTCTTGTATGTAGTTATAATAAAATAAGTAAGTAAGTAATGTTATGAAAAGCACAAAAAAGATGGCCTTTTATAGGAAAAACATGAAGGAAATAAAGACACGTAATTTACACCATCTACTGTAAGAATGTGAGAAATAAGATGACTAAAAGGAGTATATGTTTGACATAAGAAAATAAATTAATTGGTACGTCAACAAGGGCATCAATTTTATTAGTAATAAAGTATGAGTTCCCTTGGACTGTCACAATTAATTACAACACATTTAAGTTAATTATATTAATTTCACGGAAATCCAGATCTCTCAATGAAGTAATATAATAGTTTTAAGGTTTTTTTTATTATAATTTTATTATTAATTTTTATTCCCAATCAACTGCATTATTGAGCACGGTGTGAGGGAGTAAAAATGTATGGGACACTTACTTAAATTAATTATTTACACTACTTAATATAATTATCTTAGTTAGTTGTAAGTAATATATAAGTAAATATTAAATAATTAATTATTAATAAGTTTTTTAAAAAAGGTGTGGCTTCACCTCAGTAAAATAATTAATTATTTTACCAGGTAAGTCTAGTAGCCCGGCTGACATATTAGCTCATATTTTTGGTCTTCAAGGAAATAATCTAGCTTTTCAAGAGCCCATACTACTGCCAAAAATTTAAGTTGAGTAGCACTATATTTCAGTTCACTACTTCTTAGAATATGTGAAATATAGAAAATTACTACTTCTGATATTTTCCGTTTAATAAGTTGTTTTTGATGCAAAGCAGCAACCAAGCCAATAAAACTTGAATCAGTATACAATACAATAGGTAATTGGAAATCTGATAATCCCAAGATAGGAGCTGTCATCAAACATTCTTTTAACTTATTAAAAACTTGTTGTCTTTCATTATTCCAAATGAAAGCTTCTGATTGCTTTATCAGTGTGGCCAATGGTGCAGAAATTAATTTGTAGTTTTTTATATATTGACTATAATAACCACACAAACCAAGAAAAGATTTTACATCCTTTAAATTATGAAGAATTCCAATATTCTTGATTGCAGCCACTTTATCATTGTCTACACATATTTGTATGCCAGATACAATATGACCAAGCACTTTTAAAAACTCAGACCCAAATTTACATTTTTTCAATGCAAGGGTCATTTTTATTCCATCCATATTCTTAAATAACTTCTTTAAATGGATTAAGTGCTCATCATATGTCTTAGAGAACACTATTGTGTCATTAATGTATACCATTAAACATCTCTCAATCATTTCACTATGGAATGTTATATCCATTAACTTCTGAAATACTGAAGGAGAATTTTTTGGTCCAAATAGCATCCTGACATAGTTATATATTCCCATATGTGTTGTTATCAACAAAAAGTTCAGTGAATTCTTTTCAACAGGAATTTGATGGTACCCTTTGTTTCAATCTAGGCAAACTATGTATTTAGAACCTTTAAGGGTAACATTTATAGAGGAAATCCTAGGAAAGTGGTAAATATCATCTACTGTAAATGTATTTAATGCTCTATAATCACTGCTCAGTCTTGCTTTATCCTGTTCATAAGAAGTTAGCACTGGTGATATAACACAATATTTTGGTGTAGTTTCAACCTTTTCAATAATGTTCATGTTTAAAAACATTCTTATATTATTCTCTATGTCTTTTCTCTTCATTGGTGAAGCAGGGTATAGTTTCTTTTTAAGACTAGCAGGAATATTATCAATTTCACAGGTTAAACTAATCTTCATCTCATGATCTTTTACAAGGCCAAGTTCAATGGTCCCATGTGAAAAAGCCATTAGAAATACTTTAATTAAGTCCTAAATATTTGTCTTCTCAGCTTTACTTATCTAACTTCCAAATAATGCTTTAGAAGTTTTATTTTCCACAAGTTCCATCTCATTGGATTCTCTTCCTTTTCTAGGATTATCTATGTCTGACTCAATGTGTAAGACTGTGTAAAAAGAATTTACATTAAGTTTCCTTTTATCATTCATGCCAATTGTAAAATTATCATTAGCAGGGTCTAATTTCGCACCAAATTTTTAAAAATTTCATTTAAAATGATAAGACAGCTACTAAAACTAGTATTATCTATTACTAAAAAATTACAAGTTACTCTAACATAACCATATTGATGTTTAAATAAAACAGAAGCTTTGTATCTACCAATGGGGTGTAGCACTGATCCAAAACATCTCCAATTTTTACTCTGAAGGGGTTCAAGCTTTGACTTATAATCACTATCAATTATTTGTAATGTGTTTGCAGAAACAACAGAACCAGAAGCTCCTGTGTCCAATACTATATTTACCTTTTTATAGAAATAATTTCTGGAACCATGAGAGGTGTCATTTTTAAGTTATCAGCTTGTATATCCTTAATGATTTCAGCATCTTCAAAATTTATTAATTATATATTTGAGTCAATATTTAATATTGAATTTTCAAAGATGTACAAATCATCTTCCAATGTACAGACTTTATTTTCATCACTATGTGAGATATCACTGTCATAATCACTTGAATCTTTACTATTTTCTGTTTCATGTTCCGATTCTTGCTGATTTTCAACAATATTTATATTTTTCTCACATTTGTGAACTTTAACCCAATGCTTATTACATTTATTACAAGTATTAGTCTCATAATTTTTTGGTACTACAGGTGCAGTAGATTTTTTCTGCTTTTCCTGAAGTGGTTTTGAATTCTAATTTTTTACAGGTTCATTACTTTGTTTATAAGTGGTGTATCATGCTTCATACTTATGGTTTAATAACATTTAATTAAAAATATTAATAAATTCAGAGTATTCATTAACCATTAATATTTTAGCTACAACAATGTCTCTGACAGATATAGGTAATTTATATATTATTTTATCTTTCCATAAGTTAAAATCCATATTTGGCTCAATGGCTTTTCATATTTTATTTAAACTCATTTAGAATACCATTGGGTTTTCACCATTCAACAGATTATTACTTGTTTTCTCATATAATCTTTGGTGAGTTAGTCTGAATTTTGAACCTCTGAATAGTTTTTCAATCAGGTGTTTCCATTCAGCCCAAGAGTAATCTTTACCCTCACTTAATAGAGCTTTAAACCATAATAAAGCAACATCCTTAAATAAAGAAATTAGTTTTGAGGTTATTTCTTCATCTGGTAATTTATATTACAATTGTAAATTTTTGATTCTTTGAATAAAATGCTGCAAATAAGAGCTGGCTTCCCAATCATAAGTTTGGTACTGATCAATATTTGTCCAGTTCTTCTGATTGGATTTAATCTACCTAATCTTAAGAAAATTAAACAACTCATTTACTTTGGATAAATGGTCTTGTAATTCCTCTTACACAGATTTGTGACTTACATTTGTTTTTTCAGAATTGACACTTCCACAAGATGGTTTTACTTGTGGTGACATCAGGAATGATTGAGATACATTTTTGCATATGAAAAGATTAATATTATACTGTGTATACTTATGATTATCCTAGTTCACTAGTAGATTATCAGTTTCAATCTCAACCTTATATGATCATTGTAACAAATTAGAGATACTTTCATTTGTTTGAGCAAAAGATAACTTTATTCTTGATTCATTTTTAATAAATGTGCTTCAAACAATTTTTTCAAGTGACAGAATTTTTTTGAAAGGTCACTATATTTTTTACTTAAGGAATAATATTTAAGAGTTAGAGCCAAGTCTTCTTTCTATTATTGTTTATTTCTTGTTTCTAGTTAAGAAATATTCAATGTCAAGAACAAATTTGTTTCACTTGTGAGGTTAATTGTTTTATCCTCACACCCAGTAATTCTATTTCATAATTCTGAAACATCTCTATGGACAGTTGGATTATTATAAAAATACTCAACATATTCCTTCTTGCATTCTTCACTATTTTGTGAAGCTCTAAACTCACTAATAAGTGGTGGCATCTGAGGGTTAACTTTATTATTATTTTAAATAGTACTATTGTTATTAACAAAAGATAAATCAGGTGTATCTAAATCAAAACCTAATTGTCTTAAGTCTTCCTCAATTTTCTGAACAGATTTAACATCAATTATATTACCCGAAATGTAATCATCAGTATTGTGTGAAATCTGAGAAGTTAATCTACTTAACAAGGGATAGGAGCAAGCCCTGACTTTTGGCGCTTTTGCTTTGCCTTGTAAGGGTGAGATGAGGTTTTCTGATGAGGGGGGTAGATTTCCGTTTCAATTGTGGCTTTCCCACTTCTGATGGAACCAATTCCACTTACATTTCTCCACCAATATTTTGTCCTGTGACTGAACTGATTCTCTTTGGATAGAAGGTTTTTTGTTTGGCTGTGCTCCCTTCAGCTCTGCCAAAGTTTTGTTTAGTTTCTGGAATCCTATCCTGCAGTTGTTTTCCACCTTTTCTTCTTCCTTTATTATAGAAGATTTGGACTCCTCTAGTTTCAGAACCTGTTTTTCTATATGGGATAGTTGATTCTGAAGAGGAGGTGAAGTATTTTTTATAGTCATATTTTTTAATTAGGCGTCCTTTCCTCTATGCTCATTGCTTCTGGCTGTGGGCAGGACCGTCCTTTCATAGTGATGTCCTGGTACAGTGTTTTTAGCTTTAGACGTGGTGTTAAAAGCAGGATGTCACTTACATTGTCCTGTGGAGCACTCATTATGACTCAATTAACTATTCATTACCTCTAAAAAAGGAAGACCTGTATGGTAATCAGTAGACAAAAAATATTAGCAATATAAATACTAATAAAAGTGCTGGAGCTTACCCTGAATTTATATTTTTATTTATTAAAATAGAGTATAATAAAAATACAAAAAAATCTGTTAAAAATTTAATAATATGTTTAACTAGAGCTTCTTGAGTGTGGATAATTATCTTACCAAGCTTTAACCAAATACCAATTTAATTAGGTGTTATATTTGTGACCAAATACCAAGTGAAATTGGGTTTATGTTGGGTACAGTTACTAGTGTAAATAACTAATTTTTATTTAAAAAAATTTGTAAAATTATTATAAGGTTTCTTTTATGAGATCACTGAGTTATGAAGACCCACTAATGTGCTGCAAACCCAAATTTTTGGTTTTTATGAGCTATGCTACAGTAAAAATCACGTCCTAAGGCTTATAATAAATAATAAGTAATAATTAAGGAAAGACCCCCAATTATCAGTGTATGCTAGTATTTAAGTATGATTTAATAGTAAAGCTTAATGGTCCTACTACTTATTTATAAATTATTTAGTGATTAAACCTCAGGGGAAGACTAATAAAATACTTATTCTCAATATTAACACACAATACTTGGATTTTTATGCATGCTAGTGGTGGAAAATAGGTTAATAAAATATAGTTATAGCTAATATAAAGATAATATCAATTTTTAAATGCTTTAAATTATATTTATATATGATAATAATTGTTTTATAATGTTTATTTGAATTCTAGTAAGTAAGTGATGTCCAATAACCTGTCAAATCCTTCCTTGATTATACCAAAAACCACTGGAGTGCACAAACCTTCAATCCAGATGATGTCACTACTCTCCCTGGCAATTACAGCACTATGAAATCCCATCAACTCCCCATGGCTTCCACTTCAAGAAGTTTCAACATCCAGACCTCAAGTAAGGACCCTCCATCACAATTAATGATATCATAAACCCATACCATAAATAGAGATAACAGATAAAAGCAGATACCATAAAGAAACAGGTAAAATAACTCATTCAAAGAGTATATAATGAAACCCAAAGCATACAAATGAACCAAATTAACTTTTCAAGCCCCCAATAATATCCCCAAGCATCCATATTAACCCAGTAATTATATCCTAACCCATAAATCCGTGAAAAACATCAAAGAATCAGATTTAGTTGTCCAAACTGGATATATGTTCTTGAAATAGGTGTATATGCTTGTGTAGGCATTGTGAGTCCACTGAATACATCCATAATACCTAAATTAAGCAGAAAAATAAAGATTATAGACTATTTAGAGGTTAAAACCCACTTATGGACCTATATATACATAATACAACTACATATTTCATTGAATATGAGGTTTATGGATACATACACCACAGGATATTTAGGGGTGAATTGCTAGAAGTTCTCACTCTGTGAACTCCATTGTGACCATAATTTATGCAATGTATCAGACCTACCATAAATGTCACATTCAGAATAAACTGGAGTCACATTCAGTCTGAGATTTGTCCTTGATTAAGGCCCAGTGTGCCCTCATTAAGCACAAGTTGACTCAACAAAACTTTAATTTGATCCTTAGTTAAGCATTAATTGAGCACACATTGATCTAACATACACATTAGGGGGTATCAATGTTCAGGGATCCGCAATTAGGGATCAGGAATTTTTTTTCCCAGGATCAGACATTATTAATTGTGGAAGATTATTATCCACTAGCCCCAGGGCTAGTGGATAAGAAATCCACGATAATGCATTATCCCGCCTCTTATACCCCAATTTCCATTCCTAATTCCTGATCCCAAACTCATCTCATCCATGATGGATTTGCAAGAAAGTCACATGACTCATAATTGCTGATGCCATCCTTAAGTCTTTCCTCACTCTATGCTACTTAATTTTGGTGGCGAACACTTAAGTTTTTTTTCTATCTACACACCCCAACTGCACATTTGGCGGTGAATTCCCACTTCCCTCATCACTTAACCCTTCCACCGGCAACAATGAGACACCTCTCTACTAGGAAGATACTTCACTGAACAATGAATGCTATTACTTTTCTTTTAGTTCTTTACTATAAATCTGACTCTGATTTGGAAGATGCTTTAGCTTATATGTGTTTTCTTTCAAAAAGCGTTACATCATCACCAGGGGGCCAAATCTTTATCATGATCCCCGATATGATCTGGCCTCCATTCTCAACATTCCTCATTTAAACTTCACACAACTTTTTAGAACTTCTCCCGATTCTTTCTTCAAGCTTTATAAACTCATCTACGATCATCCTATCTTCCATAACAATTCTCATAACAAACAGCGTAATCCTGCCATCCAACTTGCTGTTGCTCTATGTCGCTTTGGCTCAAATAGAAATGGTGCTGCCGTAAGACGTTTGGATAATCTCTTTAACATAGGATATGGTACCGTGATATTATACACCAAGCGCTGTATGATTGCTATCCTTTCCCTCAAGTCTCAAACTCTTTCTTGGCCAACTCCAGAACAGCGACTTGAATCCTCTCAAGTAATGCAAGATGAAGGTTTCCCTGGCTGTATAGGTTTTGTTGATGGCACAACCATCCCTTTGAGTCAAAAGCCTGCTCATGAAGGCAACCATTATTTTGATCACAAAAAAAGGTTTCTTTGAAATCTCCTCCAAGTTCTCATCTTTCACAATCTAACTTTTTATTTTCTTTCTAGATACTCTATTGTTGTTCAACTTGTATGCGATGTCAATAAAAAATTTACTGCTTTTCACAGTGGCTGCACTGGATCATGTCATGACTCTTCCGTCTTCCAAGGAATGAGGAATTCTCAATCCCCTGACTCATACTTTGACGAATCTCAGTACCTCCTTGCACACTCAGCATATGCAAGTGGAAAGTACATTATACCTGCTTTCCGTGGTGCAAATTCAGAAAATTACCCCAAAATAAATTTAATTATCACCTTGCACAATAAAGAGTACAAATTGAACATGCTATAGGTATTTTAAAGGGATGATTTTCTAGTTTTCGGGAGCTCAGAATCCAATTTCAAAAAAAATTGGAGATCAAAACTGCAAATCATTGGATCTTGACTTGTGTAATACTCCACAATATTCTAGCTGATTTAAAGGATGAGTGGAATGATCTTTATGAAGAAGAGGATCCTGAACCACCACTGGCACTCCCCTCCCATGATTCACAAATCATTCTATCAACCGGCATACGCCCCATTATAATGCCAATTACTCTCCAACATTTCTCTTCACCCTTTTAATTTTTAATATTTATGTTTTCATACTTTCCAAATGTCCTCTTTGTGTACTTTAATCACTTGCTTTTGTATTTTGGTTTGTTGCATATTCATTTTTTTTTGAATTTACGGTGAATATCTTTTTTTTGGATGGCTCATTGGTTTTCTTTCACCTCCTCAACATGAAATCGCATATTTTCTTATATCGCATATATTGACAGTGATTTTTTTTTTCATTCATCACTCATATCCTTTTCATCCTCTCCTCAAACATCCCTCAAATATTTTGGTTGCATTTATTTTCTCAACTCAACTCACCAGGTAGGTCATTTTTTTTCTTTTTTCATGGTTTTTTATTTGCTAATCATGATTTTTTTTTTTTGCTTTTTTTTGCTTTTTTTTTGTTTTTTTTGTTTTTTTTGTAAGTGCTTCATTTATTTTTGTTCTAGGGTAAACTAATTTTTGTTTTGCTTTTTTCTCTTTTTTCTCTTTTTTTTTTGTTTTTTTTTCTCTCCTTCTCCTCTCTTTATCATCCTCAAGGCCCCCCTTTTTCCCTCTCTTTACCTGTCTCAGACCCCCTTTTTACCCCCTTTTTAGCTGCCTCAAATCCCCCTTTCCCCCCTCTTTAGGTCCCTCATCACCCCCTTCCCCTCTTTTTAGGTGCTTCAATACACCCCCCTTTCCCTCTCTTTATGTCCCTCAAACCCCCCCCTTCACCTCTCTTTTGCCGCCTCAAACCCCCCCTTCACCTCTCTTTACCCACATCAAACCCCCCCTTTCCCTCTCTTTAGGCGCCTCAAACACCCCCCCTTCCCCCCCTACCCCCCCCTGATTATTAAGGAACAATTGTTACAGATCGTTTGTTAAGTAATCGAATCGCTAATAATTTGATTACTTAGCGAACAATTTGTAACCATCATTCGCTAAGTAATTGAATCATTAGCGATTCAATTACTTAGCGAACAATCTGTAAATCGTTCGTTAACAAGGAGGTGGGGGGGGGTAGAGAAAGTGGTAACGGTTTGGGAGGGGGTAAGGTGATTGGAAGGGGGGGGGTTTGAGGTGCCTAAGGAGAGGGGAATGAGGGGGGTTTGAGGCGCCTAAGGAGAGGGGAATGGGGGGGGTTTGAGGCAGCTAAAGAGGGGGGAATGGGGGGGGTTTGAGGCAGCTAAAGAGGGGGGAATAGGGGGGGTTTGAGGCAGCTAAAGTGTCACGCGCCACGTGACACTCGAAGCGAAATTAACTCAACAAATAAATAATATTGAGTCCTAAATCTATACTCGAAGCGCAGAAAGCAATTCTCCATAGCAACTGCGATTTTCCTTTGTGTACTGCTATTTAACTGCGCTAGCCTAAATCTAAATTAGTCAATCTCCCAATAGGGTACCTTAGTCCTTTTCAATAAGCGACGCACAGCGCTAGGATCAACGAAATAGTATAGTAGTAGTTTTTTCATTAAAGTTTTGTTAATTAATTAAAAGGGGTAAATTGAGCATGGACGGATATTTAGTGGAGAGGGTCTAAGTGTATTTTAGTAATGGTCAATGGAATGGGAATGCTGCAATGGAAGGGAGGTCAATGCGAGGAGGAACAAAGGATATAAAAGGAGTTGGGTATTTTGGTTCGATATTCCTTAGAATTAAATTATAATATCGTATTTACATTAATAGTGGTAAATCTTTAAAGCTAAATCATTGTTATTGTATCTTTCTTTTATTTTCTCAATATTCATTTCTAAATCCTAAATCTTTGATTATTGAGTTTCCAACCCTTTGTGAGATTTTAAGATTTATTATTACCTTGGAACTAGTTTATAATTCTTCTCGAACAAACCTCGAACCTATAGCTATTACTTCGAGTAACCTTCGAATCATTTCCTCGAATCATTCCTCTGTGCTTCGAAGAAGTTTCTAAAACCCCTCATCTCACTTACAGGAACATCCTCGACCTTGTGTGTAGGTCCTCCGGTGACAGTATAATTTAATTCTCCGTAGTTCTCATTCTTTGCACTACTACGTCTTTTTAGGTGCTTCTAAAATTTTAAATGGCACCTGTTCAACGCACTCCTCCTACTGGCGCTACTACTAGAGCTCACGCTAGAGGCAGGCCAACAGCCACAAGGTCTGTTTCTCGCACTCACTCTTTGGAATCACTCGACCTTAGGGAACGGCAACATTCAGTTCAATCTGTAGAAGACATTCCACAAGATTTTGAGGATTCTAGTGATGAAGAAGAAGGAGAGGATACAATGCATGAGGCACCATCCGCCACTGCCAATCACCCTTCTGGCCAATCCTCAGAACCAGGACCATCTAACTCTCTGGAAGATTTCATGAGACTTTTTATGAAAACCCTTTTAAATCCAACGTCTTCAGAGGGATCTAAGTTCAAAACTCCTTCTATGAAATCTCCTGACAAATTCAATGGAGATCACCCCGACAGATTGCGACCCTTCTTGCAAACCTGCAAGCTACTGTTCCATAATGACCCTCGAACCTTTAACAGCGACCAATCAAAGGTTGTTTACGCTTCTTCATTCCTAGCCGGGAAAGCAGCAAGATGGTTCGAACCTTATCTACTCATGCTTTCTTCGACAGAAACCCACTTACTTATCAATAATTGGGAAAAGTTTGAAGACCAACTTTTTACGTTGTTTGGGGACCCTAATGAAACGGACAACGCAGAAATTGAACTTGATTTTCTTCGCATGAGTGATAATGGTAAAGCCTCTGAATATATCTCAAACTTCAGAGCACTTCAAACTCGAGTAGATTGGAATGATGCTGCCCTTAAGTATCATTTCAGGAAAGGACTTCCTTCAAAGATTCTGGATCAATTAAATCTTCACGGTCAGAAGATGACTACTTTAATGGATTTAATGGATCAAACCCTCGAACTTGACGGCGTTTATTAAGGACGACTTCAACATCGTCGATATGCCAACAAATCTCAAGGCCTAAATTTTAAATCGGGACCTTCTTCACACCCACGACCAAATCAATCCTCCTCGACTCAATCCAAACCCAATAAGGGAAAAGATAAACCTCGACCAAAAGGCTCGACCCCAGGCAATATCAGCAAAGTACTGGATCCTAAAGGGGAACTTAAAGAAGCTGAGAGGAAGAGAAGAGCAGATAATGGGTTATGTATGTATTGTGGGGGTAAGCACAAGTTGGAAGACTGTGTAAAGTTGAAGGAAAGAGAAGGTACTAGTTCGAAGTCAAAAAACTAGTAGATAGTTTACTTGTGTGCAAAGCAAACTATCTTATCTCTCCCAGTGCACAGAACCTCCATGTCTTAAGGACTGGAGTTGCCTTAAACCGCTTGAGATTCATTCTTTTTAAGGAGGATATCCCCTTCAGTTGTCTTATAGACTCTGGAGCTTCAATTTCTTTTGTTAGTTTATCTTTTGCCGAGAAGCTTCAACTAACATTTACAGATATTGATGGAACTCCCATCTATTTGGTCAAATCAGAGGAACCCAAATATTGGGTAAGTAAGAAAGTTTTATGGGTTTTCAACTTTCCAAATTTTCCCCCCTTCGAGTGGGAATTATCAGTCTTGGACGCCCCAAGGATGGACGATACCATTCTTGGCCATGACTTTTTAACGCATTGGAATCCCGAAATTGATTGGACTAGGGGATTGATCACCCCACGCTCTAAGTATATTTCTGATTCTTCAATGCAGGTCAATAGGGAGTTAAAAAACCCGCCTGACAATGTCCTGCTAGAGGACAAATCTCTTCCAGATGACTTCCAAGCATCTGTAACTTCTTTAAATGAGCAATTGGCTAACACTTCTAGCTCGATGACTTCACTCGAAGAGGATTTAAATTTCCTCAAAGTAATCGAATTATTCTCTCTCAATACAGGTATCACCTCGACAGATTCTCTTGAAGATGAAGAGGACGACCAAATAAACGTTGAAGCCATCAAATCAACTCTACCGGAAATCTACCACGATTTCCTCGATGTTTTCTCAATCCGCAAGGCCGATAAGTTACCACCTCATTGACCCTACAACCATCAAATAGAGTTAATAGGCCCAGTACCTCCGGCAGGTCCTGTCTATTCTTTATCGAAGGACGAATCTCAAGTTCTTTGAGACTACATTGCAGAGAATGTAGCCAAAGGTTTCATCAGAGCCAGTAAATCTCCAACCGGCTCCCCTGTCCTCATTGTAAAAAAGAAGGACGGTAGTCTTAGGTTGTGTGTTGACTATAGAAAGCTCAACACAGTCACAAAGAAGAATGCATATCCTGTTCCTCCTATGTCATTACTTCTTACCCTTTTCAATGGTGCTAATTTCTTTTCTAAAATTGATCTTAGAGGCGCTTACAATCTTATTTGCATTGCGGAAGGTCATGAACCACTGACTGCAATGCGCACTAGATTTGGTAGTTTTGAATATTTAGTTATGCCTTTTGGATTATGTAACGCACCTTCAACTTTTCAAACTTTTGTTAATGATATCTTTCAAGATGTTGTTGAACGATTTGTAGTCGTCTATTTAGATGATATTTTAATATTCTCAAAAACACTGGATGAACATATTCATCATGTTCGACAGGTCCTAAATCGTCTTTGAGATCATGGTCTCTACGCCAAGCATAATAAATGCAAATTCCACCTCAAATCAATTGATTTTTTGGGTTTTACGTTGTCCACTGACGGTTTAGTCATGGATGACAAAAAAGTCCAGAAAATCCTGGAATGGCCTGAGCCCAAAAACATTAAATCACTCCAAGGATTTTTGGGTTTTGCAAACTTCTATAGAAGATTTATTAAAGATTACTCTAAAAATATTTCCAATCTTACTTCTCTTCTTAGAAAAGATATTCCTTTTGTTTTTACTTCCACAGCACGAAAGTAATTCAAAGCACTAAAAACAGCGTTCACCACAGCCCCAATTCTTTGACATTTTGATCCTTCGGCCTCGACAATAGTGGAGACAGATGCGAGCGATTATGCTATTGCAGGGGTCATCTCCCAATTAAATCCTGAAACAAATTTGTTTCATCCTGTTGCTTTTGAGTCACGCAAACTCATAGCCGCGGAATTAAATTATGAAATTCATGACCTAGAGCTTTTAGCTATTATCCATTGTCTTAAAAAATGGCGTTCTTTTCTTCTCAGCCTAGATAGTCCTTTTCAAATTTTAACAGATCATAATGCTTTGAAATAATTCATGTCTTCTAAAGTGTTAACCAGGCGTCAAGCCAGGTGGGCTGAATTTTTGTCTGAATTTTCTTTCTCTATTTCCTATCGCCCAGGAAAAAACTGCATTGTCCCAGATATCTTGTCACGTCGGGACGACGTTTACCCACAACGGGGGGACGCATTTGCAGACAAGAACCCAGCAAATGTGCAATCAATCTTCAACGAATCAATGTTAACGACTCATCAACTTAATTCGATGACAGTTCAATCTTTTCGAAATCCACTATCCAACATCCTCGAAGCTCAGTCGAAGGACGATTATTGTTTAGGGTTAAAAGACAAAATACTCTCGAAGCAAGGGGCCAAAAGATTTAGTATTGAATCAGGTCTATTAGTCTTCGAAGGTAGAGTAGTCATACCCAACAACAATGAGATAAAATTATGGATCTTCAACAGTCGACATGATTCTCCATTAGCTGGTCATTTTGGGGTTGATAAAACCTACCAGTTAATAGCGAGGGATTTCTTCTGGCCAGGTTTGACCAAGGAAATCAAGGCCTATATAAAAGCTTGTTACGAATGTAATAGGAATAAGGCTCCCCATCACCGGAAGCATGGGTTGCTTCAACCACTTCCTATTCCCTCTAAACCTTGGGAATCTTTATCGATGGATTTCATTTCTCAACTTCCTATTTCTAATGATTTTGATGCTATATTAGTAATAGTAGATAGATTTTCAAAAATGTCTATTTTTATTAAAACCACTACTACTGCTACAGCAGAAGATTTGTCAAAATTGTTTCTAGAATATGTATTTTCTAAACACGGCTTACCAAATGATATTATTTCAGATAGAGGCTCATTGTTTGTATCCACATTCTGGATCCAACTGTGTCGACAACTCAATATCACGAGGAATCTCTCCACGGCCTATCACCCTGAAACTGATGGTCAAACAGAAAGAGTTAACCAAATCCTCGAACAATATCTTCAAATGTATGTCAGTTACCAACAAGACGATTGGACCACATGGCTACCATTGGCCGAATTTGCTTATAATAACTCGACTCATTCTTTGACACGACAATCTCCCTTCGAAACCATTTATGGAAGACATCCTCGATTCAACTCAATTCATGTAGGAACTAATCATCCTGCGGAACATTATCTTCGAACTATATCACGACTCCAAGAAGAACTTAAAACAAATTTGGAATCAGCAATTCGAAGATACAAGGAACAGGCTGACAAACATCGACAATCTGCTCCTTCCTTTAAACCAGGCGACAAAGTATGGCTTGACGCACGAAAAATTCGAACAACAAGACCATCAAAGAAACTGGCTGAAAAGCGCTTGGGACCATTCAAAATCGACTCTGAAGTCTCTAAAACTGCATTTCGACTCAAGTTACCTCCTAAATGGCAGGCGATTCACCCTGTTTTCCATGTATCTCTCCTGGAACTGGCTCGAGAAATATACCCGGGCAAGAACCAACCCCCTCCGGAACCGGTCGAAGTAGAAGATCATCTAGAGTGGGAAGTAAGTCGTTTCCTTGATTCAAGAATACGCAAGGGGAAACTTCAATACCTCGTGGAATGGGAAGGCTTCCTCAATGACTCAGACAAAACATCCTGGGAACCAGCCATCAATGTTTCTAATGCTCCTGAACTCCTAAAATCTTTTCTTTCGAAATATCCTTTAAAACCAAAACCTTAAAATTTCTTTATTTAAAATTTTCTTTTCTTTTTCTTTCTTTCTTTAAAATCTAAAACACCTCTTAAATTTCTTAGCCTTGTTTTCTTTTTTCTCTCTTCTTTTTTCTTTCTTCTCCTTCTATAAATTTCCTCCAAAACCAACTAAAAATAAAATAAAAAATAAAATTAAATACAATAAAAAAAAATAAAATAAAATCAAAATTAAAATTAAATAAAATTAAATTAAATTAAATAAAATAAAATAAAATAAAATAAAATAAAATAGGATAAACATAAATAATAAAATAAAATAAAAAAACTCATAAATCTCTCTAAATATTTTCTTTCTTTTCTTCTTCAATTCTTTAAATACATTCTTTTCTTAAATTTAAAATTCTCTTCAAAAAATTTCTCTTTCAAAAAATTTATTCTCTCTTTTAAAGACTTTCTTTCCTTCGAATCATCAAATCCTGTATGGCACGACCATTTCCTTGAACTTAACTTCAACCCCTGAATCTCCCTATAATAATTCTTCGAAACAAATAAATCTTCTTTTCAAACTCTCTTAAATTCTACACTTTCTTTTTTTCTTTTCTTTCTCCTCTTTTTTCAAACTAAAATTTCTTAAAAAAAAAAAAAAAAAAAAAAAATTTTTTTAAAATCCTCAATTTAACAAACTCATCTCAATCACAAAACCGTTTCTTTTTCTCTCTCTTTTATTACATAAAAAATTTTTCTTTCAAAAACACTAAAACTTCCTTCAATTAAAACAACCTTTTTTCTTTCTTTAAAATTCTTCTTTTAAATTCTAAAATTTTTTATTTAAAACTTCTTTTTTCTTTTTCTTTTTCTTTTTTTTTTTTTTTTTTTTTTTTTCTCTTCTTTTTCTCTCTCTCAAATCTTGTAAAATTAACAACATTCCCCTACAATAAAAAAAAATAATACTAATAATAAAATAAAATAAAAATAAAATAAAACTAAAATACATTTTTTTTTCTACTTCTTTCTATCTCCTTTTCATTTCAAATTTTTTCTTTTAATTTTTCTCAAACCAATCTTTTCATTTTCTCCAAAACTACCCTTATCTCCTTCCTGCATTTATCAAATACCTCCTCCTCTCCTACCGGAACCACCTCTCCAATCTCCAAGAGCTCCTCCGCCACGTCGAAGGAAGCAGCGTCAATAATAGCGTCAACCTCCCCACATAGTTCTTCCACGAACCTTACTCGTCGACCTTGACGAGGTTTCTTCGACCACACCTGGTCCAGGGTGTCTTCGGGCTCTTCAACTACTTCCGTGGCTGGAGGGTTTGCCTCAGTTGGTATAACCGGCGCAGGCTCCGCAATCGGCTCTTCCAGGTTATTCGATGTCTAAAACAAGACTCATCAGCAACTTCATCCTTGAAATAAAACAATTAAAACTTACCTCGAAGATGGGATCAGGCTCCAGAAATAACCTGGGCGCCACTTCGACTTCTGCCTCTCTCTCTTCCTCATCGTCCTCGATGACCACCCATCGTTTCTTGGGTGCCCGCCCTGGAACAGGGACTTTATCTTCATCCTCCTCCACCAATTCGTCAACATCTTCCTCGACACCTCTCTTCGAACTCGTGGCCTGGGTTACCCAGGTTGAGATCTCGTTGTTCATCTCCTTATCATTTTCCCCCACCGATTGTTCATCTTCGATCGAGACATCCCAAATGTCTTCGACCACCTCTTTGGTCTTCGGAATTACCCAAAATTTAGTTTTTGTAAATCGTTTTTCAATTTCCGCGTTCTTCGTCAACGCATCGCACGCCACTCGCCGCCAACGGCAAAACTCGCATTTCTGGCGAGGGCCTCGAGTCGCCGTACTTTCAACACAGAAATATTCCATGCTTTCACAAGCCGTGCAAGTCTGTGAAAACTGTCGTGTGATTATTCCCCCATCCGCTTTAGGGTGTGGAGGCGTGGGTGTGGGAGTAGGGCAGTTCATTATAAAATAAATAATTGAGAGATGAGGGAAAAAGTATTAGACAAGGGAAATTAGTGTGGGAAGATGGTTCAAGCTCAACGGAGTTCGCGTTTTTTATACCCGGGCATCTGTCACGCGCCACGTGACACTCGAAGCGAAATTAACTCAACAAATCAATAATATTGAGTCCTAAATCTATACTCAAAGCGCAGAAAGCAATTCTCCATAGCAACTGCGATTTTCCTTTGTGTACTGCTATTTAACTGCGCTAGCCTAAATCTAAATTAGTCAATCTCCCAATAGGGTACCTTAGTCATTTTCAATAAGCGACGCACAGCGCTAGGATCAACGAAATAGTATAGTAGTAGTTTTTTCATTAAAGTTTTGTTAATTAATTAAAAGGGGTAAATTGAGCATGGACGGATATTTAGTGGAGAGGGTCTAAGTGTATGTTAGTAATGGTCAATGGAATGGGAATGCTGCGATGGAAGGGAGGTCAATGCGAGGAGGAACATAGGATATAAAAGGAGTTGGGTATTTTGGTTCGATATTCCTTAGAATTAAATTATAATATCGTATTTACATTAATAGTGGTAAATCCTTAAAAGTTAAATCATTGTTATTGTATCTTTCTTTTACTTTCTCAATATTCATTTCTAAATGCTAAATCTTTGATTATTGAGTTTCCAACCCTTTGTGAGATTTTAAGAATTATTATTACCTTGGAACTAGTTTATAATTCTTCTCGAACAAACCTCGAACCTATAGCTATTACTTCGAGTAACCTTTGAATCATTTCCTCGAATCATTCCTCTGTGCTTCAAAGAAGTTTCTAAAACCCCTCATGTCACTTACAGGAACATCCTCGACCTTGTGCGTAGGTCGTCCGGTGACATAAAGAGGGGGGAAGGAGGGTGATGAGGGACCTAAAGAGGGGGGAAAGGGGGGTATTTCAGGGGGATTTTGAGGCAGGCAAGGAGAGCATTTGAGGGGACTTTTGAGGCAAGGATGGAGGGATTTGTAAGGGCATTTCAAATAAATAAAGGAGGGGAAAAGGGGACATTTATGGGAGATAAAGATGGGTTACCAACTTTCAAATAAAGATACTAACAAATTTTTGTTTGTAATTTTGATTATTTTTTTTATTTTTTTTTCAGTAATATAGAAAAAAAAAAAAAAAATTCTTTCTGATAAGGACTGTCCCTCTTATTTACAAAACAAAAAAGGTTTATAATTTTATTTTTAATTTTTCTATAATTAATTTTTGAGATTTTGATTTTATTTAAATAATTTTTTTATTTTTTATTTTGATTTTACTGATTTTTTTTTTTTTTTTTTTTTAGGATCTTGTGAGAAGGTTTTTAATAACCAATCTTCAGGTTCACTTTTAATTTTTTTTTTAAATGTTTTTTTTGTGATTTAATTTTTACTGAAATTTTCTTTTTTGAATGAATTTAATTATTAATTTTTTTAATAGGATTTTGCTTTTATTGTGTTTTTTAAAATAAAACCTCAGGTTTTTTTTTTATAATTTTTTTTTTGGAAAATTTTTTACTGATTTTTTGGTTTTTTTTTCAATTTTATTTTTAAAATAAAAAAACAGCTTTTTTTATTATTAGGTAGGAATTTTTTTAAAAAAAAAATTGAGTTAAAATTTTATTGACAATTAATTTTTTTTTCAGATCAAAAAAAAGTCTTCTTCTTCTGATTCACCCCTTACTTCTCTCTTATCTTCATCTTTATCTTCTTTATCATCTTCATCTTTATCATCTCTATCATCTTCTTTGAAATCAACTCTATCATCTTCTTTGAAATCAACTTCCATACAATCATCTTCTAAATCATCAAAAAAAATTAAAGATAATCAGTCTCATCAGAAGAAAAGATATTTAAAAAAAAGATTCTCTGCAAAAGTTATTTTTGTCATATCCCAAACATTTTTTTTTATAAAACTAAAGTAGATAAAAAAATCAATATCCGAAAAAATTCCCAGAAGTTATCAAATATCTAACAGAATTTGGAGATGATTGAGTTGTTGCAGTTATCAGCAATACTTTTAAGCCTCAATTCATTTTGGAAGTTCATTCATTCGATGGTGTAAAAGATGAAGCTTTTAATCAACTATCCGATCTTATCATAACTCTTTATCAAATGGCTTTGGTTTGGTTACCTATAAGGAATAAGAATTTGTTGGGTGGTATCATGATTGGTTTTGGTTGGAGACCTGGTTTTGTCAAAGGATATTCTCTTGGTATGTCTAATAATTTTAGTTCAATTCTTAATATCATTTCACTTATTTCAATTATATAGGCATATATTCATTGCTCAATAATATCACTAAAGCACAAAAAGATGAAGATTTTTGCTTATGGGACACTCTACCTTCCTTTAATTCTTTTCTTGCTCTTCGACTCAAAAAGCTCTGTAATAAGGCATTTGAAAAAAATCATGAACTTGCAACCAAAGTTGGAATACCGAATTGGTGTGACTCTGAATGGGAAGATATCAGCCACGAATATCTTTTATTTTCTAATGTTATTATCACTCATTCTGGATTTCACAATAAAATCCACACCAATTCCAATGACACCAATTTTCTTACTTTTGGAATATTCTCATATATCAATCCAATAACTGGCCACCCAATACCATCTCCAGCTAAAATCAAAGGACATGGTTTATATTTTCCAGACCACCGGTGCATCATTGATTTTGGTTTGGGAAATGGTATCATCGAAACTATTTGGAATTCTTCTAAGGATAATCATCAAACGACCAAAGCTCCTCCTGGTTTGGAATCCTGTCAAGATTTCACTCATTTCTGTTGTTCTTTTCAAATAAGTCAAAAGTTGATTCAAAGAATCAACAAAATAAAGAAAGAAGGTAAAGTTAATCAATTTAAAAAAACTTTATCTAGATCAAAAAAGTATGGGGATTAGAGTTGTCATCAAAAATTTTATATTTTTTCATAACTTTTTAATAAATATTTTTTATATATCAATTTCCTCAACTAAAGTAATGGGCCAACGACCTTGTGTTGTATAAAAGGTAATCATGATAACATTTATTTGTTTCATGGGGTTCCTCTTGCCTATACCTGTGGAATGTCCCAAACTTTTGTTTCTTGACTCGGTCTGCATTTTGGCTTGAGGAATTTTCATTACTTTAAACTAGGGAAATTGATATATATTAGATATTTATTTAATAATTTATGTAATTATATTAAATTTAGATGACTTCCACCCCTTACTTCAATAAAATGCAGGGGGGGTATTGCCAAATTTTCAAATCTGACATGTGAAATTGATGACTTAGAAAAATTTTGGTGATACCCACCCCCTGCTTCAATAAAATGCAGGAGAGAGTATTGCCAATTTTTTAAACAGATATAGATTTTTTTTGACTTGTAAATATTTTTGTGATACCCGTCCCTTACTTCAATAAAATCCATGGGGGGTTTTGCCAAAATTTCTTATAAGACTTGTGAAATTCTTGACATGTAAGAATTTTTGGGATACCGGTAAAATGCAGGGGGTAGTAAAGCCAAATTTTCATATAAAACTTTCAAGATTCATGACATGAAAGAATTTTTGTGATACCCACCCCTTACTTCAAAAAAATCCAGGGTTGGGGGATTGTCAAATTTTCAAAGGAGACTTGAATATTTTATTTAAAAAAAGAATATTTAACATTAAAATACAATATTTCAAGAAATACAGAAAATAATTGTAAAATTTATGTACAAATAAATATGAACACATGAAGTGTGAAAGAAATAAAAGAAACTAGTCAACAAAAAATTTCATTAATTGTTCTATTTCTTCAACAGATTTTTTTGCTTTAATGCATTCGATCAAGAAATCTTTCTTTTTAGAACTTTCTTGAAGATCATGCTTATACTTCATCTGTTCCATTAAGTTTTGATGCTTGAGTGTTTTTTCCTCTTTTTTGGATTTTTCAATACTAAGAGTTAACTCAAACTTCTTCTCCTCCAAATCTTGAACCCAATCATCCTTCTGTAAGGAGAGCTCGTACTTCCTCTCTTTCAAATCTTGTACTCTGTCATCCCTCCTTAAAGAGAGCTTGTATTTCTTCTTTTCAAAGCTTAGAGTCTCTTTAGCAATTTCCACTTGTTCTAGAGTGAGAATAAAAATTAACATAAAGTAGAAGAAAAGCAGAGTAAAGTAATAAGAGGTATGATATCACTTACCAGCATCACATTTCTCTAAAAACTGTTCCATTGAAGAAAAAGGTGTTTGTGATGAAGTGTCACTTTTTCTTCTTCTTTGGGAGAGGAAGTTTAGACTACCTGAAGCCCTTCTCTTTTTGTTCAACGTAGCATTTTCCTCCTCATCATTGTCACTAGCTTCAGAATCAGTTGATTGAGGATTCTGGGTTTGTTCATCAGCCTTTTAAGAAATAAGAAAAAGATAAGTAAATAAAAAATAGAATTGATAAGATAAAAGAAAAAAGAAACAGACCTGAGTTAGATTTGGTTGAGTTAAATCACCTATAGGATCTACAGAAAAGCTATCTAGATATGTCTCATTCAAATGAGGGGAGGCTTGAGTGGAGGAAGAGGATGGGAAAAGATTTTCTTCAACATCATGTTCGGAGATAGGATCTTCTCCATCCAAAATGTTTACAGGATTAACATCAGCTCGCTCTCCAAAAATTGCATCCATCTCTTTAAAGTAAGGACATAAAGAATCAAGTTTATTGTCTATGGATTTTATGCCCTTAGTTATATCATTGTCAGTAATCCCAAAACCAGTGGAAGATGAAAGAGCCTTTGCCTTCTTGTATTTTGCTCGGTAATGCTTGAAGCGTTCCGACATCTGTTTAGGCAAAAGATCAATCGTTCCCTTGGTCTTATTGCGAAATTCATTTGCCATTAGAAGATAGCCATTAACTTTTGATGCGGGGGGCCGTCCTACTATAGTGGCATACTCAGTACCAAAAAAAGAATCATAGTTAGATTCGGTTTTCAGCCAGTTGATAAGAATGAGATGGTCATCTTTTTTTAATTGAACAGTCTTTGATTTCTTGGCTGAGCGGGGGAAAGTGGGAGTAGTGGGATTTGAAGAACAACTTGGTGATGGCTGCCTTTGAGAAGATCTAGGACAACGAGGCATGTTGAAATATAAATGAAGATGAAAAGGAGCAGAAACAAGCAGATGAGATGGTGAGGGGTTCTGAGTGGATAGAATGGACAGGATGGGACGAGAATGTGAGTGTTCAGCAAGGTAGAAGCCATATCCAGAGAGTAGTCCAAGATGTGGTTATGGCAGAAAGTAGGTCAAGATGTGGTTATGACAGAAGGTTGTCCAAGATGTGGTTATGGAAAATTGAGTAAAAAAATGTTGGATAAGAGGTGAACATTGACACGTAAAGTGTCTAATAACCCAATTATTAGCAAAAATAATTGCAGAAGATAATTGTGGTATAAGGATTTTTATCCGCAATTAATTTAATTGCGGATCCCTGAACATTGATACCCCCTATTATGCACATGTACTCATAATACATTATTGATGCATATTGAAAATTCATACATATTCATTACCAATTATTCATGCATACTCAATATGCAATTTGCATTATGCATAATTCATAATGCATATTAAATGTTAAATATTGAATAATTCATGTTGCATATTGCATAAATCATATTGCATAATGTATATTGAATATTGAATAATTCATAATGCATAATTTATATTGGATATCAGATATCGCATATTGAATATTGCATGTGGAAGCATAATGCATATGAAACATGAAATATTCATGCATACACAATGTGAAAATTAACCTCCTACTGAGAAAAGTGATATATAAGTCATGTGACCTATAATTTTGAAAAGGGAAAAGAGGAATGATGATTTGAGCTTCTTTTACAATAGCGTAAGTTTTCATTATATTATTAGAAAATACGCCTTGAAAAACTATATTGAAAAAAACCCATATCCTTGGTGAGAAATTCTTCATCAAGTTTAAAAAGCAAATTTTAACTGTTAGAATTATTTTTATAGCTTCAAATATGAAAGACTCTATTTAAAAAATTAATATCCTCAGTATTTTACTTGTTTATTGTCCATCTCATTTTTATTCTCTGCATAAAGCTTTTGAGGAAAAAATATATAAGAGATATGTATATTTTATCATGTCAATGTGCCCCGAATTCAATTTGCTAAATTGTGTTGAATAATCATTTGTTGTATTTGATTTGTGTATTTCAGGTTGAATGCAAAATGAGATTGCCAACTGGGATTCAAAAAAGGTAGCATGCAATATGAAAATGAAAATTTCATAATTAACAGTGGCATTCTAAACTTGCAATTTTACTGATAGATTTTCATACTTGGCTAGTAGCATGGGGGAACTGGGATGCAAAAAAGTTGGCATGCAATATGAAATGAATATTGCATATGAAAACAGTGGCAAGAAAAATTTGCAATTACACTCATGGATTTTCATTCTTGACTAGTAGTATGGGGGTTGGTAGCAGTGGTCGAGCAACCGCTGGGAAAATTTATGCACTTATTTTTGAGCAGAGGGTATCATGAGTGTATAATTATGAAAGTTTCCCATAATTTATTATTATTCCTTAATTTTATTGAATAATTTTCAAAATCAAAAATGACTTTTGGTTTGTTAGTATTTGATCTAGCTATGCCAGAGCCTTTTTAAATATTGATGTTACTCTTTAAAGTTATTGAATATTTTCCATTATGAGGATTTGATTCTGGTTCAACTTAACATTGGCTCTATATTATGATCATTGAAAAACAGAATTACCTGATTAAAATTAATTAGAGTCAGGAAAAAAAGTAGTGATAGTATCTGTTCACTTTCATTATAAGTGATGGTTGGTTTAATTGTCATATTGACCTTATGAATGAAAATTTTAGTTCACAAATGTTCAAGTCAATCACTCTTTGAAGAATATTAAGAGTTGATAATAGTAATGGATAGTGCTCTAAAGTGAATGTTGGATTGTTGGATCTTGTGATCACTTAAAATACTTTACATATTTTTTAATCATGTAATGATCAGTTAACCAATGGTGCAAACACCTGTAAAAATATGTTTTGTGATTTAACATCCTATTTACATTTGATGGATGGATATATGATCAACTCAGTATCTCATGATATCTAGTAATATATGTCAAAAACTATAGATGTAGCGGATTATTTTTCTTTCACAAGTTGATAGCAGGGAAATGTTGAACCAATGTTTTGGAGATGAACATGCTGATATTATCAAGTCTTGTGGGTCAGAGATAAAATTTTTAGGTGATTTGTGTAAAAATTATATTTACAATGTCTGTGCTTTCAATGTTATGCCCTATAATTCATATATTTATATGTGATCCATCAGAAAAAGGTATAAATAATACATATTTCAAGTTAACTCTGACAACCATTTTTGATGGAACACAACAACTTATATAAAAAAGGCCTAGACATCTGGTGCAAATTTTTCCCCTAGGCATTTATCTTTATCAAACTAGTTATTGCTAGGAATATTATGAGTCAAATCATTTCTCACCACACCAAATATTGTGTGGAATGGTTAAAAAGATGCTTTATTAATGCTTTAATTCTAAAGTATTGGCTTCCATAAAGTACTTGACTGATGGTCAGATGCACATTTGTGCAAGTGGGTGACGTAAAGCATAAAAAAGACTGTAACAGGGCAAATTTATACATTAATACATTTTTGAACTTTTGAAAAGCATGGTTATTAAATTTTTTGTCCCACCAATATTTTTTCTAAAGTATGTATTGATTAATAAATTAATCTGTTACTTAGAAAAAATTATTTAAAATGTAAATGTGAAGAATGTTGAAGAATTATTATTAAACAACTCCTATGATTTTCCTAAATCATTTCATGTTAATGGCCTAAGTAAAGAAAATTAAGATATCACAGTCTCCACATATATATGGGATAATATTTATCTTCTCATAATAATAATATAATGAACTTGTCCTTATCAGTTTATTATCTATGATTGGGGTATTGTTGAATCATGTGTGCCACATGCATCTGGAAGAATGCTATACTTTGATCATAATAATAAAAGGATATTTGACAGTTAGATATATTTATTATATGTTAAGAAAATATTATTGTATGCTTTTCAAAAATTAAATGACTTAATGCTATGTTTTTAATAGTAACTGTGTGTTTAAATATGCATTCCATTATATTATACTTTTTGAGGTAGTATTATTTTGTAGTCCAAAGAAATTGGCCAGAATTTTTTACCTTGAATAATGATAATTTCATAAAATGCATTTTTCAAGTATGGGATTAATATCTTAAATACAATTAAAAAACAGTTGTATCTGGATTTACATGGCGCCAAGTGTCCTTCTGAGAGTTATAAGATTCTGAAAAAGATACTTTTATAAAGCAAATAAGCAAGGGTATAGGTCTGTGAGAGCTGGTTAGTTGTAATTTTTAAATTTTCCTTCTCAGAAATGGACCATTACTCAGGTTGTTGCTTTAGGTTCTGTGAAATAGGATGTCAAGGGTTTTGATAATTTCCATAGTATTTGATTTTTGGATAGCCATAAAAGTGAATGTGTTAAAGACTTGGTCAAAAGTGTCCTTCTGAATGATGGTCCAAAGCTCAGAAGGACACTTTTATAATTCATATCATCTAGGTGTTATATGTATACATATCTATCTTTTATGCATTATACACTACACAATATAGGGGGTGGACTTGCTAGCAAGTCCTCAACCTGAACTCAGATGGAACTCAGATGGAACTCAGACTGAACTCAGACTGAACCCATACTGAACTCTACTTGAACACCCACCTAAAACTGTTCTGCTGAGTGGTGTTCATCCCTGATTGTATGGTTCCTTTATCAATAGCTCAATGTGTGTTCAATCTATGGTGAGTTTGGGTCCAAGGTTGCGGACTTGCTAGCAAGTCCGCCCCCCATATTGTGTGGTGATAAAAGTGTCCTTCTGAGCGTCAGACTGTCTTTCAGAAGTACACTTTTGACCAAGTCTGTAACACCCTCATTTTAATGTTTAACCAATGTTCAAGTACCAAGACTATTAAAAGAGCTCATGTCATTTACAGTAGCTAGAATTTTCACCTAAAAAATGGTTCATCACACAGAGAGAAAGTTTTATAAACTTTAAAGATAAAATGGTTATATATAGTACCTATATGATATACATTATTAATGTCTCCTTCTGAGCATCCAACCATCCTTCAGAAGGACACCTTTGACCAAGGTTGTAACACATTAACTTCAATGGTTAGCCAACAACAAAATATCATGGACACTAGCAAAAACCTTGTCATCTAGTTACACATTACTTAAAGTGTCCTTCTGAACAACAGTCCATAGCTGAGAAGGACACTTTTAAATTGCAGATAATCTAGGTATTACATATATACCAGTGTATCTTTTATGCATTATAAAAAATTATTGTGCACACAATTAAATATTGTGTGGACTGGTTATGAAGACACTTGTTCAATCCTTTAATTCTTGATTTTAAGCTTTTATAAAGTACTTTACTGATGGTCAGAAACATGTTTGTGCCAGTGGGTGAAATAAAGTATAAAAAAGGCTGCAACAGGTTCAATTTTTAAATTAATTAGTTTCTAAACCTTTGAAAAGCAAGGGTATTATCTTTTTTCCTACCTTTTTATGTTCTAGAGTAGTTATCTAGTAATTAATCAATATGTTACTTATGAAAAATTATTTAAAATACAATTTTGAAGAATTTTTGAGCATTATTGTTTTACAACTCCTAAGAATTTCCTAAATTTCATACATGTTAATGGCTTTAGTATAGAGAATTCAGATATCACCATTTTCACAAATTTATAGGATAATATTTTCTTTTTCATAATAATAATAAAATGAACTTGTCCTTACCCGTTTTTTATCTATGATTATGGTATTGTTGAAAATTTTGCACCAAATGCATCTGGCAGAATGCTATAATTTGATCATAATAATATAAGGATATTTGGCAGTTCAATATATTAATTATATGTTAAGAAAATATTATTCTTGCTTTTTATATATTCAATGACTTAATGTTATATTTTTAATAATAAAAGTGTTTTGCAATATACTTTCCATTTTATTATAAATTTTGAGTTAGTATTATTTTGTGTTTCAAAGGAATTGGAATTTTTTTTACCATGAATAATAATAATTCAATAATATTAATTTTTCAAATTTGAGAATAATTTTTTAAATAAAAGAAACAGTGGTATCTGGTTTTAGATGGCACCAAGTGTCTTTCTGAGCATTGGTTGATTATGAGGAAGACTCTTTTATAAAGCATATCAGTGAGTGTATAAGTCTGTAGAACATGAGTAGCTCAAATTGACAGTGTCCTTCTCAGCAATAGACCATTTCTCAGAAGGATACTATAGTTTCTGTGCAATAGGATAGAAAGGGTTTTTATAATGTCCATGGTATTTGATTGTTGGCTGGTCATAAAAGTGAAGGTGTTACAGACTTGGTCAAAATTTCCTTCGGAACATTAGTCCAACACTCAGAAGAAAACTTTTATAATGAATATCATCTAGGTTTTATATATTTAAATATCTTTCATTTATGAATTATAAAAGTGTCTTTCTTAGTGTTGGACCATTTTTCAGAAGGACACTTTAGACCAAGTCTGTAAAACCTTCATTTTAATGTTCAACTTATTTTCCAGTACAATAACTATTAAAAGAACTCATTTCATTTACAGTACTTAATGTGTTCATCTGAAAAATAGTTCATCACAGAGAAAGACAGTTTAATAAACTTTAAAGACAAGATGGTTATATATAATACCTATATTATATGCATTATAAAAGTGTCCTTCTGAGCTTTGGACATCATTCAGAAGGACACTTTTGAACAAGTTTGTAACACCTTAACTTTAATGGTTAGCCACAAATTAAATACCATGGACATTAGAAAATCCCTTGTAATCTACTAAAACATCACTTAAGGTGTCCTCCTGAAGAATGATCCATAGCTGATAAGGACACTTTTAAATTGCAAATAATCTAGGTATTATATATATACATTTGTATCTTTTCTTAATTACAAAAATTTATTGTGCACACAATCAAATATTGCTTGAACTGGTTAAGAAGATACTTTTTTAACACTGTAATTTTTGATTTTAAGTTTTCAGAAAGTACTTGACTGATGGTAAAAAACATATTTGTTCCAGTGGGTGACATAAAGTATCATCAAATCTGTAACAGGTTAAATTTGGACATTAATAGGTTTTTGAAACTTTGAAAAGAAAGGGCATTTTTCTTTATCCCACCTATATTTATGCTAGAATATTTATTAATTTATCCATCAATATGCTACTATGGAAAAAAATTTTAAAATACAAATGTGATGTATGTTAAAGAATTTTTTTTACAAATTGTTAGTTATCCCTAAATCATATTCATGTTAATGGATTAAATAATAAAAATTCAGATATCACACTTTCCATATATGTGTGGGATAATATTTATATTTTCATAATAATAATATAATGAACATTTTTTTACCAGTTTATTATCTATTATTGCAGGATTGTTAAATATGGTGTGTCAAATGCATCCGGCAGAATGCTAAACATTGATCATAATAATAAAAGGATATTTAGAATTTCAATATATTTAAGGTATTTTAAGAAAATATTATTCTTGCTTTTTATATATTAAATGGTTAATTCTATGTTTTAAATAATAATTGAGTGTTGCAATATACTTTCAAATGTATTATGAAATTTGAGGTAGTATTATTTTGTGTTTCAAAGGAATTGGACAAATTTATTTACCATGAATAATAATAATTCAAAAAAAAATTATACAAATATAAGATTATTTTTATAAATAAAATTAAAAAACAGTGGTATCTGGCTTTACATGGCACCAAGTATCTTTCTGAGAATTGGCTGATTGTGAGGAAGACTCTTTTATAAAGCATATCAGTGAGTGTATAATTCTGTAGGACATGAGTAGTTCAAATTATCAAAGTGTCCTTCTCAGAAGGATGCTATAGGTTTTGTGCAATAGGATGGCTAGGGTTATCAAAATGTCCATGGTATTTGATTGTTGGCTAGCCATAAAAGTAAAGGTATTACAGAATTTGTAAAAAGTGTCTTTCTGAAGGACGGTCTAATGCTCAGAAGAAAACTTTTATAATGCATATCATCTATATGTTATATGTATACATATATTTCTTTTATGGATTATAAAAGCGTCATTCTGAGTATTGGACAGTCGTTCAGAAGGACACTTTTGACCAATTCTGTAACACCTTCAATTTATTGCTTAACCAATATTATAGTACCAAGGCTTTTAAAAGGGCTCATACCATTTAAAGTACATAAAGTACTCACCTGAACAATGGTATATCACTGAGAAAGACAAATTTACAAACTGTAGAGATAAAATGGTTATATATAATAGCTAAATGATATTAATTATAAAAGTGTCCTGAGCATCTGACCGTTGTTCAGAAGGACACTTTTGAGCAAGTCTGTAACACCTTCACTTTAATTGTTAGCCAACAATCTAATAATATTGATATTAGCAAAACCCTTTCCATCTACTTATACATTTCCTAAAGTTTCCTCCTGAACAATGGTCTATTTCTGAGAAGAACACTCAATAAAATATATGTTCTAGGTATTATATTTATACCTGTGTATGTTTTATACATTATAAAAAATTATTTCAACCACATCATATATTTTTTGGACAGGTTAAAAAGATACTTTGTTAACCCTTTATATCTATATAAGGGGGTGTCAAATTTAGAAATTTGTAATTTTTTAAAAGGTATTTCACAACACAAAAAGAAAGCCACAAACTCAACATTAATTCTCAGTGAAAAGATATTTTGGTGGCACAATATGGAATATTTTAAAAAATAATCATGGTTGATTTGGTGGAGAAAAGAGGTATTTTGAAATGTAAGATTTCTAACTTTGATACCCTCTATTATTAGCTTCTAAAAATTCTTTTAATGATAGTCTGAAACACGTTTGTGCCAGTGGGTGACATGTAACATAAAAAAGGCTTTAAAAGTTTCAATTTTTATGTTAATAGGTTTTTGAGCCTTTGAAAAGCAAGGGTATTAATTTTTTATCCCACCTATATTTATGCTAGAGTATGTATTGATTAATCCATCAATATGCTACTTGTGAAAAATTATTCAAAATACAAATGTGATGAATGTTGGGGAATCATATTTTAAAAATTGTTAGATTTCCCTAAATCATATTCATGTTGATAGCCTAAATTATAAAAATTCAGATATCACACTTTCCACATATTTGTGGTATAATATTTATCTTTTCATAATAATAATATAATGTACTTATCTATACGAGTTTATTATCTATTATTGAAGTATTGTTAAATCTCATGTGCCAAATACATCTTTCATAATGCTATAATTTGATCATAATAATAAAAGTATATTTGGCAGTTCAATATATTAATTATATGTTAAGAAAATATTATTCTTGCTTTTCATATATTCAATGGCTTAATGCTATATTTTTAATAATAACTATGTTTTGCAATATACTCTCCAATTTATTATAAATTTTGATGTAGTATTATTTTGTGCTCCAAAGGAATTGGCCAAAATATTTTACCTTTAATAATGATAATTAAATAAATTGCATTTTTAAAATATGGGACTAATATTTTAAATAAATTTAAAGAAACTGTGCTATCTGGCTTTACATGGCACTGTAGAAAATCCTATAGTACTAGCTATAGGCCTTGACTAAGGGACTTGGAGTAAAACAGGAGAGAAAAACCACTGTTACTTTGAGAAAATTCCAGGTGAGATTTATTTGCTACAGCAAATTAGAGACTGTTACTATACCCCTTACAACACACTTCTTGACTGCTTAACAAGTCAAAACAGTAGCCAATGCCATTCCACTGAGAACCAAGAATCAGAAACCTGAAATGCTCAAAGATCCACACAGGAAAACAAAAAAACTGTGAACTTGTTTCACAGAAAACAGAAATAATACTTGGGGCAGGTTGCAAAGCTACACCAGAGAAACCAGTTGCCAAAGTTGAGTTAAGTGAATAACTGACCTTGCAACAAACACAGCCAATTGTGGCCAAAAAACAGTTAAAACAGAGTGAGAAAACATTGATATAATCACTGGATGGTTGTATGATAATTAAAGTTGCCCAAACTCTCTTTTTCCGCTTTATATACATGCACAGACCACCCCTCTAAACATCTATGCACAGCAACTAATTTTGGCACTATTGACAGCCAAATTGAATAAAAACCCTTTAGAAAGGCTCCCCAGCCTTCTATAACCAAGGCGGGCGGACCTCCCTGAAGCCAGAAAGCCACCAAAAACATCTAACAAAGCCCACAAATACTTAGAAAAATCCACCATGACTACTAAAACCCTTAAAACACAAAATTAAGCTATGACAACATTGTATCATAAAATATGGCGCAAAATTAGCCCTAATTAATGGTACTAAGCACTTAACCCTAATACTTAATGTTAGCACATAAAACACAAAAAACAAAATTAAACAGCTATCTTTTAGAAATGTAAAATAGGGAAATGACCCCTTAAAACTGAGAATATAAAAAATTTCATAAAGACATAAAATATAGAGAAATACAGGGAATATCCAAAGGTAGTACCCAAATACCCATAGTCCCAATACTCACTGAATAAAACCAGAAAAACATCCAATTATTCAACAAATGTCATTTAAGACATAACTAAGCTGCGCCAAACAGCCCAACGAAGGCCTCTGCTAATGTTGGAAGACCACATCCTCCCTCCTATTAAGAATATCTGCATTCTCCTTAATCAGAACCACCATGTTCACACATTTTTCAAAATCAATCTCTGTAATGGGTCCCTTTCAATACTGTATTGACCATAACCTCATCTGTACCATAAAACTACGAATACATCCATACAGATCTGCTTGTGTTTCCTGCTATTTCAGAAAGAAATATTGCTCCAGATCTGGTCCATTATCATCTGAAACAGATTAACCTCCCCCTCAACCTGGTCCATCTTCCAGAAAATCCAAATTTTTGCTTCCTAGAAAGGCAGGCAGGCTGCCTGGATGCGGTCTAGTAGCCTGGAAGCTGATTTTGAAGCTGTTTGAGCTGAATTTGCAGAAATAAAACTGTTTCTTGAGAAGATAAAGCAGGTAAATTAAAGAGTGTTCTCGGACCTGACTGCTGTGATCTTCTGGATGGAGCTGAAGATAAAAAGAATAAGCAGGACCATGAGCTGGGGATCTATTAGGGGATCTAGAGATGAATTTATGTGAAGATGAAAACGGTGGTATAGGATAATTGGGGTCTCTTTCACATCTTTTCTTTTTTGTAACTGCAAGAATCACAGGCCCTGTTTTAGAGTTTTTCTTCAGGGGTTGGAAGATTGAATGTGCAAGGTCTGCACATGTGGATGCACTTTTTGAAAAAATAGTCCTATGGAGCAGTGAAGGAAGGAAGGTCTGATTGGTCAAAATCAAGGAATCCAGCCATTATCTGTGATGAGACAACAATGAAGAGAAAAGATATAAGAAGATAATTTTTAGCAGTGATGGGTAGATTATGAAGTGGAAGTTGAAGTTCAGTAGGTTGGCTGTGGATTATTATGCATGAAATTGGGTCTGTCCTTTATGAAAAATGTGAAAAGTCTGTCAAGACTTTAAACAGAAAACTGTGGTCAGATCCCCAAGACTATAAACTGAGGATGGTTTGATGGTTGAGTCCTTTAGGACTATAAACTGATAATGTGGTTTTGGTGTGATTCTGGCAGAGGACATCCAAATGGGGAGTCTATGAATTTAGTTAAGGTAAGTGTGAGGGTGCCAGATGAGCTAGCTGCTCTGTAGAGCAGTTACCCCAGAATGTTAGTTTATTTCTTTGGTCTTTAATGGACTGATATCTGGTTCTGTCTTTATTATTTAGGTTATGAGGCCCCCAAGACTAGAAAATGAGGGTTTTGAGTCACCCAAGACAATAAACTGAGGGATTTGAGTCCCGCAAGACTATAAAATGAGGGCTGTTAGTCCCCCAAGACTTAAAACTGAGGATGAGTCCCCCAAGACTTTAAACAGAGGAATTTTTTATGGTTGGCTACATTAAGAAAGTCTGGAAAGTGGTCAATTTATTTATTTCTAAGTAAAGAATTGCAGGCCAGAATCAATTACAGAAGAGGATCAAGAGATGAAGCAATTTTTTCAGCATTAGCCTTGAACAGGTGGATGAGGTGTCTTCTTTTCTCAATTTCCTGTGGATCTTTGGCAGGAGTGGATTGGAAGTAGTTTAGAATGAAATGTTTTTGTTGAGAAGAGTGTTGTTTAAATTTTTCCTAAATGGTGGGCAATTGATGGGGTGGTGGTGTTTCAATGGTTCCCACATTGTCATCATCACTTTCTGGATGGTAATGAACTGGAAATTCATCAGTTTAACATTCAGTATGGAGAAGCATTGTTATTATCATCAGAAGGACCAGGTATGGTAGAGCAAGTAGTTTTAGTGGTTCACCAATATCACCACACAACAACCTCCTAGTGCTCCCAGAGCAATGAACTCAAAATTTCCTATATCCAAAAATGCCAAAAATTCCAAAACTTCTAGAAGACCTGCCAGAGGGCCCCAAGAAGACACCAGAGCACCATAGACTTCTCCCATACAAAAATCTCCCTCTCATCCAAGAAGAAGAAACTACACCTCTCCTCTTCCAGCCAATTATTCATCTAAAAGTTCAATGTCTTCAAGAACTTCATCCAGAAGTTCCCAATCAGGTTCTAGGTCACCTTCTCCTAATCCATCCTTCAACAACCCTGGTCCTCCACTACCAGTACCCAACCAAGCTGAACTAAGCAACAATATCAACAACAAAGACAACAGCCCTGTTGCTCCAACTAGGCCAAAGGAAAGTCCTCATCCTAGTTCATATTCTAAACACCATTTAGAGGATGACCAAGAGAATACATACCTCCACCTGGTTGATCCTTCTACTATCTCCATTCAGAACCCTTCAACAGTCCAAATTCTGGCTGCTTACAAATTTTATGAGCTATCAATCTGTAAGTACCAAATAAATAAATCCAATTTCTTCAAGAGAAAACAATTACTGATCCAATTCTTCAGTTTATTTGGCACCCCTCCCCCTGAAACTACTATTGAGATTGCCCAACCTCTCAAAACCACATTGACACTGGATTACTATTATATGAAGCAAAATCTAAGTATGATGTGTTAACACATGCTTAAGGCCTTTTCTCTTCATGAACCATTGAATGAATTTGAGAAGATTCTGAGATAAAAAATTCTTGATGAACACTGGAAGATGTCTAGGATAATTAAGCACACCTTCCAACACTCCATCCCAGCCTCTTCTACTTCTACCAAAAAATTACCTTCCAATCCAGCCCCTGACCATTATAATCCCTACACTCTCTTAAGCTGACTACACAACAAGGAACACAGTTCTTCCTCCAATCCCGAAAAGAAACAAAAATGCTAACATAATTCGGATCAACCCACAGAGGCTTCTTCTTCCAGACAATAATAATATAAAAAAAGATATTAATAAATTACTAAAAAGAGAAAACATTAATAATTAGCAAATATAAAAAAAAATTATTTTTATTTTTTATTTTATTTTATTTTATTTTTTATTTTTATTATATTTTTGATTTTTTTCCTTTTATTTTTTATAATTTTTAATTTTTCCTTTTAGTTTTTTTTAAAGATTGCTACTGAAAACTATTATCATAGTAAAAAACTTGAAAAGAATTGAGTGAAATTTCCCAAAAATTATGAGATATGATAGATTAAAATTAAATAAATAATAATAAGATGAAATAAATAATAATTACAAATGGTATCCCCTAGCCAATTGATGAGCTGATCCCCTGATAAATTACCCACATTGAAGTGCACCTTGATGTGGATACACCTTTAAATAAGTTTTAAATGATTTAAGATAAAAAATGAATTATGGATAATATAAATTAAGAATAATAGTAAAAAGATAAAATAAAAAGAATAGAAATTAAAGTAAATAATAACAAAAAAATGAAATAGAGATAAAATAGAAAATAGCATTGCCCGGCCCATCGATGAGCCTTTCCCCACCAATGCTTTCCCACATCCAAGAGACACTGATGTGCTGACACTATATAATATTGATTTTTGTGATATTCAACCTCTTTATATCCTAATAAACCTCATGAAAATTTAAAAGAAAAAAAAGAAAAGGAAAGAAAATAATCTAAAACTTCTATCTAACACAAAAATAGCCACAAAAATTAAAGAGAGAAAAAAGAAAAGTCCAGCTCCATAGAAGGTCCAGTTAAAGGAAATGATAACTGGGTGGGCTACATCCAATAAGTAAAAATGATGGGAGACCACCAGTGATCCACTACTAATCCAAATAGACCAAGGATAAAAAATCCAGTCCCATTCCAGTTGAAAGTCATAGTGGACTTGAAACCTGAATAACAAAAACCAGAGCTGGGATTCAACTTGGAAAAAAAATACCTGAAATATAAATTATGGGGTAGCTGATATACAGAGTAATCAGCTCATGAGTTACTTCCACAATTTCCAAAATAAAATCTAGAAGCCCCCCCTGGGTACCTTCTAAAAAAAACTCAACATCCAACACAATAAACCAACACCAATAAACATGAAGAGTCCAGCACTTGAAGACCAAAAGAATTTCCAGTTTAAATTCATAGAGGAAATCTGTGAAGATAAACCAATACTAGGGTTCAACCAAATGGAGAAAAGAAGTTGGAAACAGAAAATCTGGTGTAACTGTTGATAGAGCAGCCAGCCCATCAGTTACCCCCACACTTGCCAAGATAAAATTAGAAGCCCCAACCATGGGTACATTCTAACAAACAAGTTTCAAATAAAACAAATGCACAGCATCACCAAAATTTAAATCTTAAAGAATGGTCCATAGTTTATCTTTATTGCAGAGTCAATCTTCTTCACTTCCAGTGCCTCTTGGGTAAAAACTCTTCACCTGATCAGCAGCAACTCTCTTTTTTAAGACTCCACCATCTAACAACTCCAAAACATAAGAGCCTCCAGACACCTGAGATCTGACTCTGTTAGGCCCATTAAATCTGTCAGCAAACATTTTTCCCCTCTGACTCTCCAAACTTTTATTATACACCAAAACCTAACAACCAGGATTCAAGGGATTTCTGAGTCTATGAGCCAACTTCTTGTCCCAGTATCTGAATGATTGATTTCATATCTGAATCATTCTAGAGTATGCCTTCTCTTTAAATTCCTCTCTACATTCCAACTGTTGCATCCTGGCACAGAGCAAATCTTCTGTTGATCACACATCAATTCAATCAATTCCAAGATGAGAGACAGGTTCCAAATCCACTGGTATAAAAGCTTTCTGCATAAATATTAATTCATAAAGGGAATAACCAGTTGTCCTTTTCGCAGTTAACCTATCAGTAAATAACACCAAGGGTAAATAATGCCTCCACTATTCTGCACTATCTCGGCACATAGTCACCAATGCATTCTTGATGACTTGATGGCCTCTTTCAACCATGACTTCAGATTCAGAATAATAAGTTGTAGCCACTATTACTTTTAAACCAGTACTAGCAACAACTTCCTTGAAATTAGCTCCAAAGTCTGGCCCACCATCAACAGTCACGACATTCATAAACCCATATCTAAACACTCATTCATTCTTCAAGAACTCTGCCACATTTTTGGAAGTAAAATAAACAAGAGGCACTTCCTCAACCCAACCAGACAAATCATCCCTGGAAACAATCAAGTATTTTTACCTGACCTCTTTATTATGGACAGCATCCAGACTGAATTTTCCAAACACAGTTGATTCTCCAGTAGAACGGCCAACCTCTTTAGGTTTCAAGTGACTTCTTATTTGACATTCTTCACAAGAATGAAACCAACCCTGAACATCAAACTTCATACCACGCCACCAAAATCTGTCTGATACTCTTCTATAAGTCTCTCAAAGGCCTCTATGACCAAGGTATTCATGAAAAGACTTCAACACCAACTAAAAACCCTTCTTCTGAGTCACCACTACTTGAGTATTTGGATGTCTCTGCCTCATCAATCTTCTTCCTGACACATAGAAGCCAGGAATCTTCTTCTTGATTGCCACCCAAGTATCATCATCACAACTACCTGACCTCTCCAAGGTTGACAGATATTCAACCATAGTAAAATAAAACCCAGACTAACCCCAGGTCTCATCTTAAAAATCTAACAATACAACATCCAAGGGTACAACCCCGTAATCAAAATCTCCAGTGTGCACATGAGTCACTTGACCAGCCCAACCAGGACACCAATACCTAAACTTTGGCACATCTTTCTCTATCCAATTAATCTTAAGAGAATCTAGTTCACCAAAAAAAACACAATACTTTGAATTTGAGCCATCTCAAACAACAGCCCCATCTTTATAGACAAAAACATCCTGATCACCAGAATCAAGATCAGATCAAGCCAGTTTAACCTCTTGGGGTAGGAGAGAACAATGTACCAGTTTAGCCTGATGAGGGAGGAGAGAAAAATCTTCAGCACCTTTTGTGCTAGCCTTAACCACTGGGAAATTTTCATCAAATTCTTCAGAATAAGAATATTCATCTGTGGATGGTCTACTTGATAATCCATCAGGCATTGTAAAATTTTTCCAGGTTTGTGTTACAGGTCAAAAGAAAAATGATGAGTATATACCACCCACCTAGTCATTGGAGAATTTGGAAGACTAAGAGTGTTTATAATTTGAACCAGAGATTTCGCATCCACCTGCAGCTCAAAATTCTGCACCCACAAAACAGTTTGCAGCTTCTTCAAAATATTTGCTACACCACACAATTCCAAATTAGGTTGAGAATATCTAGATTCCACCTCATTAAATACCACAGACTCATACATTACTGGCCTAAACCCTCCAGTCTTCTCTTCCTGAGACAAAAAAGTGCCAGAAGAAATATAACTTGAGTCTGCTGCCAGATAAATTTTTCCAGAACCAACACCATAATCCAACTTGTGAAGAATAATGTCTTAACCTACCACCTTTTTCAACTTCTGATAAGCCTTTTCACACTCTTCTGTCCATTTCCACTCTGAATCTTTCCTGGTCAGAATCCTTGAAGGTGAAGCCAAAAAAGAAAAATCATTAATAAAAACTCTGACATACACACAAACCCCAAAAATCCCCTGACTTCAGTAGTATTTTTAAGCCTTTTTGATGACAGAATTTTATTAAGTTTTTTTCTTTGCCATAATTCTTCCCTTTTTAAACACCACATGAACCAAAATTTCCGTATCAGGAACACAACAGCAAAACTTTAAACCAGAAATGGTCAACCCAGCCTCTTTGATCCTTAACAATAATCTCTCTAGAGCAATTGCATATTCCCAAACAAACCTCCTTATACCTATGTTTTCAATTAGCACCTCATTCCCATAATCAGTGGATGTTCCTTTGATTCCACCATCATCAATATAAATACAAGCATGAGTAGGAAGCTCGTCCTGAAGAGTCTAAGCCATTTGTGCTTAATATACTGCTACTTAATTAGTTGCTCCTTGAGGAAACATAGTGAGCTGAAATCTTCCCAAAGAAGTCTCAAAAGTTGTAAGTGGCCTTGAATCCATATGGAGTTTTCTCTCATCATAAACACCCATAATATCACCCAAACCATAGCACAACCTTTCAGAAAAATCATCAACAAAGTCCTCTGCAGTTGGCAGCATACCAGAATCCTTGATAGTAACTCTATTCAAGGCTCTAAGATCATGAACTACCCTCAGCTTCACATTCTGCTTCTTTACACAGAAAAACATACTTGGGTAACTGGATGTTGATTGTTTGTATAAACCAGTCCTGACTCTTTACCTAACAATCTCTACAAAGTCATCCCTGATAGCAGCAGGAATTGGAGTAGGATTTATTTGCCAAGGTTTGTGACAAACCACAGGAATCAAGTAAGGTTTCCCATAAGAGTGTTTCAACACACCTCTTTCCTCTTCAACAAATGACACAGATTTCTCCCTCAGCACAATAACATGCAACAAAAAAATCTTTTCCTCATCAGAAAACCACCCACCATGACAAAAATTAACAACTTTGAACCTCTCCATAGTAACCCTAGCTGTCTCTACAAAATCAAGAGGATTCTTCACCAGAGGAGTACAGTATGAATCCCTTGAAAAAGGAGGTCTCTTCAAAAGAGAATTCAAACCAAAAGGCATAGGCTCATTGAGTGGTCCAATCTTCTGAGCTACCTTCTTATATTTTGCAGCTCCACCTTTAACTTAAGGTATCTTCAGGACATCTTTACCAGCAGCCCTAGAACCAAAATCAAGGGTTTCCCCATTTCTCATGTGTGTTGCCATAGTAATGTTTTTGAATGGTGTAGAAGAAACCCTAGCTTTGCACAATTGGGAGGACTTACTTTTATTCCCCAATCTCACCACTACAAAAATTTTCTGCAATTCCACATCTTCATCCTCACTTCCATTTTATAAATCTTCAAATCTTGATTCATCTTCTTAATCAAATCTTGTAAATTTGTGCAGTTTATCCTCATGCTGGACGTTCAAAAATTGATCTTAAAGATTTTCTTTCTTCAAAATTTTGTGCAGTTTAACCTCATGCTGAAGGCCCAAAAATTGATCTTGATAATCTTCACAAAAACAATTCTTGTCTTCTTTCTTGATTATCTTCAGATCTTTTTCTTGATTTTCTTCAGTTATCTTGAAATTTTTATTTTATTTTCTTGAGTTTTCTTTTATCCTACAAAAATAACCAGGGGTTTACCCAATTCTCACAGGTGTTGCCAAGCTAATATTTTTGAAAGGTGTAGAAGAAACCCTAGTGGCACACAATTTGGAGGACTTACTTTTAGACCCCAATCTCACCACTCCACAGCTTTCCCGGATATCTTTCAATAAAGATATATAACCAATTTTCTTATTTGAACTTAAATTAGAAATAATTGAATATTTTGAGAGAGAACAGATACTTGATAAAAAACTTGAAGAATACTTGCAGAGAAGAGAAACATTAAAAAGAGATAGTTGAAAATCCACTAGGTATATCTCCAAGGGATCTGACCTACTACAACCTGGGATTTCCTCATATTGGGGAGAGGTTGTAGCACTAGGGTGATCATCTCTCTCCACTCTAAAAAAGACAGACTCTCACTAGAGCCTGAGACGCACTCCAAAAAACCAGAGGCATCACCCACTTCTCTTCTTCTCATACAACAGTCCATGCACTGGCACATTGAAGATAAACCAGGCCTGGTCTCCCAACCATCCTCTCCAGGAGATTATAACCTCATGTGAAGTCTCCTTTCATCTTCACCAGTCAACTCCAAACTGCTTCCCAAATCAAATTGATAGCCAATTCTTGCTTGAAAATATATCAAGAAAGGCCCACCCAAAACAGCTTTTACTGTTGCTTTGAAATATAAAAATAAACCTTCCCTGAGGCTCCACCAACATGTAGCTTCAGAAATTCAGATTTTCCAACTGATGAAGTGACATGGCCACCAATCCCTCTCAAATTTCCACCAATACCTCTTTTGATGGGGAGGCCCAGATGAGTTTCCTCAAGAAAATATTGTAGGTTAATCTGAGATCCTGAATCCACCAATACCCTTGCCTCCCTTCCATTCAGATTGATATTTACATAACCCAGAGGTGCAGAAAAAAGAGTTTCAAACCCCTCACCAAATATTTAGAAGAATCACAAATGTATTCTGTCAGCCTAAATATCCTTAGGACTGAGTATTTCTTATGCTTAAAATAAGATAACCTTAAGTAGATTAAGCTTATATCTTAAAAATAAGGTTAAAATAATAATATATATTATTTTATGATATATATATAATTATTATTCTATTATATAACTTACAATAGTTTAAATAGCTTATCCATGGCCTAATAATACTTATTAAGGTGGTAATGGAGTCATAATATACTTATCTTAAGTGATATGAACTAATTATTGACATACATAAGCTTATATGTATACATAAATCTCATATTCAGTGAAATATGCAGTATATTATGTATATTTAGGTACATAAGTGGGTTTTAGCCCCTTAATAGCCTATAAACTTTGTTTTTCTGCTTATTTTAGGTCATATGGACAAAATCAGTGGACTCACAACGCCTAAAGAAGCATAGACACCTATGTCAGGCGCATACACCCAGTTTGGACAACTAAAATTACTTCCTTGGATGGTTATTCACGGATTTATGGGTTGGAAGGATGTTTCTGGGTTAATGTGGATGCTTGGGGATGTTATTGAGGGCTTGGACAGTTTATTTGTTTCCTTTATATGCTTTTAGTTTCATTAAATCTCTTTTTGATTGTTTATTTTACCTGTTTCTTTATGGTATCCGCTTTTATCTGGATTTTCTATTTATGGTATGGATCAGTGTTATTATTAATAGTGATGGAGGGTCCTTACTGGAGGTCTGGGTGTTGAGACTGCTTGAAGTGGACGCCATGGGGATGTGATGAGCCCTCACAGTGCTGTAATTGCCGGGGATAGCAGTGACATCATCTGGATTGAAGGTCTGTGCACTCCAGTGGATTTGGGTATAAGTAAGGAGGGATTTTGACGGTTTATTATCATCATTCAATTACTACAATTCAAACCAACACTACAATACAATTATTATCATTCAGAAATATATTATAAAGCCACTTTAAATTGATATTATCTTTATATAAGCTATAACTATATTTTATTCTTCTATTTTCCACCACTAGCACACATTTAAATCCAAGTATTGTGAGTTTTATTTGAGTATAACTATTCTATTAGTCTTCCCCTGAGGTTTAATCACTAAATCATTTATCAATAAGTAGTAGGACCATAAAATAACACTATTATATCATACTTATATACTAGACTATACTGAAAATTGGGGGTCTTTCCTTATATTTTACTTATTATTTAGTATAAGCCTTGGGACGTGATTTTTACCTTAGTACAGCTCAAAATTAACCAAATATTTGGGTCTGCTGCATATTAGTGGGTCATCATAGCTCATTGATTGCGGAAAAGAACTCTTAAAATAATTGTACTAATTTTTTATCATAAAAATTAGATATTTACAGTAGTAACTGTACCCAATATAAACCCAATTTCACTTGGTATTTGGACACCAATATAACACCCAATTAAATTGGTATTTGGCTAAAGCTTGGTAAGCTAATTATTCACCCTTATAGAGGTTTAGTTAAACTTATTATTATATCTTTTACAGATTTTTTTGAATTTTTCTTACATTTTATTTAAATAAATAAAGATATAAATTCAGGGTTAGCTCCATTGCTTTTTTATTAGTAATATAATTGCTAATATTATTTGTTTACTAATTCCATAGAGTTTTTTCCTTTTGTAGACGTAAAATATTGTCATTCTGAACAATATGAGTGCTCCCCAGGACAGTGTAAGTGAAAAACCTGCTTATAATACCAGGTCTAAAGCTAACAAAAACTTTCCAGGACATCACTATGGAGGGACAACAGTACCCCCAGCCAGAAAGCATGAGTATAGAGGAAAAGGACGCCCTCTTAAAAATATAACTATAAAAAAGATGTCTCCTCCTCTTCAGGATCAACTGTCCCACCTGGCCAAACAGGTTCTGAAGTTGGAGGAATCAAAATCTCTCATGTTCAAAGAAGTAGAGCAGTTGCGAAACAATTGCAAGGTAGGGTTTCAGCAGATGAATAAGGCAATGGCAGAATTAAAGGGAGGCCAGCCCAGTCAATCAAATCAGCAACCCCCTACCCAAGGAGGGTCCACTCACTCCCAGGAGAAAATCCTGGTAGACAAATGGAAATGGGACTGGTTTCACCAACAGTGGACAAGCCACAGTTGAAACAGGGATACACCCCCTCATCTGACTTCCTCAGCTCACCCTTACAAGGGAAAAAAGCGCCAAAAATCAGGACTGGCAACCATCCCTTGGTAAGTAAATTACCCTCTCAGATTGGACATAATACTGATAATTACAATATAGGTAATTCTATTGATGTTAAATCTGTACAAAAAATAGAGGAGGATTTAAGAAATTTAGGTTTTAGAGTAGATACACCTGACTTGTCTTTTGTCCATAATAACAGTACTATATACAATGATAATACAGTTAATCCTCAGTTGCAACCACCTACTAGTGAGATGAGAAGTTCACAGGAGAGTGAGAGAATTGAAAAGGAGGACATGGAATATTTTAACAATAATCCAACTGTCGATAGAATTGTTTCAGCATTGTGGAATAGAATGACTGATTGTGAGGAACAGACAGTTAAGCTCACTAGTGATACAATTTCATCCTTGACATTGAACATTTCTCAATTAGCAACACATAATAAAGAATTAGAGAAAGAACATTTGTCTCTAACTCTTAAATATGATTCATTGAGTAATAAATATAATGACCTTTCAAACAAATTTTGTGAGTTAGAAAAATTATATGAAACACATTTATTAAAAATTGAATCAAGAACAAAGTTATCTTTTGCCCAGACAAATCAAAGTGTCTCTGAGTTGCTACAAAGATTAACTAAAGTTGAGATTGAAACTGCCAATCTACTAATGAACCAGGATAATCATAAGTATAATCAATATAATAATAATCCTTTCATTGGCAAAAGTGAATCTCATTCCTTCCCTGTACCACCACAATTAAAACCATCTGGTGGTAGTGTCAAATCTGAAAATGTAAGTCACAAATCCATGCAGGAAGAAATACAAGACCATTTATCAAAAGTGGATGATTTGTTGAATTTACCTAAGATTAGTGAGATAAAATCCAATCAGAAAAACTGGCCTAAGATAGATCAGTACTCAACTTATGATGGGGAAGCCAGCTCTGATTGGCAACATTTTATTTAAAGAATTGACAACTTGAAATTCTCATATAAGTTACCAGATGAAGAGATAACATCAAAATTAATTTCTTTATTTAAGGATGTTGCTTTATTATGGTTTGAAGCTGTCTTAAGTGAGGGTAGAGACTACTCTTGGGCTGAATGGAAACAACTTATTGAAAAACAATTTGGAGGTTCTAAATTCAGGCTTACTCAGCAGAGACTTTATGAGAAGACTAGGTATAATCCGTTGAATGGTGACAAACCTATGGTATTTTTAATGAATTTAAACAAAATATTAAAAGCCATTGAGCCTCATATGGATTTTAACTTATGGAAAGATAAGATAATATACAAATTACCTATATCTTTCAGAGACATTGTTGTAGCTAGAACATTAAATGTTACTGAATATTCTGACTTTATTAATATTTGCAATGAAATATTATTGAAGCATAAGTATGAATCAAGGTATTCCACTTATAAGCAAAATGTTGAACCTGTAAAAACTCAGAATTCAAAACCACTTCAGGAGAAGCAGAAAAAACCTACTGCACCTGTAGTGCCTAAAAAGTATGAAACAAATACTTGTTATAAGTGTAACAAACCTTGGGTCAAAGGTCACAAATGTGAGAAAAACATAAATATTGTTGAAAATCAACGTGAATCTGAAACTGAAACTGAAAAAAGTAAAGAATCAAGTGATTATGACAGCAATATCTCATATAGTGATGAAAATGAAGTCTGTATGTTGGAAGATGATTTGTCCATCTTTGAAAATCCAATATTAAATATGGACTCAAATGAATCTTTAATGAATTTTGAGGATGCTGAAATCATTAAGGATATACAAGCTGATAACTTTAGAATGACACCTATCACGGTTCCAGCTATTATTTCTGGTGAAAATGTTAATATAGTATTGGACACAGGAGCTGCTGGTTCTGTTGTTTCCACTAATACATTACAGAAAATTGATAGTGAATATAAGTTTAAGCTTGAACCACTTCAAAATAAAAATTGGAGAGGTTTTGGATCAGTACTACACCCCATTGGTAAATACAAAGCTGCTGTTTTCTTTAAACACCAACATGTTTATGTAAGGGTAACTTGTGACTTTGTAGTAATGGATAATACTAACTGTAGTAACTGTTTTATCATTGGAAATGATATTCTGACTAAATTTGGTGTAAAATTAGACCCTGCTAATAACAATTTTGCAATTGGCATGAATGGTAAAAGGAAATTTAAAATAAATTCTTTTAACACAGTCTTACACATTGAGTCAGTAACAAATTCCCCGTCTAAAGGAAGAGAATCAAATGAGATGGAACTTCTGGAAACAGAAATTTCAAAAGCATCATTTGGCACTCAGATAAGTGAAACTGAGAAAGATAATATTTTGGAATTAATTAAAGCTTTTCCAATGGCTTTTGCACATGGTACAAATGAACTTGGCCTTGTAAAAGATCATGAAATGAAAATTAGTTTAACCTGTGATATGGATAATATTCCTTCTAGTCTTAAAAAGAAACCATACCCTGCTTCACCAATGAAGAGGAAAGACATAGAGGATAATATTAAGATGTTATTAAAAATGAACATTCTTGAGAAGGTTGAAACTACACCAAAATATTGTGTAATATCACCAGTGCTGATTTCTTATGAACAAGATAAAGCAAGACTGTGCGGTGATTATAGAGCATTAAATACATTTACAGTAGATGATATTTATCCCTTGCCAAGGATGGCCTCTATACATGCTACCCTTAAAGGTGCTAAATATATAAGTTGCCTAGATCAAAATAAAGGGTACCATCGAATTCCTGTTGAAAAGAATTCACAGAACTTTTTGTTGATAACAACACACATGGGAATTTATAAGTATGTCAGAATGCCATTTGGACCAAAAAATGCTCCATCAGTATTTCAAAAGTTAATGGATATAACATTCCATAATGAAATGATTGAGGGATGGTAAATGGCATACATTGATGACATCATAGTGTTCTCTAAAACTTTTGATGAACACATAATCCATTTAAGGAAAGTATTTCAGAAAATGGATGAAATAAAAATGACCCTTGCATTGAAAAAATGTAAATTTGGGTTTCAATCTTTAAAAGTGCTTGGTCATATTGTATCTGGCTTACAAATATGTGTAGACCAAAATAAACTGGCTGCAATAAAGAATATTGGCATTCCTCAAAATGTGAAGGATGTACAATCTTTTCTTGGAATGTGTGGTTATTATAGACAATATATAAAAAACTACCAATCAATTGCTGCACAACTGACCACACTGATAAAGAAATCAGAAGCTTTCATTTGGAATAATGAAAGACAACAAGCTTTTAATAAGTTGAAAGAATGTTTAATGACAGCTCCTATCTTGGGATTATCAGATTTCCAATTACCTTTTGTATTATATACAGATGCAAGTTTTATTGGACTGGGTGCTGCTTTGCATCAAAAACAACTTATTGAATGTAAAATTTCAGAAGTAGTAATCTGCTATATTTCACGTACTCTGAGAAGTGGTGAATTGAAATATGGTGCTACTCAACTTGAATGTTTGGAAGTAGTATGGGCTCTTGAAAAGCTACATTATCACCTTGAAGACCAAAAATTTGAGTTAATCACTGACTGTAGTGCAGTTAAGTCACTCTTAAAAATGAAAACTCCTAATAGACACATGTTTAGATGGCAATTAGCTGTACAAGAATACAGAGGACAGATGACTATTACACATAGAGCAGGAACCTTGCACTCTAATGTAGATCTGTTATCTAGAGTACCTCTGCCTAATAATGATGATAATCCTGCTTATGTTCCTGAGTCAGAGATTATTAACATTTATGGAATTTATATTGTAGATCTTGAGGATGAATTTATGCAATCAATTCTTGATAATTATAATTCAGATCCTGACTTAAGTAAATTAACTACAATATTAAATGATCCATCTAATGCTTCAATGAATGTTTTAATAAAAACATTACCAATTAAGTATAAAGAGGCATTAGAAAAAGGAAAATTTTCCATTGAGGATGGTTTTATATATTACAGGAAAAAATTAAGTAATTTAATTGTAATTCCCCCTTCAATGAAGGAGTTAATGTTAAGTATATGTCATGATGATATATTAGCAGGTCATTTTGACTACCATAAAACGTTAACCAGAGTAAAAAACACAGCTTGGTGGATTAACATGTCTGAGGATGTTCAGAAATATGTTGAAACATGTGATTCTTGTCAAAAATGTAAAAGATTAACAGGAAAAAGAGCTGGTTTATTACAACAAATTGAGCAACCAAAAGCTTTATGCGAAATTATTAACATGGACTTTGAAACAGGTTTTCCAATAGCAGGGCATAAGAGTTATAACTCCTGCTGGGTAATTGTAGATAGATTTACAAAGATGTGTAAATTTATTCCTACCCACAAAGAGGTTTCTGCAAAGGACTTAGCTTTTTTATGGTGGACACAAATGTTAAATACAGCAGGTTTCCCCAAAGCAATAGTTTCTGACAGAGATCCTAAATTTACTTCTGAGTTCTGGACGTCACTTATGGATGTTTCAGGGTGTCAATTAAAACTTTCTACAGCACACCATCCACAAACTGATGGGCTAGCAGAAAGAATGATACAAACCTTAGAAGATATGATAAGAAGATACTGTGCTTTTGGTCTTAATTTTAAAGACAATTACAAATTCAAGCATGATTGGGTAACCCTTATCCCAGGTTTAGAATTTGCATATAATAGTACAGTACATTCTGTCACTGGCAAGAAGCCATTTGAGTTATGGTTGGGTTATGTACCTAATACCCTGCTAAAACTCTTAATAAGTTACCTAGATTGGATATTCATCCAGGTACCAAATCTTTTCTTCAGATGCAGGAATTATGCAGAAAACATGCTCAAGAATGTATAAATAAGGCTTTTGAGTATGAAAAGAAAAGATGGGATAAAGCCCATAAAGAACAAATGTTCAAAGAGGGTGATTAAGTCCTTATTTCAACGCTACATTTCAATTTAAATGGTAATGTTAAATTGAAGGATCCATTCATTTGACCATTTGTAGTTAAAAAGATGGTTGGTAATAATGCTGTTGAGGTTATTCTATATGCACCTTATGATAGAAAAAATCCAGTATTTCCTATTTCTCTTATAAAACCATACCATTCTAATGATACTGCTCTATTTCCAAGAAGATCAGGAAGGCATAAACAGCAACCTGAAGAAATAGTTGAAAAGGCAGAAATTGAAAAGATACTTAAAAAGAGACACCTTACTAAAGAAAAGGGAGTTGAGTATCTATTAAGATTTAAAAATAAATCAAGTGAATATGACCAGTGGATTCCAGAAAATGAAATCTCTGATCTTAAAAATCTCTTGAAAAAATTTAAATCTAAATAATACTGTTCATTCAGTATATGTATTATAAAAATTATTTTTTATTTTATTATTTCACTCCTTAGTTTTAATTAAAATGTCTTAACATTTTTTTTATTGTTTTTTTTTGGGGTGAGGGAGTGTCAGCCTAAATATCCTTAGAACTGATTATTTCTTATGCTTAAAATAAGATAACCTTAAGTAGATTAAGCTTATATCTTAAAAATAAGGTTAAAATAACAATATATATTATTTTATGATATATATATATAATTATTATTCTATTATATAACTTATAATAGTTTAAATAGCTTATCCATGGCCTAACAATACTTATTAAGGTGGTAATGGAGTCATAATATACTTATCTTAATTGATATGAAGTAATTATTGACATACATAAGCTTATATGTATACATAAATCTCATTTTCAGTGAAATATGCAGTATATTATGTATATTTAGGTATATAAGTGGGTTTTAGACCCTTTATAGCCTATAACCTTTGTTTTTCTGCTTATTTTAGGTCATATGGACAAAATCAGTGGACTTACAACGCCTACTGAAGCATAGACACCTATATCAGGCGCATACACCCAGTTTGGACAACTAAAATTACTTCCTTGGATGGTTATTCACCAATTTATGGGTTGGAAGGATGTTTCTGGGTTAATTTGGATGCTTGGGGATGTTATTGAGGGCTTGGACAGTTTATTTGTTTCCTTTATATGCTTTTAGTTTCATTAAATCTCTTTTTGATTATTTATTTTACCTGTTTCTTTATGGTATCCGCTTTTATCTGGGGTTTCTATTTATGGTATGACTCTGTGTTATTATTAATAGTGATGAAGGGTCCTTACTGGAGGTCTGGGTGTTGAAACTGCTTGAAGTGGACGCCATGGGGAGGTGATGAGCCCTCACAGTGCTGTAGTTGCCGGGGATAGCAGTGACATCATCTGGATTGAAGGTCTGTGCACTCCAGTGGATTTGGGTATAAGTAAGGAGGGATTTTGACGGTTTATTATCATCATTCAATTACTACAATTCAAACCAACACTACAATACAATTATTATCATTCAGAAATATATTATAAAGCCACTTTAAATTGATATTATCTTTATATAAGCTATAACTATATTTTATTCCTCTATTTTCCACCACTAGCACGCATTTAAATCCAAGTATTGTGAGTTTTATTTGAGTATAACTATTCTATTAGTCTTCCCCTGAGGTTTAATCACTAAATCATTTATTAATAAGTAGTAGGAACATAAAATAACACTATTATATCATACTTATATACTAGACTATACTGACATATTCTACCTTCCCAGAGAAAACCCTTCTCATGGTCAACAACTTTTTTTTACTATCAGCCACCCAGGACTGATAGCATACAACTCCGCATAAGTAAGGAAACCTGACCCTGATTTATCCTTTCCAGGACAGAGTCCACAAGATTAACTTGGCTAGACCACTGGCCTCTCAAAGTGTACTCTTTGCTTCACTACCTTAGTCCTAGAAGGTTCTTGAGGAACAGAATCACCAACAGATTTACCATCAACAGTAACCAAACCAGATCCCTCACCAGACCCTCTAGCTCCAGCAGGCTTTGGAAATTAAGCCAAAGGGACATCCTCCTCAGATTCATAATCAACATCCATAGGCATTGGCTCACCATTCATTTTCAATTATCCAAAACTAGGTGGGCCCATATCAGCTATACCCTTCTGCATTTTATACAGCTCCTCTTTTCTGTACTTCTTCCAAGCTGCACTTAGCTTAGGTTCAACCTTTGAAGCCATAGGCTTTGGTTGGGCCTGATAGCTACTCTTAGTCCTTCCCACCTTTACTGGTTTCAAATCATAAAAACCAGCCAAGTATTCACCAATTGGCTTTCCACCACAAGAGCACAACTCCAAACCACCAAAGGAAGATTTAAATGAGACTCTATTAGCCTCCTTTCCCTTGCCCTTGCCATCATCTCCACCTTTACCAGAAGAAGAAGCCTCATTAGGCAGCTCTTTTAACATTGGCCTGCTTTAGTTTACATTTTGTCTATTCCTCACCAAGTCCACTGGAGCCCGGCCATCGTTAGGCTTCACAAATAAGCCATCTGGGAGCTTGAACAATTTTCCATCAAATTCCACCTTCCATCCAGACACATCACTATTTAATGCCCAGCAATAATTAGACTTGTGGCCCTTCCTGCTAAAATAAGAGCAGACCCAAGGATCACTCCTAAAAGCTCTCTTTTCAAAATATCTAGGCTTAGAAGGAGCCTTATTGGCCTTCTGAGGCTCCTGAGAAAAAATGTGTATCTTTTTTGTCAGATCAGCCAACTTCTCGACTACAGGATCAACTTCTTTAGAATTCTCAGGAGCCTTCACCCTGTTCAAAATTTCTTTCATTCCTAGATTCCTCCACATCTTCAGAAAAAGCTTCACTGTGCTTTCTAACATACTTGGTGCTAGCTTATTGGAAAGAATCCACTTCCAACAGTTTCAGATGACCCTACAAAAACAACTTCATAACAGAAAGAGCAGGCAACTTCTGATTCCCATTAGGAAGAATCATCATCTTATCCTTCCTTTCCAACTTCTTCAGCACATTAACCCTGAAATTACTAGCCAGAGAAGACATAAAAATATCCCTTGCAGAGTCAGTGCTCTCCAACTCCTGCATATTCACCAAATAATCCACCACTGGATCCAACTGATCCAGGAACTTCCTATAAGTATGGAGGTTGTCCACCCCTCCATAAGATTGCCATTCACATGAAATCATATTAAGAGCCACCATAGAATAACTGGATCACCACCTGTCTGTCATCTGAAGACACAACTTTTTCCAATCTTTCCTCCTATAAACCTCCATAGAAGCAACCTCTTTCACCAGATCCCTGTCACCAATGTAGAAGATGACTTGCTTGACCATGTCCAAGTGAGAAGCACCATCCACATTATCAACAGCCTCAAACAGCTCCAGAAAAAAATTCACATCCTCCCCCATAAACATAGTCCCCTTCCAGGACTTGATCCTGACATAAGAACTAACAGAAAAAGGAGGATTTTCATTCTCAGAAACACCAACAGTACCACTACCACCACCAGAGAAAGAAGGTCCAGAAGCCATGGTCCAATAGATTCCAGAGAACCAATCTCCAACCAAAGTAGAGAGTCCAAAAGTAACAGAAAGTCTAAAAATCTAAAAAATCCTCATCTGATGTTGGGCACCAGAAATTTAGACAATAATATAGTACTAGCTATAGGCCTTGACCAAGGGAGTTGAAGTAAAACTGGAGAAAAAAACCCCTGTCCCTTTGATAAAATACCAGGTGAGATATATTTGCTACAGCAAATTAGAGACTGTTACTATACCACTTCCAAAACACTTCTTGACTGCTTAACAAGTAAAGAAAGTGGCCAATAAAAGACCACTGAGAACCAAGAACCAGAAACCAGAAACGCAGAAAGATTCACACCAGATAATCAAACCACTGTGCACTGTTGCACTAAAAACAGCAATAATATTTGATTCAGGTTTCAAAGCTACACAAGAGAAACTTCTTTCAAAAGTTGAGTTAAGTGAAGAACTAACCTTGCAACAAAAACAGCCGATTGTGGCCAAAAAACAGTGAAAACAGAGTGAGAAAGAAGTGATATAATCACTAGATGGTTGTATGATAATTAAAGTTCCCTTAAACTGTCTTATTCTGCTATATATACACGCACAGACCACCCCTCTAAAAATCTATGCACAGCAACTAACCTTGGCGCTTTTGACAGCTAAATTGATTAAAAACCCTCTTGAAACGCTACCCAGACTTCTCTAACCAAGGCAGGTGGCCTTCCTAGAGGTGGGTGGACCTCTCTGAAGCCAGAAAACCACCAAAAACATCTAATAAATTCAAAAATACTTAGAAAAATTAGCCACAACTACTAAAACCCTTAAAACACAAAATTAAGCTATGACAACATTAAGACATTTTCATATAGCCAAATTATCCCTACTTATTAGTACTAAGCACTTAAACCTAAGACTTATAGTTAGGCAATAAAACATGAAAAACAAAATTAACCAGCTATCTTTTAGAAATGAAAAATGAGGAAATGATCCCTTAAAACTTAGAATATGAAAAATTTCATCAAGACATAAAATATAGAGAAAATCACAGAATATCCAGTGGAAGTACCCATATACCCACAGTCCTAATATTCACTGAATAAAACCAGAAAATAACCAATTATTCTACTAATGTCAATTAATACATAGCCAAACAGCGCCAAACAACCCAACAAAGGCTTCTGCCAATGTCGGAAGACCACATAACTAAGTGTCCTTTAGAGCATTGGCCGATGCTGAGGAAGGCACTTTTATAAAGCATATTGGTAGGTGTATAAGTCTGTAGAACATGGGTAGCTCAAATTATCAAAGTGTTCTTCTCAGAAATGGACCATTGCTCAGGTTTACACTATAGGTTCTGTGAAATAGGATGGAAAGTGATTTCCTAATGTCCATGGTATTTGATTTTTGGCTAACCACAAAAGTGAAGGTGTTACAGACTAGATCAAAGTGTCCTTCCAAATGATAGTCTAACACTCAGAAAGACACTTATATAATACATATCATTTAGGTGTTATATGTATACATATCAATCTTTTATGAATTATAAAAGTATCCTTCTGAGCCTTGCACCATCTTTCAGAAGGACACTTTTGAACAAGTATCTGACACCTTCAATTTAATAGTTAACAAATTTTCCAGTACAAAGGCTATTAAAAGAGATTATGTAATTTACATTACTGAAAGTTTTCAACTTTGAAAACTGTCCATCACTGAGAAAGATAGTTTTGTAAAATTTAAAGATAATGTTTTTATATATAATACCTATATGATATGTATTATAAAATATCACTTCTGTGCATTGGACCATTGTTCAGAAGGAAAATTTTGACCAAGTCTGTAACATCTTCACTTTAATGGTCATCCAACAATCAAATACGATAGATATTAGAAAACACCTTTCTATCTACTTAAAATCACTTGAAGTGTCCTTCTGAACAATGTTCTGTCACTAAGAAGGACACTTTTAAATTTCAAATAAACTAGGTATTATACATATACCTTTGTATCTTATATGAATTATAAAAACTTATTGTGCAAACAATCAAATATTGTGTGAACTGATTAACAAGATACTTTTTTACACCTAAAACTAATGAAATTAAGTTTCCAGAAAGTATTTGACTGATAATCTGAAACATTTTTGTGCCAGTGGGTGACGTAAAGAATCAACTAGGCTGTAAAAGGTTCAATTTTAAATTTAATGGATCTTAAAACCTTTGAAAAGCAAGGGTATGAATTTTTTTGTTCCACCTACATTTGTTCTAGAGTTTTTATTGAGTAATTAATCAATCTTTTACTTAAGAAAAAATATTTAAAATACAAATGTGAAGAATGTTAAAGAATTATTTTTTACGACTCCTAAGATTTTCTAAAATTTTATCATGTTAATTGTCAGGCTGAGGTCAAGTACAAAGATGTGAACTAGCTTGAATGGTCATTTGTCTAGAAGGTTTTATTGGTCCTATATGAATACTGTAGTATAAATCCTACAAATAGTAAAATATAATCAAAAATAACAGTCTCAGTAATAAAATTCTCACTATCTTTATATGTGGCTTACAATCTTTGTAGTTGGTAGAAAAATAGATTTTAATAATTCAGATACTATTCAAAAGTCTTATAAAATTACTGATTGATATGTATTGTAATTTACTTGGTTATATTGGTTAAATTGTAATGATAAAGAATGTAGAAACAAGAACCAAAAACCTCCTCCTTTTATACACACTGAGTTCCCAAATGATTCCCTTGATGTACCACCCAATACACAGTTAATGACGCCTCCAAACCACTAATAGATATGCCCATCAAGATTCCCAGTAACCCATGACATGATTATAAGAATAAAAACCATCAAAAACCTGTATTAATAAGGAAAATCCATCAAAATTAAAGAATAAGATAAAAAGAGAGTATATGTGTATTAAACAATAATATCAAATACTAAAGAGGAAATTTTTATTGCTAATAATAGCTTAAGAATAAGGGAGATTCACTGTAGAAACAATGGGGCTAATCCTGACATTATACTACCTGAAATTCCCATTCAAAAATACCCAATATCGACTGAGAAACCACCCAAAAACTCAAAAAGGAGCGTAAGATGTGGGGTAACTACACGCAGTCCTTGGCAGGCGCTTGCACGGGTAAATCCTTGACTAATTTTAGGCGAATTTAAGAGTGGTAGTGAAATAAGGCGCCAAGAGTGAGGTTATTAATGAAATTAGTGAATATAAAGAGGGTCAATGCATTATTAATTAAGCTAGGACACTAAATAAGCACCTGTCGCCTATTTTAGTGTTTTTCCCCACAGTGGGAGTAGAATGTGGGGTAATTATAGTGTGAAAAAGCTAACTTTGCTAAAAATGAAGCTATTCACATGGGAAAAAAGCAGGCAGTATGTGGCCAGTACACAGAAGCCATTTCTGGCATAAAAAACACCAAATTTGAAAAGTGTTATTTTTATGCATTTAAATAGCCAAATCAATAGTCCTAAATGAGACAAATTGATCTGTCAAAGCGCATTTTCAATATTCTCAAATTTATGGCGCATATAGTCAACTTTTAAGTTAAATAAAGCGCATTTCTTGTTTTTTACATAAAACAGTGAAAATAACAGCTTTAAGTGTACTTAAAAATTATGTATCCTTATACTCCAGGTTCTTAAGATTACCCTAACATGATCCAACTTAATATTAAGTACATAAGACTTATAAAAGGTGGATATATGCGTGTATATAAGGTGTTATAATGGCATATTTTGTATATTATCATAATTTTTCTTATGTATACTGTTTGTGTACTCTTAATTATTATTCCCATGTAAAGTTCATGTGTTTAAAATAACTTATAAGTAATTTTTACTCAGTCCTGGAGATATAAAGGCTGAAATTAATGGCCGTATTGAAGGAAATTCCAATATCACAGCTTTCAAATATGTATAAGATAATATTTTCTTTTTATTTATAATAATACTATGAAATTTCTCTTACCAGTTTATTATCAATTATTGGGGTATTGTTGAATCTTTTGTGCCAAATGCATCTGGAAGAATGCTATACTTTGATCATAATAATAAAATCATATTTGGAATTTCAATATATTTATTATATGTTAAGAAAATATTACTCTTTGCTTTTTATAAATTAAATGACTTGATTCTATTTTTTCATGATAATTGTGGTTTTCAATATGCTTTCCATTATATTATTATTTATGGAGGTAGTATTAATTTGTGTACCAAAGGAATTGAACTAATTTCTTTACAATGAATAATAATAAATCAATAAAATGCATTTTTAAAATACAATTAAAAAAACAGCGGTATATGGCCTTACATGGAACCAAGTAATCTTCTGGGCATTGGCTAATGCTGAGGAAGACACTTTTATAAAGCATATCAGTAAGTGTATAATTCTGTAGAGCATGGGTATCTCAAAATATCAAAGTTTTCATTTCAGAAATAAACTATTGCTCAGGTGGGAACAAAAGGTTCTGTGAAATAGGACGGCAAGTGTTTTGCTAATGTCCAGGGTATTTTATTGTTGGCTAACCATAAAGGTGAAGGTGTTACAGACTGTGTCAAAAGTGTACTTCTGAACAATGGTCCAAAGCTGAGAAGGACAAATTTATAATGTATATTATCTAGGTGTTATATGCATACATATCTGTCTTTTATGCATTATAAATATGTCCTTCTGAGCATTGTACTTTCCTTCAGAAGGACAATTTTGACCAATTCTGTAACACCTTGAACTTAATGTCTAACTAATGTTCAAGTACCAATTTTTAAAAAGAGATCATGTAATTTACAGTACTTAATGTTTTCACCTGAACATTGGATTAATAAACTTTAATGATAAAATTGAAATATATAATACCTATATTATATGTAATATAAAAGTGTCCTTCTGAGCATCAGACCATCCATTAGAAGGACACTTTTGACCAAGTATGAAACACCTTGACTTTAATGATTAGCCAACAATTGAATACCATGGTAATTAGAAAAATCTTTACCATCCTATTGCAAAGAACCTAAAGTGTCCAACTGAGAAATAGTCTGTTGCTATGAGTGACACTTTTAAAAGGCATATCAACTTGTTATTAAATGTATATATGTGTATCTTTAATGCATTATAAAAAATAATTTTACACCAAATAAATATTGTGTGGACTGGTTAATAAGATGCTTTTTAGCCCCTTCAATTTTAGATTATTGGCATTCAGAAAGTACTTGGCTGATGGTCAGAAAGTTATTTGTGCCAGTGTGTGACATATAGCATCAAAAAGGATGTAACAGGTCTAATTTGTACATTAATAGGTTTTTGAACCTTTGAAAAGCAAGGGTAGTAATTTTTTTCCCCACCTTTATTTGTGCTTGATTATGTATTGATTAATCAATCAATCTCATTCTTGGGAAGAATTATTTTAAATATAAATGTGATGAAATTTAGAGCATTATTATTTTAATTTTTTTTTGATTTTCCTAAATCATATTCATGTTAATGGCCTCAGTGAAGAAAATTCAGATATCACACTTTTCACAAATGTATGGGATAATATTTTTCTTTTCATAATAATAATATAATGAGCTTTTCCTTACCAGTTTATTTTATATGATTAGGGTATTGTTGAATTTTTTGTGGTAAATGCATCTGGCAGAATGCTATACTTTGATCATAATAATTAAAGGATCTTTAGCAGTTCAATATATCTATTATATGTTAAGAAAATATTATTCATGGTTTTAATATATTTCAATGGCTCAATACTTTGTTTTTTACAATAACTGTGTGTTGAAATATTTTTACAATTATATTATTATTTTTTGAGTCAGTAATATTTTGACATTCAAAGGCATTGGCCAGAATGTTCTACCTTGAATAATGATAATTCAGTAAAATGCATTTTTCAAATATGAGATTAATTTTTTAAATACAATAAAAAAATGGTGGTATCTGGCTTTACGTTGAACCAAGTTTCCTTCTGAGCATTTTCTGATGCTGAGGAATACATTTTTATAAAGCCTATCAGTAAGGGTATAAGTCTGTGAAATTTAGTTAATTGTAATTATTAAAGTGTTGTTCTCAAAAATGGACTATTGCTCAGGTGAACACTATAGGTTCTGTGCAATAGGATGGCAAGAGTTTTTCTAATTTCCATGGTATCTGAGTTTTTGCTAACCATAAAAGGGAAGGCGCTACAGACTTGGTCAAAATTGTCCTTCTGAAGGATGGTCCAACACTCAGAGGTACATTTTTATAATGAATATCATCTAGGTATTATATGTATACATATCTGTCTTTTATGCATTATAAAAGTGTCCTTCTGATTGTTAGACCATCCTACAGAAGGACACTTTTGGCCAATACTTTAGCACATTCAATTTAATTTTTAACAATGTTCAAGTACCAAGGCTATCAAAAGAGCTAATTTCATTTATAGTACCTAAATTTTCCTCCTTAAAAATGGCCCATCACTGAGAAAGACAATTTTATAAAATTTAAAGTTAAAATGGTTATATATAATACCTAGATGATATGCATCACAAAGTTGTCATTCTCAGATACAGACCATCCTTCAAGTGTATAATTTGGAACAAGTAATTTGAACCTTCAACTTTATGTTTAAATAATAATCAAATACCAGTGCCATCAAAAAACTTCATGCCATATACTTACACATTTCCTATAGTTTACTCTTGAAAAAAGTCTGTTGCTGTGAAGGACACTTTAAAAATGCATATCATCCTGGTATTATATGTATACATTATCATCTTTCATGCATTATTAACAATAATTTCACAGAACATCAAATATTGGGTGTAATTGTTAACAAGATACTTTTCTAACACTATAATTCTAAATTATTGGCTTCCAGAAAGTACCATACTGATTTCCAGAAACATGTTTGTACAACTGAGTGACAAAAAGCATAAAAAAGACTGTGACTGGTCCAATTCATACATTAATATGGTTTTTTAAGCTTTGAAACTAAGGGTATTAGTTTTATTTTACCACCTATATTTATGCTAGACTATGTATTGATTAATCAATCAATAATATTATTGGGAATAATTATTTTAAATAGAAATGTGATGAAATTTGGAGCATTATTATTTTAAAATTTTTTGATTTTCCTAAATCATGTTCATTTTAATCGCCTCAGTGAAGAAAATTCAGATATCACACTTTTCACAAATGTATGGAATAATATTTTTCTTTTCTTAATAGTAATATAATGAGATTGTCCTTACCAGTTTATTATCTATGATTGGGTATTTTTTAATCTTGTGAGACAAAAGCATCCGGCAGAATGCTATACTTTAATCATAATAATAAAAGGATATTGACAGTTAGATATTTTTATTATATGTTAAGAAAATATTATTGTATGATTTTCAAAAATTCAATGACTTAATGCTATGTTACTAATAATAACTGTGTGTTGAAATATGCTTTTGATTATATTATACTTTTTGAGGTATTATTATTTTGTAGTCCAAAGAATATTCTATACTTTAATTATAATAATAAAAGGATGTTTAGAAGTTAAATATATTCATTATATTTTAAGAAATATTTATTCTAGCTTTTTATATATTCTTATGGCTTAGTGCTATGGTTTCAATAGTAATTGTGTGTGTTCAATAATCTCTCCAATATATTATTAATTTTTGAGGTAGTATTATTTTTTGTTCCAAACAAAATGGAAAGATTTATTTACTTTAAATAATTATTATTTAATAAAATGTTTTTTAAAATATAGTATCAATATTTTAAACAAAATTAAAAATAAACTGTGTTATCTGGCTATAAATGGAACCAAGTGTATTTCTAAGCGTTGGCTGATGCTGAGGAAGACACTTTTATAAAGTATATCAGTAAGTTTATAAGTCTATGAAACATGGGTTTTTAGAGTTTTAATAGTGTCCTTCTCAGAAAGACTCCATTGCTCAGGCAGACACTTTAGGTTCTGTGCAAGAAGATGGCAGTGTTTTTGCTAATTTCAATGATATTTGATTGTTTTCTAACCATAAAAGTGAAGGATTTACAGACTTGTTCAAAAGTGTCCTTCTGAAGGATGGTACAAAACTCAGAGGGACACTATTATAATGTGTATCATCTAGGTATTATATTTATAAATATAGATCTTTTATGCATTTTAAAAGTGTCCTTCTGAGTGTCAGACTGACCTCCAGAAGGAAAATTTTGTCCAAGTCTGTAACACCTTCAATTTAATGTTTAACCAATGTTCAAGTATCAAAACTATTAAAAGATCTCTTATCATTTACAGTACCTAAATTGTTCACCTGAAAAGAAGTTCAACAATGAGAAAGACACTTTTATAATTTTTGATAGATATAATTGTTATATATAGTACCTAGATGATATGCATAAGAAAAGTGTTAATCTCAGCAAGAGGCCATACTTCAAGTGTATCATTTTGAACAAGTATGTTGCAACTTTATTTTTATGCTTAAACAATAATCAAATACTGTGGCCTTTAGAAAACCTCATACCATCTACTTACACATTACCTAGAGTGTCTCCCTGAAAATTTTTTCCATTTTTGAGAAGGAAACTTTTATAATTAATATCAACTAGATATCATATGTATACATGTGTATCTTATATTAAATATAAAATTGTCCTTTTCAGTAATGGATCGTTTTTCAGAAGGACACTTTAGACAATGTGTAAATAAATGGCATGAAGTTTTCTAAAGGCCATAGTGTTTGTTTATTGTTTAAATATAAAAGTGAAGCTGCATTATAATTGTTCAAAATTGTTCAATTAAAGGATAGTCTGTTGCTGAGAAGTACAATTTTATATTACCTATTGTATAGGTATTATAAATAATCAGTGATACTTTTGTGCTTTATAAAAGTGTCCTTCTCAGTGTTGGACCACATTCAAGTGGACAATTTAGATACAGTGTATAACCTGAGCACCTTTACTTGTCTTGTTACTGAAAAGCTGACTAACCCTGAAGGTGAAGGTGTTACAGAATTTTCCAAAAGTGTCCTTCTGAAAGAATTTCCGTTGCTGAGAAGGAAATTTTTATAATGCATATCTTATAGGGATTTTATGTATACCTATCAATATTTTATGCATTGAAAAAGTGTCCTCAGCTACAGACTGTCCTTCAGAAGGACACTTTTGACCAAGTCTGTGATACCATTAATTTCATGGTTAGCAAATATTGAAGTACCATGGCTAGTAAAAGATATCATGTCATACACAATATGTAAAGTTTCCACTTGAAGGGCACTATTACAATTTATAAAAGCTATGTTTCACAGACTTAAATCCAGACCAACATTTATTCTAAAATTATCCTCCTTACCAATGAAATTTTTTTGAAGTAAGCTTTTTGTCATTATTAGATAGATCTCATGAGTTTTTTATATTCAACCTATCACTGAATTCAAGTCATCATTTCATTGGGGGCCTCTAAATTGACATGTATCATCATTGAGTGTGTTTGTTACTAATGAAGGTATTTTTATAATGAATACTACATGAAATTTAACTATATATGTAAATTAGAAGCTTGAATAATATGGCACATTAAAATCAGTACTTAACCTTTGATCAACCTGGGTTAAAAATTTTTTTCAATGTAACTTCATTGCTGTTATCAAAATAACTTCAAGTAAGGGTAAATCTGGTTTCAATCATTGACCAATTTTTTCAATTTTTGTTAATCAGATTTCCCAAAGGTTTACCAACCTACCCCCAACAATTTCCCAACCATTTTCTAACCATTTCAAAGGGGGAGAATAGCTAGCAGTTCTCCCCCAAATTTCTAGTTGTGATATAAGCTTATGTATGTCTATAATTACTTGATATCACTTATAAGAAGTATATTACAACTCTATTAACACCTTAATAAGTATTATAGGGGCTATGGATAAGCTATTTAAACTACTATAAGTCATATAATAATGTAATAAATATATATATAAGCACTATAACCATATATATAAGTATTATAACCTTAATTTTATCTAATAAGATTAACACAATTATGGTTATATCATTTTAAACATAAGAAATATTCAGTCTTGGGGTTACCTAGGCTGACAGCCCCACCCCTATCCTTCTGATCCCCAAGCTGAGGGAGGGACTCCCAAGTTCCAATTCAAGATATTTTGCACACCCTGCATTTCTATGGATTATTTTTATGTGGAGATTCAAAAATCCCATAGCCATCTCATATAGTGTAAGTTTTGTCAAAGGCTTCAAGTAGCATGTGCTGCTCAGGAAAAGAACTCAGCCATTGAAGGGAAATTCTTGAAAACCAAATTTGTGATGATTTTCAAAGATCATGAAATTGTGTAAAATATTTGGGAGGTACCCACCTTAAATAATTCAGTGGTGGATGGCAATCAAAATACATTGGATCAGGAGGAGAGGAAGGAAATCTCTGTTTGGGTAGATGGTCTAAAGCAAGGCAAGAGAAAAGTGGTTCCAGATGAAGATTTCAACAAAATAATTAAATATCAATTAGACCTGGTAGTGGAGGTAGCTCATACCATGAAATGATGTTGAAAAGTGGGTAAAGATGAAAATTTTGAGACAGTAAAGGTATTTGAACCTACAAAACTAGCTTATTTATTAAAGCTTATCCGCAGTTTGAAGAAAGTCTTTTTAAAATTTTAACTTTTTATTTTGATTTGGTAGTGGTAGCTACTTGATACTTAATTTTAAGGAGGCAGAAATTAATAAAGTATTGCCTATCAAGCCTAAGGTAGTAGTTATCAAACATTGAGTCAATGATGAATTACCAGTTGAAGTGGGTACCTCAAGGATTTCCCCTGCAGAACCCACAACTAATGCTTGAAGTGGAGAGGCAGAATCAGTATTTTTTTATTTATTTTTTTTTTACTTTTATTTTTTTATTTTATTTTATTTTAT